>JAJIBD010023508.1:0-226315 GCA_021461705.1 Cryptotis parvus
GGGGTTGTGTGGGAGGGAATGGGGATCATTGATGGTGGGAATGGGGCACTGGCGAAGGGATGGGTGCTGGAACACTGTGTTACTGAGACCCAATTATGAACACCTTTGTAATTGTATATCTCACGGGGTATAATAAATTAAAAAAAAACCCAACGTTACAAATATAAAAATAATTAGCGTCGACTGAGGGAGCAGGCATGGGGATGCGGGATGGGTGGGAAATGAGGGCCTTTGGTGGTTGGAACACACTGGTGGTGGGATTGGTGTTGAACGATGAATCTTTCTAACAATTGTATTATAAAAAACTTTGTGCTTTGTAAATCATGGTATTTCAATAAAAATTTTTTTAAAAGTTCTCTTTCTGAAAACCAGTTTGCATATAAATTTTCAATCATATTTTATTCAAGAAACATTGAATTACAAGAACTGAAAAATACTGTCAAGGTTTGTATTTTAGAGACACCACGCCCCACACCAAAGTGCTGAAATCTGTTCACCCCTTTCAGTTCATTCTCCTGTTAGTGTGCGTTTTGTGCTTTGACTGAGGGTTTGTTTTCATAGGACAATGTCTGTTCCCTTGCTTTATTTCTTTATAGGTCTCATGTGAGATCATCTAGCATTTATCTTTCTCTTTCAGACTCATTTCGGCTGGCATACCACATCTCTAGCTTTCTCTACATTGTACCAAAGAGGTGAGGTTTTGTCTAATAGTTCAGTCCTATTCCATTGTGTGTGTGTATCTTCTTTATCCACTCATTCGTTGTCAGGCACTTGGGTTGTTTCCAGATCTTGGTCATTGTAAACAGCACAGCAATGAACATAGATGTGAATATATCTTTTCAAATTAGTGTTAAATGATTCATGAAAACAGCAACTCCTCATTTAGCAAGTAAAAAGGCACCACAAAGGGAGGCCTTTAAAGTCAGAACGCGGTGGGACAAGGTCTCTGGCAATAGGAAAGAATGAGTATGTCAAGCAAGGCTGCCTTTGCATAGAGGACTCATGCAGATTACCTCGCCTGTGTCTCCAGGAGTTTATCAGGAGTTTTCCAGCTTGTTTTAATTTTCTTTTTTTTTTTTTTTTTTGAGAAGCTAAAATTACAGTTAGGTTAAGTTTTGACAAGGCTCAGTATAAATTGCTTTTTTTGGGACAATTGGGATACAAATAAGGGAAAACAATTTTGGGATAATTGTTTTCCCTCATTTTTCCCCTTTTTTTAAAGATAATCCCACCTTCCCACATTTTTTATTTTTTAAGCAGACTCTTAGTTTAACTAGAATATCTGATCAAAATGTAATTTATCAGTTCTATTTCTGGTTTCCATTTCTCCCCCTCTTTTGCTAATTTATTTGTGACATTCTCAGATCTTTAATTCCTGTTTCTTTACCTTTTATCTTTTTAATTTTTATTTCCCTTCTCTCTCCACGTCCCTTCCCTTATGTTGCCGTTGAAATAAGGGGATTGTACGCATGCTTGGCTGGGGTCCTGACGAGGGCCCACATATTAGATTGAGAATCTTGTACTCTAAACATAGTGCTTAAAAGGGTTAACACTCGTTCAGATGTGGTGCTTACATAAGGTTGTAATATTACAGTGAATTTGGGTTTGTTCCTGAGTGTTCTTAGGGAAAACAGTGATAAATGAACACACAGTCCCAAGATGTTTGGGGGATTAAAGTTCCTATATGTTACAGTTTAAGTAGAGATGATTTTGTTGTTAACTGGAGTTTCTGGGTCCATGGATTCCTGGTCCTCTTTCTGGTTCCACTCTGATTTGTTTGCTCCTCCCTTCTCTTTGTTTTTCTCTGGTTCTGTTTCATGGAGCTCACGTTGTTCTGGTTCCACTCTATTTGGTGTTCCTGATAGTTCTAGATCTATCTAGATGTTGCTGCTGGTGATGCGGGTGAAGTGGGGGGTGAGGGGTGCAGCCCCAAAGAAAACAATGCTTCCACCTCTCTGGTTGACACATTGTGCGCCCCTGAGGAAACGCCTAGTTTGTTCAGGACTGGGGAACTCTGCTTTGAGCACCTGTGTGCCATGGGCACTGTGTTCCACCAAGCTGTTTCTGAAACCCAGTTGCTTTGCAGGGGCGTGGGAGATGGGTCCCAGCTGTTCTCTGCAGGAAAGGAGTAGTCAGTCCTCACTGTGGCACAGGCATGGTGGGTATCAATTTCCCTCACAGAAAACAATTTCAGGAGGAGGCAAAGAAGGGAAGCAATCTTATCACTTGATCACTTAAATCCCTTTATTCATCGATTTGCTCGAGCTGGCGCCAGTAACAATTCCATTGGACCCTATCACGTGCCAATGTAGCCCAATGGCATCTGGTTGATTCAGGAATATGAAGAGCCTCAAACCGTTCCTTCAGGGTCTTGACAAGGAAGTCTGACCATCTTGTAGGTGGGTGGCCACGGGATCTTTTGACATCCCGTGGGATTCAGTCGGTAATGGCTCTAGTCCAGCGGTTGTCTCCAAATCACATTACATGTTCAGCCCATCTGATTTTCGATGCCTTGGCAAACGAGACAGCATCCCTGATTCTGGAATAGCGACAGAGGTCAGAACTCCGATTCCTTCTCTCACTTGAGTGAGACTTGATATTCCAAGCATAGCTCTTTCAATTCCTCTCTGGGAGACCCGAATAGCATTCTCATCCTGCTTTCGTAGGGCCCAGGTCTCTGAGGCGTATGTTAATGCAGGGAGAATGGTGGAGTCAAAGAGATGTGCCCGGAGCCAGAGGTTCTTTGTCCTTTTTAGCTATTTCTTCGATGCCTTTGAAGGCATTCCATGCCGCCTCTCTTCCTCCTGCACAGCTCAGGTTTTAGGTCATTCATAATGTTGATTTCTCGACCTAGGTACACATAACTGCTGCATTTAGAGATGTTTGTTCCATTGAGAGTGAATGGGGCCTGTGGAACTAGTTCATTCTTCATAAGCATAGTTTTCTTTAGATTCAGCTGTAGAACTATCTTTCCACATTCTCAGTCAAAGTCAGCCAGCATTTGTGCCACTTGGCTAATGTTTGGTGTTATTAGAATGATGTCATCAGCGAAGCGGAGGTGGTGTAGTTGCCGACCATCTATCTTCACTCCCATTCCTTCCCATTCTAATTGTTGCATGATGTTCTCGAGGGTGGCGCTGAAGAGTTTTGGTGAAATGGTATCACCCTGTCGAACCCCTCTTTTCACATTAATGATCACTTCTTTGTAGAATGGTGAGATCCTGGTGGTGAATCCGTAATACAGCTCACAAAGGATCTTGATGTATTGGGTTTGAACACCCTGCTTGGCTAGAGCTCCGATGACTGCTTCAGTCTCCACAGAATCAAAGGCTTTCTTTAAATCAATGAACGTGAGACAGAGCGGCATCTTGTACCCCTACAAACCTCAATGAGCTTGGTTACTGTGTGGATATGGTTGATTGTGCTGATTCCTTTCCGGAAGCCTGCTTGCTCGCATGGTTGTCCTTCATCTAGTGTTCTGCTAATCCTGTTCAGGATGACTCGTGTAAACAGCTTTGTAGATGACAGACAACAGGCAGATGGGGCGATAGTTGCCGATGTCGTGAATGTCTCCCTTCTTGAACAGTAGAACTGTTCTGCTGGTTTTCCATTGGGAAGGCACCTTGAATTCGGACAGGTAGCATGTGAAGAGCCAAGCTAGTGTATTGATGAGTACTGACGGTAGATTCTTCAGGTGTTCGGGTCTGATTTTGTCTGGGCCTGGTGCTGTTCCCTTCTTTACTGATGAGATGGCATGTCGGATTTCAGAAGGGAGAACGTTGGGAATGACATATCCATCCTGTGGAATTTGGTATGTGGGCAGGTGGATGTGGCTATCAAAGAGATTTGAGTAGAAGTCATGGATAATCTTCTCCATTGCCTTTCTGGAAGATTTGATAGATCCATCAGGGCATCGGAGGGCAGTCATCTTGGTCTTATAGTTGGCAAAGGACAGGCGGGCAGTGCCGAATGCTTTTCCGGGCTTCTGCTGCATCTTCCAGTATTTCTGCTATTCTGTCTTTGAGGTCTTCTTTTATCGCTTCTCTGCACTGTTTAGCAAGCTTGGATGTTAGCATTTGGTCTCCTGAGGCTCGCGCCTTGCCACGTTGGCGAATGAGCTCGAGGAGTTTCTGAAGACAGGCGTCCTTTTGTGTCTTTCTCTCTCTCAGCATTCTTCGCACAATCGTGGAGGTGCTGAACCAGTCGGTTGTATTCTTCATCGATGTCTTCAATGATGGTATCTTCCCATGTTGCTGCAATGGTGCCAAAGAGTTCCCAGTTGGTGGTCATTCTGGGACTTCACTTCTTAAACTTTGCAGCCTTTTCTCCCGCTGCGGGAAGTAGAATTTTGCATGAAGGAGACGGTAGTCCGATCCTGTTTGTAATTTGGGTACGACAGCTCCATCGGTCAGACAAAACCGTCGATTGAAGATGATGTGGTCAATTTCATTGTGGAACTGTCCGCCAGGAGATTCTCATGTCCAACGTTTCGCTTCAGCTTTCTGGAACTGTTAGTTCCCATGAATGGTCTTGGTGGACATGATGAACTCAGATAGTCTCTCACCCTGTTCGTTCCATTCTAGGCCATGGGTCCCGATGTGGAGTTCTTCAGCCGATCTTCTTGGTCCTATCTTGGTATTAAAATCACCGACTATGATCTTGTAGAAGGTGTGATCTTTTTTATAGAACTCCTCCAATTCCATGTAGAATTTCTCAATTTCATCTTCTTTGTATGTGGATGTTGGTGCGTAGACAATGAAGATAGAAATTACTGGCAGTGAGCCACATCTCTTCAAGTGTAATCGTCCTATTTGGTTTGTAAGGCATTCAAATGAATCAATGTTTACGGCCATGTTCGTGTTGACAAGGACACCAAACGCCACCGATGCCTCTTTCGCCGCATGTTCCAAGGAACAATTCTTCTCCCGGTGTCAAAAACAGCATGATGCAACTGACGCCTCCTTGTCTCAGTCAGACCAATGATGTCATACTTGATCTTTTTTGCTTGCAGCATCAGATCCTCAATATATGCTTCCGATGCCAGTGTGCGTGCACTGAAAGTACAGACAGTCATTTTAGTCCTTCTTCGTTTTTGTCAGCCTAGGATGGCCATGAAATTTTGTCTGGCACTGCTTGTTTGCCTTTCTTACTGCTGCCGTATTAAGGGCTCTTTCGGGTCAGGAAAATAAGCATTTTTGTTACTGGATTTGGCATATTGAACACGCATCGGACAGCTTGCCAGGCTCTGCCATGCGGGAACTATCTTATATTGATGGAAATTTAGAAAGATGTGAAGGAAAGAGAGAGAGAGAATACACATACAATTTCTCCAGCTTGACCTATAATTCTCTGCATACATGATAATTAATCTGGTGCTGCCACAAGGAAAGACGTGCACTCTTGAAGCTTCTTTATATTCTTACCACAGTCTCTACATTCTCCTGTAGCTTTTTCTTTACTGAGGGGGCCAAAACTTCTCTGGCTGGTGCCTCAGTTTCTAAGTCTCCAAGAAGAGTTCAGTATTTGCATCTCAAAAGGATTTGCTTCTCGTAGCTTTGTATAACTTCATGGCTAGACAGTTTTTCCTTAAGTTTTATTATTTCCCCAAACTCATCACTAGGCTCCCCACTATCTGACTGCATACAAAATGTCATTATATCCCTACATCAATCCTTAAACATAAATATTATTATTCATAGGTGTTAAAAGATTGGGTAATGTAACTTGCTTCAGGTCAAATAAGTTGGAAGAGAATCAATAACTTTTGAAAATCAAATTATTCAATCCTAGCAATGGGTTCTTTAACTAAGGGATTTCAATTTTGGCTACGCAGCGACATCACTGTGCACACGAGGAAAATTCCTTTGCCAGAATAATGTACACTCGAATTATTGTTTTTAGATAAGGCATATAAAATATAGGTTAATCAGTATTTTTTAATTCCCTGAAATCTAATGACAGGACAAATGTGAAATGTGGTCCATTTTTCTGTTAAATATTTTTGGAATTATAAAGACTATAGTTGACATTTCTTCTTGATTTCCACATATGGAATAAACCCTTGTGAAGAGGCTTTTCCTGCCCCTATAGGTGTCGCAGGTGTGGCTGCAGTGCCCCTCTGCATCGGCAGGTGGCAGACAGGAGACAGGCTTGTCTACACCCAGGACTCTGCCCCGTGGGCCCTGGGAGGTTGATGGTCTGACATAGAAAAGACTGGGCCCCTGGGATGAACCCAGACCCACAGTAGAGCCTGGCAAGCTACCCGTGGCGTAATTATATGCCCAAAACAGTAACAATAATGGTCCTCATTCCCAATGAATGGAGGCGTTACTGGCTCCCACTCGAGCAAATTGGTGAACGGTGGGAAGACAAGTGATACAAGTGATACAAGTGAAGAAGCTTCTAGCTAACATCACAGATAGGGATAACTTGGGTAAAGAAATCCACCAGGTGTGAGAATTCAATTTGTGTTGTTTCATCTTATGAATGTGTGTGTGTTCATTAAATAGAAATTCAGTAAATCCGAGATTAGTGGGAAATTCTATTGTTTTTCTAGGCAGGAATTGATTGTGTAAAGTGAATAAAGTGAAGTTGGATGGTCATCACTTGAATTTTGGTGAAATCTTATTTAAAACAGTTTATGTGAAAGTAATGAGGCTGCATTTCTTGGAAAAAGTATTAAGCAGGCTCTGTCCTAGCAGTTTCATAGCCTGCATGTCAATGGAATCAACAAAACCATACAAATAACAGAAGTGTGAATTGTCTATATCACCTGTATACTGTTATCCCAAGGTGTTCGCTTTCCTGGTGTTTAAAGTACATAGTTTTACCTTTCACATATGTCACTCCAAGGTATTTGAAATTTTATTTTGATTTTCATCAGGAATGAATGCCTCATATAAACACATGGCGAGTAGACACTGGCAGCATTTCTTGATCTTTGCTACTATGTGTTCATCAACTCAACTCAGGCAGATCTACAAATTTATTCTACCTCTGAATTGAGCCTTCTTGGGTCACCTCTCCTTCATTCTGTCCTGGAGTAAGGAGTAAAGAACATTTTCTCAGAACACAGGTGGACCACCACTGCACTGCCATTTATTTTTGCTTCTGTCCCTTTCATTGGGTGCCGGATCCTCACTTGGGTTCTACCACCAGTTTTCTAATATACAACCCCTTGCCCTAGTTCCTGCTCTTATATTTTCCTTTGTCCTAGAACCTTGAGATGGACGGGAAACCCACTATCATTCTCGCTTCCCTTTGATTATTCTTACAATGAATATCTGTGAGAATCCCTCTATTACCCTTCTTAAAATTTAAACTAAATGCATGATGCTTCTAGAATTCCATTGCTCAGAGGCACTTCCATCACTCCCACTTTCTCTGTTACCTAAAATCCCTTTCAGACTCCTAATATCCTTAGGAGTTTTCCCTTCTTACTTATTAGTAGGCTCATAGTCCTGGTCTCTCTTGGCTACTCAAGGCAAGAGAGCCACAGTCAGCCATGATCCTCAAGTTTTGTGGCAGCTACAATTTTGGTACATTTTTTCATCAAGGTTTTAAGGCTGACACTGTCTATACCAAACCATGCCCCAGATTCTTTGAATTGATCTTTTCAATTCACTGTATCAGGTCTGTGGGTGAGTTTGAATAAAGAACAAAGTTTAAACTTGAACCTTGGAGACTGAGTAGTAATTCTTATCCTTACCTTTGCTCTTCCTTAATCAAAAGAGATATTATATTACTTAAGCCTTCATTTTTGAGAAGAATCTAGATCTAGCTTGGTGTTATTGCCATGAAGGGTCAGTTCCATGGCAAAAGGTCCAATCAAATGAAAGAAAGACACAGAGATTAAGAAAGGATTTTATTGACTACAGGTCTGTAGGTTGGAAAATGGCAGCATCATGTCCTCAGAGTAACTTAAAATAATCATTATAGGAAAAGAACAGGGAAGAAAGTGTGGGTTGTGAAGGTAAGAGTAAGGTCCCTTGTGATTCCATTTTGAAAGTAGTGCCTAAAGGTGGTGGGTTTAAAAAATCAGGGGAAACCCCAAGGGTTGTGGAGTGCAGATTCCAAAGGCCAAACCACAGACAAGGAGGATATTGCCCTAAGATATATGAATGTTGGCTTAATCCCTGCCTTGTTATCTATATTGGAGTTCAATCTATAACTTACAAAGAATAGGCAGGATTAACCTATGAATGCTTGGTTTGCTTCTGTACATCTGCTTTGCTTAGATGGAAAATATTAGGGGTGTGACCTATGTTCCAATCGCCCTGAAAGTAAAGTGAATAAAAAAGAGTCCGTCTTTTTTATTCTCGGGGTTCTAAGCCCAGGGAGCAGTTCCAGCTTGTGACCCCTCAGTGATAAATCCCTGGAATGTGTGTTTCTGTCTGTAAATAAACTTTGAAAATATCTATCCTCTCTCAGTGTGACTTTGTTGCTGACCAGTATGTGCCCAACTGAACAGCAAATCATCTCTTGGGCTCACCCCCTGAGCCCACTCTATATTATCTGCAAATCTAGGAAGTGGATAAAGGATGAAAAGAAAGGAAGAGGTTAATATTATGTTTAGACTTTTTGTAGTATGATTGTCCCTGTCTAATACTGATCTTTGGCTCAGGTTTAGAGTGTGTGTGTGTGTTTGTGTGTGTGGTGGGGTGTTGTTGTTGTTGTTGTTGGTGGTGTGTGTGTATGTGTGTGTGTGTCTGTGTTTCTTTGTCTGTGTGACTATCTGTGTGTAGGAGGACTACAATGGGAGTGTAAATTTTTCTGTAAACATGTCCATTCTCTCTGAGACTCTCAGTTTTAGGATAGAAATTTTCCCTACCCTCACCCCTGGTGGATGCCCATTTCATGTAAAATATTCCTCTCCTCTCTTTGGGGACTCAGACCCTTAAATATAGATTATACATGCCCTTTCTTTTTTGGTTGCTGTTGTACCTTATCACTAGCTCCCCAAACAGTCTATGACATTGATTTTTCTTTGGCTAACCTGTCTGATGCTGTTTTGATTACTTGACCAGCCCAAGAGAAGAGCTCAAGAGTGGAGGGGAATTTTCTCCTGAGCCCTGACATTTACATTGTAAACTAAGTCATCATCTCCGCCTCTCTCTGCATAATATAAAGAAAATACTCAGATTTCTCACAGCGGGATGCTTACACTGGGTTTTTATATTAGAAATTCCTGATTGTTTTGTGATTATCTTTTAACCGACTGTAATATATTTTTTTATTATATTTCTTAATTCAAAAACGGGAGAACAAGAAGAAAAAGAATATTGAAAGGGAAATAACAGGACATAAGAGATGAATCGAGTCATCATTGAAGTCTTTTAATTAACAGTGACTTTCAAAAGCCTAATTTTACCTTTTTCACTTACGTTTGACAGAAAATTTCAATTATGTTTGACAGAGACGTGATCATTACTTTCAGAGGATGGGTCACAGCTCACAGATAAAGAGAACAAAACATTCAGATGCTTATTTAGTAATTCATATACAAGTATGTAAACTTCTAATGAAAAATTCAGTCTGGTTTTCCACTTCTCGAAGAGTACATTTTTCCAATGACTCTAATTTTGATTGTCTTTAGTTGTTCTTGGAGGAAAATGGATGAGTTTTTTATTTTCCTTTTTTAGAAAGCACTGTGAAAAACAAAGCAATATAATATAAACTGTAACTTTTTACTGCCCAAGTTTTCCTTAGTAATGGAATTTAGTTTCTGTGTCTTGCTTTTCAGCACATTTTGTGTTTACAGCTCTTGGGGATTTGAAAGGTCCAGATAAATAATAGATTCATATTTTCTATCAAGTTGTCCCTTCTTTTGCTGCTTTAATCTGGGAAATTCCTGCAACATAATAAATAATGTTCATTATTTTCATTTTAGGCAAGATTGACTATTAGAAACTATTAGTTCAGTTTAGCGGTAAAAGATTTTAATAAAATTTATTGCGAAAATTATAAAGTTTCAAATACTATATATTTTGTTACCCCCTCCCCCCCCTTACTATCCTTGAGTGAGTTATTTTCTCCTGTTGGTTTGCTTGTGAACAGGAGGGACTTACTAGGGACTTATCATCGGCTCTCAAATAACTAAATTTAAGACAGATTTTTCTTGCCTTTAGAATTCTGACCAAATCATCTTAGAGCTTTTAAGCAGGAAATTTCATAGTTGTGTATTTTTTCTTGAGGTCCTGAGATGCAAATTATTTGAAAAGCTTCTTGCAAGTTGTGCATCAAAGATTTTCTTAAGGACAAAAGAATCATCTTTTGCAGTTTTAGGGGTTGGGGGTACCGTTGATCTCACACTCTTCTCCCAGGCTCCATGACTGGGTAGGGACCCAACTTTGCTAGGCACATGATCCAAGGTGTAAAGTTGCCTCTTCTGAAAACACCATAACAATTACTCTGAGTCAGTCAATAAGCAAACACAGATGGCTCAAAAGCCTGTTGCCAGTGAGTGGAGTTCAGAATGAATTCTGAATGAGTTCAGTGGAGTTCTGGCCTTTCCTACTTTGCAATAGACTTGACTAAAGTTTTTCTTGTTTGTTTAACTTCGCTGCACTTTTGGGCCTTAACACTTGTTTTGTCAATTGCCCTTTGGAAACAGCTTTAAGTGAGGTATAATTTATATACTGTAAAATGAATCAACTTCAAGTGTAAAATTAAATAATTTTTTCTATAGCATTCCTGAAGAGGAAAAATGAACAACATTCTTTATAAAAGGTTAAGACTTATCAACTGGCAGAATTTATTTCAGGAGGAGCAGGTGTGAAGCTAGCAAGGAAGAACAGACTTCAAATACATATAGTTTTTTATCACCACATTTTGATTGGAGAGTTCCTATCGTGTTTGTTTGTTTTGTTTGGTACCCAGGATCTGATCCCAGGTTTCACATGGCAAGGTAGGCATTCTACCACTGAGCTCTATCCTTAGATGTAGCTCTTTGCTATTCTACATACACATATGTATAATACATATATATATATCTAATATATAGATAACATTTAATAAATAATATATAATATACCAGAGGACCCTCCGCTCCATGAGGACCTCCATTTTCCACATCCGGACTTCCCCTCGTCAGAACTCCACCCAGCAGACCAGCCTATCACAGCCCAGCTCATCGAGATCCACCCTGCTGCAGTCTTTTTATTTTGGCCCAGGTATGCTGATGCAGAGACAGACATGGGGCAGAGCTGCTACTGGCTCTCACTGTGCCCAGCCGCACATGAGGTGCCCGGGAGGGATGGCAGGTTCCAGCCCTGGCCTGCCACCCCAGCAGAGCCTCACAACAAGCCAGATGACCCCCCACTCCATGAGGACCTCCATTTTCCACATCCGGTCTTCCCTCTCGTCAGAACTCCACACAGCAGACCAGCCTATCACAGCCCGGCTCACGCGGCCACTTGTGGCCATTTGGTTCATCAATAAATGCTGGATTTTGAGATGACTACAAGCGTGTATGCTACCCGCACGGCAGAGCCTAGCAAGCTACCTGTGTCATATTTGATATGCCAGATGCCAGTAACAATTATAGACCTCATTCCCATAACCTGATGGAATGGTTTGAGGCTCTTTATATTCCTGGAGCAAGCAGGTGCCCTTGGGCTCTACTTATATGAGACAGGTCATATGGAGATATTACTGGTGCCCGCTTGAGCAAATTGAAGATGAACGGGAAGACAGTGATACAGTGACAGATATAATATGCCCACATTTATATTTTGCAGTTGAAATGAAACTTTTCAGTTTCATTGAGATGTGAGACAATTTTGACATATATAAAGGACATCAGACATTATCAAAGAACAAGTCTTTTGGTAGGTGATGGGAAAGAGAAGTAGCTAATGAACAGACAGTCCTCTTATACCTCTGTATTCTTCTCATTCTGGTACAGCAATAAAACTAACGTCAGGCCAAGGAGATAGTACATAGGTTATGATGCTTGTCTTGCTCAAGTTCAACTCGGTTTGATCCCAGGCAGCGCATGTGATTCCTGAGCACAAAGCCAGGATTAAACTCAGCCACACTGAGGGTGTATCCTGCCACCACTCCCCAAACTGGACCCCAACAAAGACAAAGGAAAATTAGTAGGAAATTTATTTGCATATATATAGAAAATTTACAAGGCTGTAATTTCTAGTCAGAACTCAGGAATGGCCTTGGGACTTAGGGGCCTAGGGTGTCATAGGGGAAGGGGTCTCACATGTCTGGGAGGATAATGTCATACACGAAACTTTGTTGAGGGATGGTTCACTGCCTTTCAGACAGGTTTCTCTAATTAAGGAGTGATTTCTGGAGTTAACCCTACAAGTGGATAATCTGTATTCTTTAGGATATGGTAACAGTTTCTCTGAAGGCCTACAAAACTATTAGTGAACTGATTTGAGGTGAAATCTAGTTTAAAAGTTTACCAACACATTTTGTCATTGTTTTTGGTCCATATGCAATGGTACTCAGGGTTTACTGCTGGCACTGCACTCAGGAATCATTCCTGGTGATGCTTGGGGTACCATATGGGATGCCAAGGATTGAACCTGGTTGGTCACATGCAAGGAAAGTGTCCCTACGCACTGTAGCATCTTTCCAACCCCTTCGATCACTTGATCACTTAAATCCCGTTATTCATTGATTTGCTCAAGCTGGCGCCAGTAACATTTCCATTGGACCCTATCACGTGCCAATGTAGCCCAATGGCATCTGGTTGATTCATGAATATGAAGAGCCTCAAACCATTCCTTCAGGGTCTTGACAAGGAAGTCTGACCATCTTGTAGGTGGGCGGCCACATGATCTTTTGACATCCCGTGGGATCCAGTCAGTAATGGCTCTAGTCCAGCGGTTGTCTCCAAATCGCACTACATGTCCAGCCCATCTGATTTTCGATGCCTTGGCAAGCGAGACAGAGTCCCTGATTCTGGAATAGCAATGGAGGTCAGAACTCGGATTCCTTCTCTCACTTGAGTGAGGTGTGATATTCAAGCATAGCTCTTTCGATTCCTCTCTGGGAGACCGAATAGCATTCTCATCCTGCTTTTGTAGGGCCCAGGTCTCTGAGGCTTATGTTAATGCAGGGAGCATGGTGGAGTCAAAGAGATGTACCTGGAGTCAGGGGTTCTTTGTCCTTTTAGCTATTTCTTCGATACCTTTGAAGGTATTCCATGCCGCTCTCTTCCTCCTGCGCAGCTCAGGTTTTACGTCATTCATCATGTTGACTTCTCGACCTAGGTATACATAACTGCTGCATTCAGAGATGTCTGTTCCATTGAGAGTGAATGGGGCCTCTGGAACTAGTTCATTCTTCATAAACATAGTTTTCTTCAGATTCAGCTGTAGACCTATCTTTCCACATTCTCAGTCAAAGTCAGCCAGCATTTGTGCTGCTTGGCTAATGTTTGGTGTTATTAGAATGATGTCATCAGCGAAGTGGAGGTGGTGTAGTTGCCGACCATCTATCTTCACTCCCATTCCTTCCCATTCTAATTGTTGCATGATGTTCTCGAGGGTGGCGCTGAAGAGTTTTGGTGAAATGGTATCACCCTGTCGAACCCCTCTTTTCACATTAATGATCACATCTTTGTAGAATGGTGAGATCCTGGTGGTGAATCCGTAATACAGCTCACGAAGCATCTTGATGTATTGGGTTTCAACACCCTGTTTGGCTAGGGCTTCGATGACTGCTTCAGTCTCCACAGAATCAAAGGCTTTCTTTAAATCAATGAACGTGAGACAGAGTGGCATCTTGTACTCCCTACAAACCTCAATGAGCTTGGTTACTGTGTGGATATGGTTGATTGTGCTGAATCCTTTCCAGAAGCCTGCTTGCTCGCATGGTTGTCCTTCATCTAGCGTTCTGCTAATCCTGTTCAGAATGACTCGTGTAAACAGCTTGTAGATGACAGACAACAGGCAGATGGGGCGATAGTTGCCAACGTCCTGAATGTCTCCCTTCTTGAACAGTAGTAATGTCCTGCTTGTTTTCCATTTGGAGGGCACCTTGCATTCAGACAGGTAGCGTGTTAAGAGCCGAAAGTGAGTGTATTGATGAGTACCGAAGGCAGATTCTTCAGGTGTTCGGGTCCGACTTTCTCTGGGTTAGGTGCTGTTCCCTTTTTTACCGACCGAGATGGCATGTCGGATTTCAGAAGGGAGAACATTGGGAATGAGATATCCATCCTGTGGAATTTGGTATGTGGGCAGGTGGATGTGGCTATCAAAGAGATTTGAATAGAAGTCCTGGATAAACCTCTTATCAGAGTATTTTTTGGGGGAGTACAATTTTACCATTGATAATAATAGAAATCAGGTTTTTAAAAGATAATTTTATTAGTAATGATGGAAATATAATTGTTGATGATTTTTTAAAAATGTGATTCCAAGAATCAATTCTTCTGCAATCTAGCTGACTGGAATTATCCTTCTGTCCTTGTTTGTATCTTAGTTCAATCATGTTAGTACTATAACATTCTGACACTGCAGTTGATGGCTGGGGTGTATCTTTTTGATCAGGTGGGACCATGCTGCCTTTAAGATGCTCTGAGCACCAGGGAATGTGGCTCAGGCTATCTCACACGGATGGTTTGGAATGAACAGTTTGGAAGGAGAACTATATTTTTTTCTTTTTTAGGTCACACACAGTGATGCTCAGGGGTTATTCCTGCCTCTACACACAGGAATTACTTCTGGTGGTGCTCAGGGGCCCATATGGATGCTGGGGGTCAAACCCTGGTTGGCTGGTGCAAGGCAAACACCCTACCTGCTATACTGTCACTCTGAGCCCTGAAGGAAGAACTCTTCAGTTCTGCTTTACCCACTTGCTCTGGGTTTTAATGCAATCGAAAAGTCCTGAACCCCTCTGCAGAGCTTGCTGTTCCATCTTTTTTTTTTCTTTCCAATTTTCTGTCTTGACTTTGTCCAACTTCTAAGTCATCACAATAACCTTTCCATGGGCAGTGCCTTGGAACTCTTTCTAACCAGTCTTAGGACCTCTTCCTGATTCTCTCACAATCTTTCCTCAAACTCCATATGACCACTCCCCAGCTCTGCAGTTTCCTTCTGTTCTTAAATTCTCTTCCCTCTCCCTCTACTTTGTCCAAAATGCTGAATATGCTGTTGGGCATAAGAAGAAATAATCCCCTCTCTGGTCCTGAAAGGAAAGTTTGCAGAGGTTCTATTTCTATGTTCACTCTGTAATGATGGATTAAACTGTGTTTATCTTTAAAAACCAGGAGAGATGGAAATAGTATGGTGCTGATACTCTTTGTACTCTTTGTAAGAGTTTATCCTAAATTCTTATCTGCCCTCCAGCAGAGTAAGATACTTGAACAGAGTTGATGGAGGAGGATGCAAAGATGATCAAAAACATTGTGTTTTATCTTCTGATTTTATTTCTGGTTTTGGATTATGAAGTGATGATATTTAATCTGCAGCTTCTGCTCAAAAATATTGCTGGAACTTGGAACACATCTTAGAATCCTTTGTGGGTTCACTTTGGTGCAAACTTCTGCTTGTTTTGTGACCTGTAAATCAGCATCTCTGGTGTTCACTGACACTCTTTGATGCAAGTAGGATTCACATGCAGGAAAGCAAAGCAAAGGAATGGAACCCCTGTTTGTTTCTAGGGGAGAGAAACCACCAACATGCTCCCTTGCTTGTGGAATAAGGAAGTAGATCCTTTATTGGGAGTTTTCTGGTCCTTGGGTCATGATGAAAGGGATGAATCAGTAGTCTGAGGGATTTTTGAATGTCTAGTAGCTCTAGTAGCTATTTGGGCAACACCTAGATCATGATGTTTGGTCTGGTACATGCATGAACACAGGGTCACTGTTAGTCATGTGAGGCTCTGTCTGGGTTAGATATCTCCCAAGCCAAAGTCTGGGCCTTGGTCCTGACAAATTCTTTTTCTAGAATTTTTTTATTATACCACTGTGAGATATATGCAGTTACAAAGATGTTCATGTTTGGGTTTCAGTCATACAGTGTTCCAGCACCATCCCTCCACCAGCGCCATTTCCACCATTTGAATTCCTCTCCTATCCCCCAGCCTGCCTCTATGGCAGGCTCATTCTCCCTCTCTCTCTTTCTCTCTTTTCTCCCTCTCTCTCTTTGCATCTCTCTCTCTTCCTTCTCTTACACATTGTGGCTTATAATACATACATTTAGCGGTTATCATGTATATCCCTTTGCTTATGATCAATGCTCAGTTCTATTCTGTATTATCATTTCCAATGATTATTAGCACACTGTTCCCTTCTCTCTCTTACTTAACCTCTGACTCCCACATACTTGCAGTGGATTCCACCCACTGACAAGACCCCCTGATCCATGTTTTGCCTGGCCTTGGATATTATATCATGCTATTTTTTAATATCCCACAAATAAATTTAGTCATTCTATATCTGTTCTTTTCCTTCTGGCTAATTTTACTTAGCATGATCCTCTCCATGTCCATCCATTTATAGGCAAATTTCATGACTTCATTTTTCCTAACAGCTGCATCCATTGTGTAGATGTACTACAGTTTCTTAATCTAATGGCAACTTCTGAAAGAAAAACCTGGTTCTGGAAGACAGAGTCAGACATAGGTCACACCTGGGCCTGGAAAGTTAGCTGAGCTCCCAGCTCTGAGCTACACTAAGCCCCAGGATTCTCACACTATCGCTGCTTTCTAAAATGTGTTGAGAAGATAGAGCTGTTCTAACACCTTCTGGTCTGAGAATCTCGGAGGTTGGCAAGTGAGGGAAGAGAATCCCTCAGGAATGACCCGAATGAGGAGTTCACTGCTGACCTGGGTGGGGTGACTTATCGTGGTGTCTCTCATTTCTGGGATCAATACACCGTGTTTTCCTTCCGTGAACACCCTCTAGACCCTACTTTGCTCACAAAATGTCTGCATCTGCAACAAAAATTTTGCATATGCAGGAAACAAAAATTTGCCACCTGAAGATATGTCTTTTTGGAAAAAGGTGACTTCTTTAAATATAGGCTGACTGACTGAGGACCAGGGAAGAGCCAATGTTCCAGCTCTAGAATACTCCAACTATAGAATGCGATAGAATTTCTTCTCCCTTGGTGGTGTTAGTGTTTCTTCCTTTCAAGGCCTTCAACTGATTGGGTAAGGCCTGTCCACAATGTGGAAGGCAAACTGTTTTATTCAGAGTCTCTTGATTTCGTTATTATCTCATCTGAAAAAGTAAACTCTATCAAGCTGTATATAGAAGGGTGTTACTGTTCATCTGCGCCCATGGTTTAGGAAAACTGCAAATATAAAATTAACTACTACTATTATTTTTTTAATCCAGTATATGTTTGGCTTTCTAGAATCATTCTTCATATTATGCTGAATTTTGCAATGCAACACTGAGTTTACTATAGGACATGCTCTATGTGACATGTACTGATGAGCATTCTTTCATGTTGCTTTTCTGTATTTCCCTCATGACCCTTGTTACCAACTGGCCCAGACAGTCAGCCTTCTCCATTTTGAAGTGAGCACCTTCCATAGAGATGGGATTTAGAGCTGCATTTTTGGGAATGGTGCTGATAGCACCATTAGTTAGAATACAAAACTAAGATAGTAAATAAATGGGACTCCAGTGGGTATCAATTTTTTTCCATTTGCAATTCCAGCCCTTGAGAACTCATGCTTCTGTGCAAAATATGAGCTGGTGACATGTTCACTCTTGGATAGTTTCAGTGTTGAAAAATGATACAAATCACTGCTGGTGTTTTAGCAGCAGCATTTTTGGCTATGAATTACAGCATTTCAAAGACATTGTTCTGATTTACTTACTTCTGTTTCTCTGACTCCTTTCTACTTGAACATAATACAAAAATGGGCAATTCCTTAGAAATATTTTTTGTTACCAAGGACATTTCTACATGTTGTATTCGACAGAAAGGAATTTTTTCACGGGTCTGCTTCTGCAGAAGGCAAAATTCTTTCTGTAACCTTCTTTAACTTGACAGCTAGAGTTTTGCTTTCAGAGCTTCCCTGTCAGTAACTACCTCTTCCTGCGTCACAGTGTGAATCCGTGGCATCTCCTGGAATTTCCTTCTCAGGAGCTGCCAGGTGAAAAAGTGGCAATTGCGCCTCTTTGTGTTTAATCCCTCTGTGGCCCAGGGCCCTTGATTTGGGCCAAATGGTAAATGGAATTTGTTTTCACTTTATTTGCCAGTGTTTTTGCATTAACCCGTCCTGCTTAGATAATTCAATAATTATGGAATAATTACAGGACCCCCCATCCCCAACTCTCCCCAGCAGTTTCCAAAGTTTTTTTTTTTTTTTTTATTTTATTTAAAAATTATTTTATTATACCACCATGAGATATGCAGTTACAAAAGCGTTCATATTTGGGTTTCAGGCATAGAGTGTTCCAGCACCCATCCCTCTACCAGTGCCCATTTCCCTCCACCAATGTCCCATGATTTCTCCCCTCCCCCCAGCCTGCGTCTATGGCAAGCAATTTTCATTTCTCTCTCTCTTTTTCTCTCTCTCTCTGTCTGTCTCTCCCTCCTTCTTTTTACACACTGTGGCTTACAATACATACAGTTAGAGGTTATCATGTATATCCGTTTGCCTTCTTTCAATGCTCAGTTCTATACTGGTATTATCATTTACAATAATTATTAGTACACTGTTCATTTCTTTGTATTGCCTAACCTCTGAAGCTTAAAATCCCAAAGTTTTAAGCCCCAAATCCATGGCACTCACTAGCAACTCCTTAAAGTTTGTTAAACTGTCAGGAAGGATGAGGGATTGGAGAGAATGCTCATCTTTAGGATTATGCACACCTCTCGAATCCGGAGAAAACAATGTCATGTTCAAATGTTCGGGTCTCTTTCCATTGACTGGGAGTATCTGGTAAACTATTGTTTTTAATGAATTACATTGAGATACACAATTATAAAGTTGTTCATGATTGGGTTTCAGTCATTCTATGTTCAAAATACTCGTCCCTTCACCAGCGTACATTTCCCAACACCAATGCTCCCACTTACGCTCCGTGTCCCCAACCCACACCTGCCTCTATGGCAGGCACTTTCTCTCTCTCTCTCTCTCACTCTCTCTCTCTCATTCTCTCTCTCTCCTTTTTATTATTATTATTTCTTTACTTTCAGGCTTTATGGTTGTACCCAATGCCTTAATGCGGGAACCACTTTGAGGCTAAAAATGTATGACCCTGGGTATTGAAAGACTAAGGAGGTCTATGCAGAGTTGGGTGGGTGTTCGCGAGCACCAAGCAAGAAGAAACTCAAAGATTTAATGAGGTCACTCAAATCCTTGGAGTCTGCTTAAGTTGTTTTTATTCAATGTGAGAAACAGAGAGAAATTTAGTCACCACCTGAAGTATCATCTTAACTGCAGCAATATAATATTTTTGTAGCATAGATTTAAGAAAAGGCAGGCAGCAGGCTTTATTATTATTTACTACTTTGAGTATAGGTATTTCAGATTTGTAGACATGGCAGCTGGACCTGGATTCGCATTAGAAGCATGAGTTCATGGTAAATCTATTCTTAGAGATATTCTCAAACCTCCAAGTTAAACTAGATATGCTGCAAACATTATGTGGGTATTATGATTTTTTTATAGCAACGATAACTTCCATTTTAAGATCCTGGTTGTAGTAGGCTATTTTAAAGCATACAGCAAATAAAAATTGCTTGAAATATTTTGAATGTTATTAGACTCTATTTATATTAGGTTCTATTTTAAATATTCTGAAATTTTAATATGCTGAAATACTTTGAAAATTATTAGGCTCTCTTTATATTAGACTCTATTTATAGTAGGCTTTATTTCCTTGTGCCTGAGTAGTTCTGGGAAGATGAATGGAACACAGAGTGTGGCACGTACTGGGCAAAGCTCAGGTGGAAACAAAGGCCCATTTGTAGGGTTTTGCCTTTTTAGGGTGATATCACTGTGGGACTCATTGGACACCTCTCTTCCTGTTGCCCCCTTTGTCTGCATTAGCGCCATCCATAAGGTTGGCGTTCAGATCCGGGTGCTCTTCTTTAACAACTTAAAAAGGAGTGTGGCTTTTATAAAGAGCTCAATTTGTTTCTGGAGAGATGGTACAAGGGGTAAAGTGATTAGTTTGTATCGCGACCTACACAGGTTCGATTACAAGCACCTCATTGGTCTGCCCAGACCTGTCAGGACTGGTTCCTGAGCACAGAGTCAGGAGTAAGCGCTGAGCACCGCCCGCTATGCCCCCTCCCACCAAAACAGAGTTAAGTTCATAATTGCAGACAGTGTTGAAGGTAGCCCAGTTAACTAGACTTTCCGTGAAAGTTGCTGTGAATTGTCCTTTGCTAACTTAATTGAACAAAAATAAAAACAAACACCATCATATATATTTTTCTTGAGATAAAGCTAAATCTCCAATTTCTCCCTGCCCATCACCTTTAAATTGGAACTTAATTGTGAGCCATTTTTAATGCGGGTTCTCTCTGCCATGCCAGTTGTGTATCGGTCAGGAAATTAAGACTCATTCATAGACAGGAGACAGTCTCCGTCCTTGTCTGGAGACATTCTCTTGGTAGCTTGTTTCATCAGAGCTGTGTCTGGACGGGTGCTGATGCCTCTCTGAATGTGGGACTTTGAGGTACAGATTCCAGCATAGAGTCTGGTAGTATTTCCCCCTCTGGGTCCTCCATTCTATTACGGTACTTATTCTGACAGTAAGTTTATTTTTTGTTGCTGTGGTCCTTGGGACCATACTGATAGTGCTGGCATGTGTGTGTGTGTTTGTGTGTGTGTGTGTGACTGTGTGTGGGGATGGTGAGAGAGCACATGTCAGAGATTAAACCCAGGGCCTCCTCTATGCGAGACATGTGCTTAGTCATTAATCCCTTGCCCCACACTAAGCTTTTAATAGTATCCATTGGATCAATGATTTTATACCCCCAGTTTAAATCTGCTTCAGTGATAGGCTAAATGGTAAAAGTAATATTTTCTCATATTGCTTCCCTCTTTAATTAAAGTTTAGGGGTTTGAAGGGTGAACCTCCTAAGTGGTGCTCAGGGATAATGGGGGCCCTCTAGGCAATTTTTGGCTAACTGGACAGTTGAACAAAGGGCTGCGTGGACCCTATAGTACTGGGATTACCCAGGCTACCTCAGCCAGCCTTGGGTAATTAATGATTTTCAACAGTATTGGGGATCTAACTGGTCAGGGCCCTTATATGTGTAAAGTATGTGCTTTACCATTGAGCTATATCTGGCCCTGATAGTTCTAGGGATCTAGGACTGGCCTGGTCTTGCTATGTTCATAGAGACCCTGTTTTTGCAGGAACATTACATAAAGCCCTTTTGTTATTTTAAAAAACATTATTGTTGTTGTTATTATTATTATTTTTATTGAGTTTCATCAGTAAATGCTCGAGATGAGAGCCTCCTACTGACAGTATACCACTACACAGCAGAGCCTGGCAAGCTACCCGTGTTTTATTTGATATGCCAAAAACCAGTAACAATTATGGGCCTCAATTCCAGGACCTGAAGAATGGTTTGAGGATCTTCCTGTCCCTGGAGCAAGCAGATGCCCTTGGGCTACACTGTTTGGGACAAGACATATGGAGATGTTACTGGTGCCTGCTTGAGCAAATCGATGAACAACGGGAAGACAGTGATACAGTGATATAGTGATACTTGACACTATCTTAGGAATGATGACATCATTATGCCTATATGTATTGAAGGCACTCGGTGCTGCTTTGAACACCCATTTCAGGGTGCTGTAGTGCTCATGTACGTTTGCAGTTGTGCCATCTGCACTTCTTGCATATGGTCACCCTTTGCATATTTGTGGCGCTTCCATGATTGCTCTTTTCTGCCTTGCCTGAGCCTTCATTGGATGTGCACAAACACTTGGGCATAGCAGCTATTGCCACTCTTGACAATGTCACTGTCCAGGACCATCTGTGGAACTTAAACGGTCTTCTGGACCTGGGTCACTCGCTGGGCTTGCCCATCCCTGGCTCTCAGAATAAAGCTGGCAGGGCTTTGTTGGGGAGGTGGTAGAAGGCATTTTGAGTGTGCCTCTGCCTTGTAATGTTTTTTCTCATCCTGCATTCTGATCCGAACTGAGCATTTTGAAATTTACAAAGAACACACAACCACAGCCATAAAAGCACTATAAATTGAAGATCTATAGGGGGGCTAGGAAAACAGAACTATTACTTGAAATATAAACAGTTTTAGTGATTTTTTTTTGTTCTGGTTCTGGGCCAGTAGCAAAGACATTCGAGAGTAGTTTCTTCTTTCTCTCCTGGGCAATCCTCTTGTGTTAAGTAGTACAAAGACGTTATGAGTCACATTTAATAGATTTTTAACTACCTCTGTTCTTAAGGTGTTATCAAGGATTTTTTCTTCCTTTGCATGAGCTTTGAAATGCCATCTTGGGTGCTAGTTGGCAAATACAGCTCTGCTCTCCCTGAAAAGTCCTTTCTTGCCTCCCAGCCACCTCTGCTTTGCTCTGGCAGTAAAAGGTTGTTACAGATAATCTTGGCTTTTTTGACAAGAAAAGAGAACCTTTCAGGTGAAGTAATACCTAAGAAGTAATCTACCCACTGTGCAGAAGTCATTTCCTTCTGATGCTTTCAGTGCCAGGCCATCCAGAACCTTCCTGGATGAGGTAGCCCGGGGTTTAATTGCTTTAGAGTGTTCTCTGGGTAATATGCAAGAGAATAGGATAAAACAGAATAAAGAAAATCTGCGTTTTGATCTCCCATTTAGCAAGGAGACCTGAATGACAGATGTCCACATTTTCCTAATTTCTCTTTTTGCAGTATTTTATTATTTCTTCTCTGAACATTCCCCTACTGACTTAAAAAATCTCTCATGCATTTTCCCAAGGGGACAGTCTTGCTACTTCCTTTCCTTAAAGAGTAGAAAGAAGTTGTGCCCTTTTGATCTTTTGACTGGCTGCATTGCAAAGGATGTTGAAACAGACTGCTGTTTAAATCTTAATTCACACTCCTCCTCGTAGGGACTGGGAGAGTCCATTGAGTTAAAGCCTAAACGAATAATGAGAAATGATTGAATTAACAACTGTCAGACAGGTTTCAGTTCCAGCAAAGATGGAATATTTAGTCTGCGATGTGCTCATTTTATCTTAGAATAACGAGGCACATTTCTTTCTTTGTTAACTTTGTGCTGAAACCATCAATAATTAAAGAGGATATTTTACTTTCTTCTCTATTGTTATGCATGTCACAACACATAATCTCTGACCTAACTTGATAATAAAGGCTTACTGAATCTGATCTCCTTGGGTCTTCCTGTTGTAAAATAAGAGGAGAAAAGATTTTTAATTAGTCATGACCGCCAAAGATATGCTTATCTTTATATATATATATTTATATATACACATATATATATCTTGAATAAAATGTATTAAAGTGAAAAATGTCCTGTTATGAAGGATTAACATTATGTATTCATAGAAACATTCTAGTGATAAAATCTGTGCTATGAAACAGACTTAAACTGGTAAAGAGAAGTAGAAAGATGTTCTAATGGAATTTCTCCTACATAATGGTAAAAATGAGAATATATATAAAAGATTTTTTAATTTATTCTCTTAGAGATAGATGTTGTTCTTCCAACACACTTATGGCAAGGTCCAACCATTGACCAATCCTGTGGGCTACTTTTCTTAGGCCTCTGCTGCCTCTCATGACTGTTTGACTCACAAAACCTCATTACCTTCCATAGGTTACTATGTGTTGTAATACAGCCATATGAAAGGTTAGGTTTTAGCATAAGAATATTGAAGGAACAAAAGTATTTAGATGATAGCAATGAAAATTTTGCAATTTCCATGTTTTTGATTTTAGGTTTTGGGAAATTCTGAGGATCAAAGCCATTACCTCATACATGGAAGGTGAATGTTTTACCAATAAGTTACATCCTGGTCCTAAGTTTTTCATTATTATGAATAAAATCTGAAAATATTTTGTAAAAACTTTATGCAAACACATATTTTCATAAACATAAATAAATATATATTTATAGGACAGATTGATTTGTTTTAGAAACTCATTAGAAAAACTAAAGAATTTTCCTAGGAGATTATCATTTTATATTACAGCAGTGTACCAGAGTTCTTTCCTCCTCATATATATAACCTTGTAAGTCCTTGGTATTGTCAGTCCTTTCTATATTAGTCTTTATAATGTCTGTGCAGTGGTTCCTATGGTAATTTTAATTGATGCTTTCTGAATAAGTTATAATATTCAATGCCATGGCATATTCTTTTTGTCTAATGTATGCTTTTTAAAAATATGAAGTATAAGTGACATATTAGTCTTAGACCTGCAAAATACTGATTAATATGCTTGTAAAATGATTCCACAATTGGTTTAATTAACTTCTGTTTCTCTATGTATGTTTTATGTTTCAAGGTAGCCTCAATCTTTTGTTCAATTGAGGAAAATTAGATTTTAAAGACTTTTCCATGTTCAAACCCTTCATTAATACCATATTCAAGTTATTTGTAGGTATACATATTACAGACATTTTCTCCAGTTATCCACTTGCATTCTCATTTTGTTACTCGTGTTACTTGAATTTTTATTTTCTATGAAGTTCAATATGATCTCAAATTTATTGCTGTTACTTAACATACAAATGAAGTCTGTACAAATATTCTATGTCTTCTAGAAGGGAACACTTAAACAATTATAATAAAGCCTTTCATATTTGGACAAGTAGATTCTTCATAGAGATAGACTATATGCACAAATCTTTTTATATTAGTGTGTGATCTTGAGAATGATTTTAAATTACCCATTTATTATTTCCAGTTATATAGTATAATGATTTTATATTTGTATACTTATAGAATAATTACATAAATCTAATCAGTAATTATACTTTCTCATTTACACTACACTATATGATTTTGAAATAGTTTTCACACCTCTTTGAAAGTAAATTGGGGTTATGATCACTTGATCACTTGATCACTTGAATCCTGTTATTCATCGTTTTGCTCGGCGGGCACCAGTAACATTTCCATTGGACCCTATCACGTGCCAATGTAGCCCAATGGCATCTGGTTGATTTAGGAATATGAAGAGCCTCAAACCGTTCCTTCAGGGTCTTGACAAGGAAGTCTGACCATCTTGTAGGTGGGCGGCCACGTGATCTTTTCATACATATGAAAGTATGGGAATTCCCTCCAAACATGGGAATCCTTCCACCATCATCTTCTTGGATTCCCCAAGTCCTCTGTGATACCTCTGACCTCCTCCACTAGCAACCTTACGTCTTGTGGTCATAACTCAAGGGTGAGTCTTGAGTTGGGTTTGTGAACATTTTTTCAATTTGTTTCTTTTTAGACATCTTTTAGTATGATCAGCTGATAGTTTGTCTTTCACTTCCTGACTTATTTATCTAGCACACCCCCTTCAAATCCACCCATGTTGTTGTAAAGACATTTCACCTTATCCTTTAGCTGGTTCTTATAGTATTCATTTGGCATATAGACCATTTTTCTCTCCATCCCCTTTCTTTTCATTTGTTGTTGTCATTGTTACTATGTCTGGGCATTGCACTAGAGTTCACACACTGGAGATTTCAATAATAGTCCAGCTAGATCTAACTCATGGCCTAACGTATGCCAGGCAGATGCTCTGCCACTGAATCCCATCTCCAGAAAATCATGTCATATATCTATGTATTCATCCATTGTTAGACACTTGGGGTGTTTATATATTTTAGCTATTGTAAGTAATGCTGCAATGAACATGCGAGTGCATCTATCGTTTCAAATAAGGTTTTTGTTTTTGTCAGCTAGATACATAGGAGTGGAATTGCTGGGTTATATGGTGAGTCTATTTTCAGCTCTTTGAGAAACCTCATACTAATTTTACCAGTTGACATTTCCAGCAACTTTCCAGCAATAGTGAATGAGGGCACTTTGACCTACACATCCCCACCATCACTGGTTTCTGGTCTTTATCAGAGAGGCCTGTTTTGCCTTATTATTCCGTCAGTGTTGCTGAGCATTTTATCAAGTGCCTGTTGAACATATGTAAAACCTCTTTAGAGAAGTGTCTGTTCACTTCTTCTGCCTAATAAATTGGCCCATTTAAATTGAATTTTAGGGGCAGGAGGCGATAGTCCAGCAGGGGAGGGCGTTTGCCTTGCATGTGGCGGCCCAGATTCAATCCCCTGCATCCCATATGGTCTCCCGCACACTGCCAGGAGTAATTCCTGAGTGAAGATCCAGGAGTAACCCCTGGGCATTGCCAATAAAGGCAAAAAATAAAATAAAATGAATTTTAAAGTAAAACTGTAGGATTAAAAGGTGAAAGGTTTATATGATTTGAAGAGAAAACAGTTGATATCTGTAGGATTAAATGGAGGGACTTTCATTTTTATCAATGGACTTTAAGTGAGAGAATCTGAGGTTATGCATTGTGAGCTCATACTCTAGACCACAATAAAATGGATGCTGCTAATTTTGTAATAATTCTGTCTTTCCAAAGAACATGTGCTTTTACCTTCAAAAATGCATGCTTTTGTACAAAGTGTAAGTCATGTGAAACACAAGGTTTTATATTTTAATTTCTAGAGATGCTATGAGCATGGGGGGCTAATTGTTATTGATAAAGTTGGGGTAAAAGTTCACATCCTCCAATACATGATCATGTAATCTTTGATAAAGGAGCAAAAAGTACGAAATGGAGCAAGGAAAGCCTCTGCAACAAGTGGTGCTGGGAAAACTGGGCAGCTACGTGTAAAAAAAAGAATTTGGACTCTGTCTAATACCTTGTACAAAAGTTAGATCAAAATGGATCAAAGACCTCAATATCAGAAACTGTGGTACATGCTATGCAGTTGTTAGGAAAACGAAGTGATGAAATTTGCCTATAAATGGATGGACATGGAGATGATCATGCTAAGTGAAATTAGCCAGAAGGAAAAGGACAGATATAGAATGACTGCATTTATTTGCGGGATATTAAAAACATATAGCATGATTTCAAGGCCAGGCAAAACATGGATTAGGAGATCTTCTCAATGGGTGGAATCTACTGTGAGTGTGTGGAAGTCAGAAGTTAGGTAAGACAGAGAAGGGACCAGTGTGCTAATAATCGTTGGAAATGATAATGCAGTCTAGAACTGAGCATTGAATATAGGCAAAGGGATATACACGATAACTTCTAAATGTATGTATTACAAGTCACAATGTGCAAGAGAAGGAAGAGAGAGATACAGAGAGAGAGAAAGAGAGAGAGAGAGGCAGAGAGAGAGAAGAGGCAAAGTGCCTGCCATAGAGGCAGGCTGGGGAAGGGGGAGGGAATCAGGGGACATTGGTGGTGGGAAGTGGGCACTGGAGGAGGGTTGGGTGCTGGAACACTGTATGACTGAAACTCAACATGAACATCTTTCTAACTGTATATCTCACAGTGGCATAATAAAAAAATTTTAAAAAATACCAACCTTCCAAACAATAACAACCAAAAGAAATTTAGGCAGGTAATGGAGAGAAGGCGCTTGCCTTGCACCTGGAACTGGTCACGCCCAGTTTCATCCCTGCATCACATAAGGTCCTCTATGCACCACCAGATGTGATCCTTGAGCACAGAGCCAGTAATAATTCTTAAGCACTGTCAGATGCGGTCCAAAACCAAGGAAGAAAGAAAGGAAGGAGGGTAAAAAGAAATTAGATAAAAGTATAACTTAAAACCTTATGATAATACAATTTGTTTTGATCGAATAGATTTTTGCTACCAATATGGTAAAAATCCAACAAGGATCTTAAGCTCTTCTTTGCTTTTATCTTTCACTCTGAAAAACAGCAAATTAGACATGGGTGAAATAATCCACAGCCCTTTTTCCTTTGTATGCAAAGGTTGCTCTTTATATTTACTCTTAAATGGCCAATGGGATTAAAGTTATATTAAGTTTCAGAGTTCAGTGTTTTTGTTTTGTTTTTTGTTGTACTTCTGAGTCACTGAGAATGTTGTGCGTTATTATTTGCTGTTTGCTTTACTTCTATTTTTAATAACATAATTGAGATATTAACATTTAATTCAAGACTTTTAAATGATACAAATGACTGCTTTTAGTCTATTCACATGCGTCTGTCAATACTACCACTTTTGTTTTATTTAAACTTGCTTTTATTCTATCCCCAGCAGACCTTATGGTTCCCTAAGCTTTCCAGGAGTGCTCCCTAAGCATGGAGCCAGAAGTAAGCCCTGAGCACTGCTGGGTGTGGTCAATAAATCAAACCAAACCGAACCAGACAAACCATTTTAATTATTATTAGGGCCCCCCCAGTGGTTCTTGGACACTACCAGAGATAACACTGGCAAAGTTACCATAGTTGAACTTAGAACCTAGTGAATTGGAGGAATGTGCTCTAGTCCATTGAGCTATCTCCCTAGCTCAATGTAACCAATTTTACATTTTAATGAATCTTCAGAAGAAAATTCATTCTTATTTGAATGAGTTCACTGTCCACTTCTTCCTGTCCTCGCCTACTCTCCAGGCTTAAGCAGTTGTGCATATTATTATAGATTTTCCGATTCTGGAAATGTCCTGCAAATGCAGTCATATAGTAGTTAATTGTGCTTTGCCTCTTTCATTTTGATCTGATCCACACTGGCCACTGTGTCTCTCTTTTTTCTCCTTGTTACTGGACAATCTGTCATCAGATAATTTGGGTTTATCCATTCACTAGTTGATGGAGATTTTACTTGCTCCAATTTTGGGTTCTTCTGAATTATATTGCAATGAACACTTGCATATGAAATTTTGTGTGGACACATGTCTTCATTTCTCATGAATATATGGTAAGAAATGGGAGTTTTTTGGGTCATATGGTAACTCTGTTTAGCATTTTGAAAAAGGACCAAATTGCTTTTCCAGAGTGACTGGATTCAGTTTATTTTTAACATTTATCTTACACCCACTTTCAAAAAGGCTTTGAGTCAACTTTAGTTTAGCATTGCATTTCTGGTCTGAGTCTTCAAGATAACCACATTGCTTCAGCTCCCGCTATGTGCTCTGCAAAAAACAAATAATTAGAATAATTAGAGGCTTTCTCTTGTCTTAGGGTTGTGCTCCAGAATCTGGTTTTATTGACTTTTTTATGGCAAGGTTGTGCTTTAGTCCCTGAGATCCTGCCAATTTCTCTAGTGTGTTGAATTGCCCCTGATGACTAGAATTAACTTTCTCGAACCAAGGATTTGGGGCTGAAAGAATGGTGTGGTCCCAGAGTTCGACTTCTCCTTCTAAGAGTTGGAAGTTATTCCTTGACAAAGAGAGTTATCTAGGGATCTTCTTACTTGCATGTGTGCTGCCAAGGTATATGAAAGGCTACATAAAGAAACATTGCTAGAGGCTGGTACTGATGAGACTGGAGTTTTAGCAGAGCTATGGAACTTAAGTTTAGGAGAGTCAGTGCTCTAGGCACATAAACAGGCAGGATCAGTGCATGATGGCTCCCCACTACCCCACCCCTGCCACCCTGACTGAATACATCTCATGGAGATGAAGGAAAGTGAGGGGATATCTGTGTGACTGAGACTAGCTGCCCTCTGCAATCTAAAGGACTGTGAAACTTTTAAGACAGTTTTTTCGGATAAATCTAAAGATCTCTTGTGGTCTGAGGAGAAGTCCCTCGGCACAGAGTTTTAGTACAGATGTGAGACCTTTCTCTCCAGTTATCAAGTAGCAGTGCTAGAGTGGCATGGGGCGCTGGAGACCAGTGACAGCTGTCTCAGGCAGCTGGAACAGCCTCCCGGGGGCTACTGCCAACATTAAAGGCAGCTGATGGGAACAAGTAGCATTCAGGAGAACATTCTCTCAAACTGCCTCCTGAGTCCTTTCCGCAACATCTTCTCCGGGGATAAGTATATTAAGTACCAATTGGAAGGAATTCATTTTTCAAACAATTTCAACATCTCAGCTTCTGCCAACCCATTATGAGGCCTTTATGGGAAACTCTACTTTGCAATTGCCAACCTAACACTTACCTTTTGTTTTATTTCTTGTATTTGATTTCATGCCAAGAAAAAAGGATTAATACTTTTTCTCCCCAAGAAACATGCTTATTGGTCTTGTCAGAGGTACCTAGTTTTATGGACCAGCTCACAGAGTTCTTGGGATGTAGTTGTCAGGAATAAAAACATGATATAAGAAGTAAATTTTTTTAAATTAATGCTTGGGACTTATTAAATAATTTCAGAAATTATTAAAAAACAGAGAGAAATTTCTCACACTTAGAAATATTTTTATTCTACATTGATTGAGATGTCTGTCATATGACATAGTTTCTTTTAATGTTTCGTCTAGCCAGGTTGCTGATAAAAATGATACTTTCTTTAAAATCAGAGCAAGTTGCTCTCTTTTATTAGACATTGATAATGGGCATGTAAAGCATAGCATTTGGGGGTTATTCAGAGCTGAATAAGAATTTATTTATTTTCATTTAAAATTGTGTTATATCACTGTGAGATAGACAAGTCCAAAGCTGTTCAAAATTGGGTTTCGGCCACACAGTGCTCCAGCACCTGTTCCTCTACCAGTGCACATTTCCCAACACCAATGTCTCCAGTTTCCCTCCCAAGCCCCGCCTACTGCCTCTATGGCAGTCTCTTTTCTTCTTTCTCTCTCTCTCTTTTCTTCTTCTTTTTACTCATTGTCATCCTCATACACACAGAGGGGTTATCATGTATATCCCTTTACCTACGTTCAATACTCAGTTCTAGTCTAGCATTACCATTTGCAACTATTGTCGGCAAACTAATTCCTTCACTATCTTAACAATTTATTTTTAGTACAGATAAGTTTGTGTCTTAAGTAGGACATATTCTTCCCCAAACCACAATGTTCTCAGTAATTGAATGTGGATAGCATCTATCCTGGGAACATTTGATAGGCTCAAGCAGATTCTCCTACTGAATCAGTATTTATTCATTCACAACCACCAGCTAAAGACACCTTGTTTATTGTTCAAAAACTTTTCAAGTAGTGCACCTTTTGTTTTGAGGGTAAAATTGCAAGGCCTACGGACCTTTTGACTTGTATGTAGGTGAGAATGCAGCTCTTCTGGTTTCTAGTAAGCGGGGTATTGGGGTACCTCCATCATTCTGCTGTTCGAGGACAGGTTTAGCAATTCTGGGAGTTTTGTTGTTTTGCTCACTCCTAGCTTAATCTACTTAAGCCAAGGTTAGTTCTAATAAGACCTCTCTTCTATGTAAACACTGCTAGATGGTGTGGCAGTTACAGAAGTCACCTTGATTGAATAACTTCTGACTTATACATCTACTAAGACTTCTATGTTTTCTAGATTGGGCACAGCTCCTCTTTATACCCACTGCACCCAACATGGGACAGTTAGAATTTACCAGGAGACTACCACCCTGGCTACCTTGAGACTATAGGAAGACTATAGGAAGGATCATACTAGTTTGCTCTAAGCAGGCGAGTGTGACCCTTTCAGTACACGAGAACAAGATACTCAGAATCACCCTGGTGCAGATAATAAGAAGGACCTTGTGGGTACCATCTAGATTACATGAAGCTCATGAAATTAAGATGTATTACTTTATATCAGCCCTCTCTCTCTCCAGTGTTTTACATAAGAGATAATCTTGGTAGAAAGGATTAGACCTTGTCATAACCTTTGTTTATATCTGCAATAGGGTGTGGCACTACACTCTAGAGTTCTTTGTTGACATGACCCTCCTGGTTGGATTACTTTGGTGTATATAAGGGACTGACTTGAGGCCCCTTCACCTTTTGCCTTTTGGGCCTTTTAGCTTTCAGCTTTTGGTTCCTCAGCTTTGCGGCTTTTGGCTTTTGGCTTTTTGCTCTTTGGCCTTTTGCTCCTTCTTCTGGGTAAGACTCAGCTCGGGTGAGATCCTCTCTCTTTGGTGGGAGACTTAGGCTCTCTTGTATGGTCTAAGTTCGGACCAGAGCTAGGAGTTTGTTCATTATATTGGAGTGCTGTGGAAGAGCTTTTTGTACTATTAAAAGCCTTTTTTGGAACTGCACCGGACTCGTGAGTTTTCGTCTGTTCTCCTGGTGTCCTTGGAGGTAGAAGAGAACCTCTGTCCTGACACTGTCGGGGACCCTGGCGGTGTTTTCCCGACATTCTGCCTTCCACAGAAGCTCATCATTCTCCAATCCAGGACTTCTTTAGCCCCAATGTCATGAGCTAGAGAAATCCTAAACCAGCCAGGAGAATTCTAAGGCAGGAAGGAAAGGGTAATTTTTTCAATAGAAGACTAGAAATCCAGAACAACAGGAAAATGTTGATGACTGTGGGAAAAACTCTCACCTTTAGAGATTATGATTAGCAATAAGAAAACTTGGAACCTGTGTGTTTTGGATTTTAAGTATTTCAGCTGCTTGAACTAGATGAACATTGTTCACATGTAGGACTACAGCAGAAATTCATCATGAAACACAAGCAAATAGGAATGCATGGAATGGGTTCTTATCTGAAGGGAAGTTGAGTATTGGAGGTATTGTTGTAGGTGGAGAAAATGAGACCAACCAGGAACATAGAAGCTAAGAAGACTGGGTTCTATTGCCACCTCCAATAATATTATCTGTGTCACTAAACCTCTCCAAGCCTGGTTCCTTTACTACATTGTGTAAATAATAATAGCAGCCATAGAAGATTGTGAGTCTGAATTTCTATTAGGATTAATGAGTTGATAGAATATCTGGCATATCAAATAGCATCACCAATGGCAGTATCTTTGTTCCCCTAACAGGATTTAGAAATTTGACTTGGTAGATGTAAGAATTGTATCAGAAAATATTCATTCTATGTATTTTTCCCTATGAAATATAGAATCACAAAACAAGGAAATAGTATTACATCAGGACTAACTTTTGGCTTTAGATTACAAAACTATCAAGCAGAGTGGAGTGAGGTAAATTGGGATTAGAGGTAATATAGTAACAGTGGTGACAGGTGATGAGCACTTTGATGGTGGTGAGGTTGCATTAACTTTGTATATGTATCAATATCATAAGCTTTACTAGTAATATAACTACATTACCTGAACTATAATTAAATATATAAAATCTCTAAAGAAGAAAACAACATATAGCAGTAAAATTAGCTATGAAGATTCTATATAGGTTATTTAGACTTAGATAATTAATTTTACTAGTGTGCTTGTATAGATGGTAAAAAATCGAAAAGAAATGAATAAATTAGTTTCTGTAAAGAGTTCGTCTGTGTCATATCTATTTCTCTCTTCAGAGGGAATTGTTATTTCCATAAATGTCAAGAATGGGGTTTGGAATTCCCCGGAACCAAGGGTAAAGAAGATCAGGTCAGAGAAAGACAAATCTTAGGAGTAAAACTTACAGTCCTGAATAAGATCAAGGATGGAGACAAAACACGACAGAAGAGAAGAGCATTTCTAGAAGTTAGCATTTTGCATCAGCTTAAGTTGTTAATGGAGAATGACAGGACCAAATGTTAAGTCTGAAAGTTAAAAACAAAATCTAATTTCTGGAAAAAAAGTGCTTCAACAGTTTGGTTGAAGGTATAGCATAATCAAATCAGGAATAAAATTCTGTTCTATGGGTCATGGTTTGTATCAAAATGAAGTAATTGAAACAAGTATGAGGGAAGTGTTAAATTCTGTCTCTATGCCAAACTAGCTAATGAGTATGAGAAAATGTTTGGGATTTGCTTTAAAAGTATATATGCAGCTGGTGAAGCTCACTGGTAAAGTGCAGTGGTGAGGCCACTGGCACTAAAATAACTAAGGTGTATAGATGATATATACCTATCATATACTTTATATCTTTGCGCCTCCCATGCCAGTGCTTAGGAGGCCTGTGGAACTTCTGTGTGCTTCATGACAAATGGAGATGGGGGAGGCAGTTCGAGGCAGGGTCGGGAGATGCTGTCCCGAAACTGGAGGCCTCCAGGACTGCGCCCGGCCACGCTCAGGGAAACACATAGTGTGGGGGATGGAACCTGGTTCAGCTGCATTGAAGACATGAGCCTCAGCCCCTGCACAATCCCTCTGGTTCCTTTAATATGTGTCTTTAAATATCTCTGGTTACCGTGACACTGAATTGTGTAGGCTGACAGCTATTGCCAGAGCATGTCAAGTGGTGCATATGGAGAGCATTAACTGAAGACAGAGATTAAAAACTTCTTCCTCTTTCCTTTAAGCCACCTTAGGACCAAGAGCAGGGAGGAGTGATACTGATGTCCATTAAGGACGAGAATGGGGTGGGGTCTCCTGTCAGTACCATATTGACAAAAGTGGAACGTTTTAACCTAATAGTTTAGGCTGGGATGAACCCAGAGCCACGGCAGAGCCTGGCAAACTACCTGTGGTGTATTTGATAAGCCAAAACCAATAATGAACCTCATTCCCAACAAATGGAGACGTTACTGGTGGCCACTTGAGCAAATTGATGAACAACGGGAAGACAAGTGATGCAAGTTTAGGAGTTGCTGTGTGGATTCAGGAGAGTACTTGATGTTGTATTCCTGTACATGTAGTAATGGTTGAACTGGACTGGTTTGTATATTCTAGTGCTGACTCATGAATCTTCCAAAACTCAGTTTTCATCTATAGACTTTTTGATGGTCTTTCCAGAGAAGAACAATGTGGGTTATTCATTCATTCATTCATTCATTCATTCATTCATTCACTCATTCATTCATTCATTCATTCATCTATCTATTTATCTTTTTATTTATTTATTTATTTATTGCTTTTCTTGTGATTGTTTTTGGGCTCACACCCAGTGATGCTCAGGGGATACTCCTAACTCTGCATCAGGAATTACTCCTGGTGGTGCTAGGGGGACCATATGGGATACTGGGGATTGAACCTGGGTTAGCTGTGTGCAATACAAATGCCTTATCTGCTATACTATCATGCTGGGCCCTAGAAAAATGTGTTTTAATTTTCAGTTTTCAAGTCGTTTCTCTCCAACCAGATATAGAAACCCTAATCTCAGTATACACTTTGGTTAGGAGCATACCTACTTCTAGATAAAGAAATCATCCCATATGGAACTCTATTATTTCTCCCTAATTTTTTCTTAAATCCTGTCCTTCTTCAAAATGCATTTAATATTTTTCATTTTTTTTGGGTCAGTACTCAGGGATTACTTCTGGCTCTGCATTCAGGAATTACCACTGGTGGTACTCAAAACCATATAGGATGCCAGGGATCTAACCTGGGTGGGCCATGTGCAAGGCAAATGCCCTACCCATTGCACTATTGTTCTGGCCCCATCATTGCTCCAGTTTTATGCCTACTCCTTAAGCAAATCCTTATAACTTTCAAGATTGAACTAATGACCTACTCTGTAGTGTTCCTGACTTCACCCAGCTTTCTCCTCCCGTTGGTTATCTGCACTGGTCCATCATACCCAATTTGTGACTATATCTCTGCTATTCCTTTTCCATGAAATCTGTTTTATAGTTATTTTCATTTCATTTAGTTTCTGAATTCATCCTCTTTGTCACCTTTAGTTCTTGACAGGCACTCAGATTTTTCTTGATAGATTTGATGACTTTATCCTATCTCTGTCATGCTTCCATACTGCCATGGTAGCCCTGTTAATGTGGAGAAGATGTATGCATGTATTTTGTACCAATTTTATTCTAGAGCCTCACTGTATCACTGTCTTCCCGTTCATCATCGATTTGCTCGAGCGGGCCCCAGTAACATCTCCATATGTCCTGTCTCATGCTAGTAGAGCCCAATGACATCTGTTTGCTCCAGGAACATAAAGAGCCTCAATCCATTCCGGAGTGAGGTCTATAATTGTTACTGGTATTTGGCATATCAAATACAACACAGGTAGCTTGCCAGGCTCTGCAGTGCAGGTAGCATACTATTGTAGTTATCTCTAAGTCCAGCATTTATTGATGAACCGCGTGGCCGCAAGCAGCTGCACAAGCCGGGCTGTGATATATTGGTCTGCTGGGTGGAGTTCTGATGAGAGGGAAGTCTGGATGTGGAAAATGGAGGCCCTCATGGAGGTGGGGAGTCCTTGCAACAAGTCGTCTGGCTTGTTGCAAGGCTCTGCTGGGGTGGCGTGCCAGGGCTAGAACCCACCATCCCTCCTGGGTGCCTTGTGAGCGGCTGGGCACAGGGAGAGCAAGTAGTAGCTCTGCCCCATGTCTGTGAGTCTCATTCTAGAGCCTGTTCATATAAAAATCTATGTAGTGCCTCTGAGAATATTATGTAGGATACATTTTAGTTTCTATTCCCTACACTAGTCTACAAGTTCCATGAGGCAAAAGTCCATGTTTTCAAGTCAGTATTCCATGAGCATAGAACTATACACTGTAGGGGTGCATGAACAAAGATTACCTGAACCAATATAAGAACGACAATCCATACTCAAAGGTAAGAACTATTTATTTCATCTTCTAATGATGAAACCTTGGTATTTAAATATTGAGTCTGTCCTATCACTGTGATCTTAACAAGTTTGGTTTAGGTATGGGAAAACCTTTTATTATTTTAAACCAATTTTTGATATTTCTTTCCAAGTGAAGGGGTATTCCTTAGTGTAACTGCTGCACTCTGTAGCTCTTCCTTCCTGAACAAGACTGATGGGTGGTGGCAGAAGCTGAGCTCTCTTTCCTCTGAGCATTTATTATGCTGTTGCTTCAAGTAAAGCCTTCTGTATTAAAGATTCTGTTAGTGGAGATTGGTTGGCTTCTACGTTAATGCCCATACAATATGGTGTGCTTCTATTGGGATGGCAGTGTTGTAAAGTTTGAAGATGTCGCTTCAAAAGATTCAGAATATTTAACCAGGCAGTCTGGTCAATGGCATGATTGTAGCTTTGGCATGTGGTAAGGCTGGCCTGCCTCTCACCCGAGATCACCCCAGAGGTCTCAGCCAGAAATTGTGTCAGATAAATTTTTTGCTATTAGTTGACATCTTTCAAGATTTATTTATGAGTATCTGGAGCAAAGCCAGTAGATTAGCTTACATGGCAGCAGGGGTGGGATGTGGGTGTGGCTGCCAGCTCATGGGAAGCACAGGTGACCTCTCTGCTATTTGAGAGGGGTCTGTTCATTGAGAGCACAGCGCGCTTTTCTACAAGTCACTTACCCGGTTGGTGGCTGGTTCTGCCTATCACTGCCACAGATCAATCTAACTGATGTTGAGGATTTGAAGGTATTTAAACAGTTCAATATGTTTTTGTAGTTTTGGACATCGGTTTTTTTCTTATCCCATGGGCATTGATACTCTCTTAGGTTTTCATCTGCATGTTTTCGATGAAATGTTAAAGGGGTTGGAGTGATAGTACTGTAAGTAGGGTGTTTGCCTTGCATGTGGCTGACCCAGGTTTGATCCCTGGCGTCCTGTATGGCTTCCTGAGTGCTGCCAGAAAAGAACCAACAGTGTAGAGCCAGGAATAAATAAGTTCTGAGCACTGCCTAGTGTGGACCCAAACTTTAAAAAAACTTTAAATAATTTGTAAAATAATTCTAATTGCTTTATATAATCTTGCAAATAACAAAAGTCACTACTAGGTGGTAGCCTCATTAACATTTTGCCAATGCACTTTTTAATTTATTTTTGAATTGACTGACATTTATTAAACCAGTGTCCCTTCATGTTCTAAAATAGCTTAATAGTGTGGTTCAGTGACACAGAATCTGAAAAGCCCTTTGGACACTCTCAGGTGCGATTCTTTTTTTCCCTTTTATTACTAAGATCAGACATTTAACAAGGTAATTTATGCTGGCGGTTACTTGGCCTTTCCTACTATTTTCTAAATAAAAGGAAATAAGAATTTCAGGTTTTTATTTCCTTTCAAAACTTATTTTCTTCCTGACAAACTAGGAAATCTCTATCGGGTTTCTATTTTTTCTTCTCGTTCACAGATGATATACTTACTAGTTAATCATGTACTCTGAGCTATGGGGAGATTTCTGCTTTAAGGTTAAATTCATCAGCGTGGTGGTTATGATATTTTGATGATTTATGAATGTTGATAAATTAAGTATGGATACAAATGTGGGTTGTCATACGTACTGGATCTCCCTTTCCAGTTTACTGTTGTACCTTGCCATCCATGAATTGAACCAAATAAGCACAAGGCTATAATTGCAAAACTAGCCACACCTCATGTAGGGAATATCCACCCTCCTGCCATGAGAGAAAACAGGCAGTCCTGGGTAAGCCGGCATGTTGCACCAGCACAGCTGACTTGGGAATGCAGAATGCACTGGCTCCAGAAACAAAAATCAAAACCACATCTGGGCACTTGCCTTCCGCATGTGCTTATCCTTAGGAGGCAAATAGTTTGTCTCTCTGGAGTCTTTGCCACTGAGCCTCATACAGAGGAAAGAGAGAAAATGGAGGCATCTTTATCTGCTGAATTTTTTTTGCCATCATTATCTGAAAGTCAGTGCTCTTGAATGATGTGTGGGTAAGGGATGAATTGTAAGCATCCAGGCCAAAAAATGAAAAATAAAGTGCTTTTCCCAACTCAGTTTGTGGAACTGTCAGTTTTGTCAAGGGTATGAAAAGAAGCTGGCAGAGAGAGAGAGAGGAGTTGACCTCTGACCTATGATAGTTATATTATACTTGACATTTATCTTTTATTCATTATTTATGTTGTTTTTTGGGAGTCATATCTGGTTATGATCAGGGATTACTACTGGCTCTGCACTCAGGAATTACTACTGGTGTTGCTCAGGTGTCCACATGAGATGCCGGGGATCGAACCTGGGTTAGCCACACGCAAAGCCACATGCAAGCCATATCCTGATCCACTCTACTATGCCTCTGGTTCTTCTTTTTATCAATTTTTTCTTGTTTACCTAAGGCATATGATGTTGAAAATTATTGGAAAACTCCAGGCTATAAATAAAATCCACTTTTTTTCATTGATATATCATCTGTTAATTAAATTGTATCTGTTGCAGATAAAAATGATAACTTCTATATGAATAAGTATCAAAATAGTGGTTTATATTAAATGTAAATTTCTTTAATGGATAAATCAAATAAGAATTATGTTTCATAATTAAAGAATTATGTTTCATAATTAAGATATAATTCTTAAATATATTTAGTAAATATATTATTAAGATATACTTAGTAAATATATTCTTTTTTTTTTTAAAATTTTTTATTATACCACCATGAGACATACAATTACAAAGGTGTTCATAATTGGTTCTTGGTAATACAGTATTCTAGCACCCATCCCTCCACCAGTGCCCCATTTCCACCACCAATGTACCCCACACCCTCCCATCCACCCCCAGGCTGTCTCAATAGCAGGTAGTCCCGTTTCCTCTCTTTCTCTCTCTCTGTCTCTGCATCTCTCTCCCTCTTCTTTTACACATTGTGTCTAGCCCTGCAGATATTTAGAGTTTATCACTTAAGTCTCTTTGTGTATATTCAATGATGAGTTTTAATCTGCCATTACCATTTCCCACACTTAATAAAACACTGGTATCTATTTATATTCTTAAGATGTATTTATTAAATCTATTCTTAAGATTGGCCAGATTTCTGCTAATATTTTTTACAAATACAAAAGGTGTATATGCCTTTTAAAAAAGTCCAGGTGTGTTTATTAAATTACGCAGCAAGGAAATAAAGAGACTATGGTACATATACACAATGGAATATTACTTGACTTTAGGAAAAAATAAAATTTGTTGCTATGTGGGTGGATCTGGAAAGGATCATGGTGGTGAAGATTGTCAGGAGAGGTACAGACACAGAATAATCTCTTTCATATGTGGAATATAAAATAAAGTAGGCGAATAGCAAATGCCCATGAGCAGAAGAAACAAAAACTGGCCATCGGTTGGAAGCTTACCATGGGATGGGGCCCGGGGAGTATCTGGGATAATGGAAGATGGAAATGGACACTTTGGTGGAGTGCATCAACTGGAATAGTTCCCATATGAAGCCCTGGCAATAAGAGTTTGTAAACTACGGTGCATAAGATAAAATTTAAAAAATTATGAAGCTACTTATGACTACTATGGAAATTTATTCTTATTGGTTCATTTAAGTCATTTGTTTTGTTAGTTATGGGGCACCATCCCAAGTTGGTGGCACCCAGAGGCATGTGGTTTGAACCTAGAATTGAACCTAGAATTCAATAGGATTGAACCTAGAATCTCACATAGGCCATACATGTGTGTAGTCACTTGAACTACATCCCTGGCCCCTAGGGCTTTATTTTTTTTTTTTTTGGGTCACACCCGGCAATGCTAAGGGGGTTACTCCTGGCTCTGCACTCAGGAATGACTCCTGGTGGTGCTTGGGGACCATATGGGATGCCGGGGATTGAGCCTGGGTCGGCACAAGGCTAGCCACATGCAAGGCAAACGCCCTACTGCTGGGCTATCACTCCGACCCCATTAGGGCTTTATTCTTTAAAACAGTTGGTTAAGCTTTGCTGCTGTAGCTGGACCCTCAGCTTCACCACCGCTCTGCATATGCACAACCCTGCCTGGACTAACAAAGCAATGACCTGGAAGGAAAACTGAAGGGAGCTATTCATGCTCTTGCTTTTACCTGAAAGCTCTCAGTATCAGCCATGTAGGCTTACTAGGAGAGGGAAGGAAAGCAATAAATGCGCCTCTGGCCAGGCTTTTGAGCTGATCTTCCAGCCACCATCTCCCATCTCTGAAGCTCCAGGAACTTTAGCTCCTCCAAAGAAGAAAGACCTGTCCTTAGAGAAGATTCAGCAAAAAAACACAACTGGAGGCTGCAGAGGAAAGAAGAAAGTCTCAGGAGGCTCTGGAGCTGGAACTGTAAACCAAGAAGCAGGAACTCGAGCGAGGAGTCCTTCAAACGGCTTTGTGGGAGAGCAAGAACTTCAGCAAGAAGTCAGAGAAAAGCTGATACTGAAAATGGAGCAAATTAAGGAAAATATGAAGCTAACCACACTGGTGTTATTGAAAGTCTGCAGGAAAGGGAGATGCACTCAACGGAGGTGTGCTGGAGCGAGGAACTCCATGTTGCACTGTCTGGTCCTAGTGACAGAGGGTAATGACACCCCCCCACTAGGAAATCCCCTGCCTATATGATAATGAATCATGTATTATCAGTTTGAGAAATGTATGACATGGTGTAAAAGGAACTCATTATAAGAAAAAAAGAATAAAAATTTTTAAAAATTTATGTGGAAAATAAAAGCAATTGGTTTAGTGACATTATCTGCTTATAGCTTAAATGAATTATTATTTAGGATAAATTATTTAGTATACACCTGCCAAAGATTTTGCATGGAAGTGTGAATTCCAAAGATTAAGGGGGAAATAAATATATATTTTATTAAATATTAAAAAATATATATATTTGACACACACAGAACTAAGAATTCGGATAAACCCTGGGTTTCGAGGAGAGAGGAGGGAACCCATGATGAGGAGAGGGAGACTCATGTCACGAAGATGAGGAGATACTCTGGCATTAGACACTGCCCTGACCTACAGGAGTTTTCCTTAGAGGTTGTTTATGAAGAGTTGCTCTAATTCAGGCTGATACCCTTTGTTTTGAAGAAAGTCTTTAATTGAACGACTGCATGTGGTAACAAGACAGTGGAATGTTTTGCATGAATCTGCCAACAGAATTCAGGAATATAATTCTTTTGATGAAAAGCAAGGTCTATGGACCCAAGACAGTGAGCATTGGAGCCTCTGCCACTTGGTGCGATGGGGCTTCCTGAATTCCTCAAAGCTGTGGGAAACCTGGATTATGATAAATAAAGCCTGTGTGAATGAAAGATTCTGTCACAAGCTGGACAGCTAGTATAGTAGTTAAGATGATTGCCTTGTAATCAGCGTACCTGCGTTTCATCTCCATTACCACGTGGTCCCCTGAGCACAGTGTGGAATAGCTCCCTAAGCACCACTGGGTATGGCCCACCAAATCTGCTGCCCTCTAAAGAGAAAGATTCCAGTAGCTGCAGATAGGTCAGATCCTGAGAATCAGGAGTTTTTTTGTGCATTTCTTTGTACATTCTTATGTACATTTGTACATACATTCCTGCTAGGAATGTATGTACATTCCTCTTCATCAGAGACACACTCTAGAGAGAAGCCTATTTCAAGTTCAGGTGTGCTGGTATTGGTGTCTAAAGTCACCAGGCTTCCATGGAGATGGAGCTGGGGTCCCTTTTCCACACCTCTGTTCTTTCTGGGAGGCCCGGTGGACCTGCCCAGCAACTGCTCCCAGGCTGTCGGCTGTGAACTAGATACACAGATACACGGGGCAGAGCTGCTACTGGCTCTCCCTGTGCTATGAGGCATCTGGAAGGGAGAGCGGGTTCTGACCCCAGATCGCCATCCCAATAGAGCATTGGAAGAAGCCAGAGAAACCCCCCACACCATGATGGTAGCTACTTTCAATGTCCAGACTCGCAGCTCATCAGAGTTCCACCCAGGGAGATCAATCTCAAGATCGACTTGTCAGAGCCCCACCCTAGAGAGAAGCCTATTTCAAGCCCAGGTATGCTGTTATCTGTGGCTAAAGTCACTGGGCTTCCATGGAGATAGAGGTGGGGTTCCTTTTCCCCACTGCTGTCCCATCCGGGAAGCCTGGTAGAACTGCCCACCAACAGCTCCTGGGCTGTCAGCCGTGAATCAGAGACATAGATACATGGGGCAGAGCTGCTACCAGCTCTCCCCATAGCTGTTGATCTGTAAATACAAGGACTGAGAGCCTACCTACTACTAAAAGTATCCCACCCACATGCCAGATCCTGGCAAGCTACCTGTGTTGTATTCAATATGCCAAAAACTGTAACAATAATAGACCTCATTCCCATGACCTGAATGAATGGTTTGAGGCTCTTCATGTTCCTGGAGCGAGCAGATGCCTTGGGCTACACTAGCACATGACAGGGGAAAAGTGGAGACGTTACTGGTGCCCGCTTGAGCAAATCGATGAACAATGGGAAGACAAGTGATACAAGTGATTTGTCCTAGGGAAATCTAAACAGCCCCTAACGTGGGTTTACCTGGAGTTTTTGAGGAATGAATATTGATTAATGTCTGAATTTAGTGATTTTGAAATCAGATGGTTGCAAAGTTGTTGGGAGTTCCATGAGGGGTTGAGAAAAGGAGAGTCAGGTGATACTTTGCTTTGAGTAACAGGAAAGAAGACTGCTATTTAATTTAAGAGGAAGTGTGTGGGTGCCAAGGACATAATACGTAAAATGAAAAAGGAAATTCCAATTATTTAGGCATAGTTTCATAGAATCTCAGTGTTTTTCTTTTTTTGTTTTGTTTTTGTTTAGGGGCCATACCCTGTTGCCTCTGTGCTTAGGGATCACTCCTGACGGTCTTGGGGACCATATAGGATTCTGGAGATCAAACCTGGGTCAATCACATGCAAGAAAAAATGTACTATCTCCTGCACTATCTCTCTGGCCCCAGTGTCTTTATTTTTTCCAACTGATATTTTTGGTTTAACATTTATTTATTTTGGTGCTACCGGGATCAACCCAGGATCTCAAAAACATGAGTCAAAGGGCTCTACAACTTACATACATTCCCAACTTGCCCCCATGATTTAATGTTTTCTTTTTCCACTAGCTTCTTATATGAAGTAATGGGCAAAAAATTTTGTATATAGTTAAGCTATGCAATATAATAATGATAAGCACAATCAAACGAACCTTACGATCACTTTATATAGTATTTGTGTGTGTGTTAGGTGACAATGTTCTAGCATATTTCACCTTACAGTTTAATGTTCTAGCTGGGATCCTTCTTCTCTATATTGTATCTCCAGTTTATTCAAATTGCACAACTGGACTCCTCTTCCTTAACTCTCTCTTTCCCTCTTGATATGTTTTCATTTCACCTTGATGACACAAAGCCCAGACTTGATGAGGGTCTGACTCCTCTGAGTTTATCTCTGCATTATACTTTTCTTCCATTAGTAAGTTCATATTTAGTTAGAAAGTTAGAAATTCATGTCAACTTTCTAAATTTCAGGGAAATGTGCCTGCTGGATCAACTCGCCAAATCTTTATTCCCTGCTTTTGTCTTCTTGCCTGTCATGGTAAAGCACAGAGAAAAAAATATGCAGTGTAATCTTATATCAAAACCCTAGAAGCACTAAAGAACTTTTATATTCATCTTCTTATGTACTTAAATTTTCCTTCAGTCAGTTTCTTCATTTAAATGGCCTTTATTACAAACCACAGACATGAGACTATTCTGTGCTGGATAAAAAGTCTTCTTTTAAAGTGATTTTGCTTCTTTGTAGAAAGCAATATTTAGAAACATTCAAATGGATAAGATCTTTAATGAGTATACTGATTTGACACTTGAAGCAAGAATCATTTATTATGTTTAACGCCAAGCTTCTCTGGCATTAATTAATTAGTTTATTGTTCATTCAATTGAAATTCATTATTGAGTTTCTACATATGTCAGGGATTGTAGAAAGTGAAGCAAAGCCTTACTTTTGATCTGTTTATTTCCCTTGGGAGGTTCTAAAAATGCCTTAGAGGTAGCACTTTTAAAACAGAATCTGCTTTTTCATAATTTTATGAGGATCACATGATATATATATATGCTTATATTTTATATATACATATATTATACTTATATATTATATATATCTTTTTAAAAAATTAAATCACTTTGTATTGCAAAAATATTTATGATTGAGTTTCAGACATACAATATTCTAAGCCATCTGTATTTCAGTGCCTTGCTGAGGTCACCTTAATATAGACTGACTATAGTAACCAACCAGGCCAGGTGGCTATTTAACAGGAGTGTGATGCATTGTTGTAGCTTAGATTGCATCTCTGTGCACCTAGAATGTGTTTTGTCTCAAGTAATTATCTCAAGGTTCAAATGCATTTTTCCCCTGATTAGCCAGGATAATTGCCATATGTCAATCTAGGTGTTTGTGTGTGTGTTTTGTGTGTGTGTGGGGGATGGGTGTGCATGTGTATGTGATGGTAGGGAGCCCCCTTGGGCCATATGGGTTGGAACTCAGTATTTACTCCTAACTGCGTTTATTCTTAGGTGGTGCTTGGGGAGCCATATTCATAGTGCTGCGGTTTGAACCAGGGTCAGCCACATGCAAAGCAAGGGCCTTAAACACTATACAATCTCTCAGATCCCCCTATGCCTAACTAAAGACAAATGTGTTGCCTGCTAAAGAAAAACTACTTCATATTACAAGCCATAATACCAGTGGGAGAGAAATAGGGAGAAAGAAGGAAAGTGCCTGCCATAGAGACAGGCTGAGAGTAGGGAGTGGGGTGGGTGGGGTAGCAGGCAGGTAAAAGTGGTATATTGGTGGTTGGAAACGTGCACTGGTGGAGGGATGGGTGTTGGAACAGTGTGTGACTGAAACCCCATCATGAACAGTCTTTTAACTGTATGGCACTGTGATTCAATAAAATAAATTAAAAAAATAAGTAAAATCAACACGGCAGAGCCCTGGCAAGCTACTCATGTCATAGTTGATATGCAAAAAACCAGTAACAATTATAAATCTCATTCCCATGACCTGAAGGAACGGTCTGAGGATCTTCGTGTTCCTGGAACGAGCAGAAGCCCTTGGGCTACACTAGCAGGCTACAGGATGTATGGAAATGTTGCTGGTGTCTGTTCAAGCAAATCATGAACAATGGCAAGATAAGTGATACAAGTGAAGTAAAATCAACTACTTCAAATGTAATTTGAAATTTCAAATTTTTCTTCTCTTGAGAATGCTAACTCTTTCTCTTCCTCTATCTAGATGGTACATAAACTACTGTTGTCAGGGAAGACTTGGAAAGAGGAAGCAAAGCCCCTATTACTTTCATCCCTGGGCATCCCTGGACTTTAGCTAAAGGTGAACCAAGTTCTCTTTTTATCCATGTAGAACTTATGATGGTTAGGGTATTTTTGAGAGAACACTGAAAATTATGTGGGTTTTGTTGCTTCTAATGAGATTACAATGTCTTCACCATTATCATGTTTTCTCACAATATTTTATAGTTTTCATGAAACTTGGATAAAAACCAAGAGAGAAAGTTAAAATAATTTTCCATCTTGGTAATAGATTTTATCTTTACTAAATCAATGTTTTGTTTTGGAAGCTCACAAAAATGCTACGTATTTCAAAAGAAATGTTCTCAAAGTGATCATATCCCTGGGCATGACAGCACTGGGGTCCTAATAACACAAAAGCTGTCAAGGAAGATTTGCGAGAGCTTTTCCAAGGATTTAAGGAATTCAGAGTGTTCCCACACTTGTTGAAACACATATATCACTGCTATTGATATTTGAGGATGACCTGCGTTGTCAGTAGGCAAAGGGCATGTTAGAGGATCAAACTGTGGTCAGTAGAATTTAACTGATCTTCTCACTGCCAGAGATTTTACACACTAACAGGGACAGAGAGCTTGCACCAAAGCCAGATTATTGAACATACAATGTAATATTCTAAGCCATTAGAATTCAAATTCAAATTTGAGTAATATGCCTAACATTGCGCCTGCTTCTCTTATTTTTTAACTGGGATTCAACCTTCTACTTCTTTCTTCCCATTGATTTTCTATTTTCCATCCTGAGCTGTTGAAGAAACATGACCATGCCAGTGTTTTGTGTTGTGGTAAACTTCCCAAAGGGATTTGTCTGTTGACAACTCAGAGGCCGTACATAATGGGTTCCATGGTCTCTAGTTGAGGAGCCAAAGGCACAAATTTCATGCTTAACTGTGTCCACGGTACTCTCCAGCTCACCCCTGTGCCACAAGGCTTTCCCTGATGCCCTGGAGGGAACAGAATTTTCTGTGCAGGTGTGGTGTCTACCCTCAGGTTGCTGTCTTGGGGTACCAACTTCATATTGTGCCTTCTTCTTCTTAGTTCAAGGTGACTATAACAAAATATCATAGAATGGGTAGTTGAAATAGTAATCTTTGGTTTTTTCACCATTGTATAGACCAGGAAGCTCCAGATGGGAATATCGGCAGTCCGGGAATGTTCCTACTTCCTGAGAACTAGGTAGAAACATAAGCCGTTCACGCAGGGTAAGACTTTCAGTACAATACAGTCTTCCCTCCAGAAAAAAGTCTGTGTAAGCAGAATTGCTATTAAAATTGATCAATAGCACAGCTACTGGGAGCAAAGTGACCTTTGGGAATTAGGTGGCCAAGCAGAGCTGAACCTTTTAAGGTTGCAATGTAGATGGTGCCATAATGTTCCAGCTCCTGATAAGAGGTCCTTTGGAAATTTCCCCCTTTTCTTTTTAAATAAAATGGCAGTATCTTTTCATCCCAGCAAAGGCCTGGGGTCTCTGTGGGGAGTAGAAAAACCCATGATGAGAGAGAATAATCCTTTGGAGAAGGCAGGTTTTTTTTTCTAATCAAGTAAATCAATTCAAAGTCTTTATGTGCTCAGATTTTATAGCCATAACATGATGTCATTTTTATTGAAAGAATCTTTGGAACTTTTTTTTTCTTAATTGAAACTTTTATATCTATTTCTGGGGAAATCTATTTCAGTGACTGCAGGCTCGGTTTATGGCATGAAACTTTTGCTGTGCTGTTCGATCCAAATCAAGCTGTATTCTTCCTTCTACTGTCTGCGGCTGCTTCCCTGAGCCTCAGCTACTGTTGTCTGCTTTTTGCTCTTGGAAGTTCTGCTCCCCCAACACAGAGTCTCACAGAGACTACCTAATATAAATGTCAGCCAATTGGGGTTACTGAGAGTGATGCTTGCAGGACATAAAATGAGTGAAGGAAGTAGATGAGAGAGAGAGAGAGAGAGAGAGAGAGAGAGAGAAAGAGAGACAGACAGATAGACAGACAGACAGACAGACAGACAGACAGACAGATAGACAGAGAGAGAGAAACCCTGGCTGATAAAGGCAGGAGGACCCGCGTATGAAATTTTCCCTCCGTTTTTCCTCAGTCAGCTGGAAAGAAGACTGCACTGTGTATTGGGCCAGGCAAGTAGATATGTAACAAAATGGAATCTATGGGATGCATTCTAGTCAATAGATAAACTGACATTCTGGGTGTTTACTGGTGAGAGTTTCTATATTGGGATAAATTAAATTTGTTCAGCAGACATCTCAAACCACTTAAGCACAGGGATGGCAGGTTACTCAGAGGGTTGCGCGCTGCTCTTTATATGCATGATGCCCGGGTTTGATCGTAGCACCACATGCTCCCCGCCTGTAATATAAGCACAGTTTGGGGTAGTCCTGGTGGTCCTGGGTCTCTATGTCTCTGCGGAGGCATATTACTGGGGAGGCCTATCTAAAAATCGGTCTTATATCAGCCCCTCTGTCATGACCATACACAAGGGGACAACAGATCTCCCCAAGTGTTGAAGGATGCTGGACATTAACATCTTGGACCCATAGGTGCATCTAAAATTGCGAATGGTTTAATGATGCTTGGAAAGGGACTCGTGTATGTGTGTGTATGTGTGTGTGTGTGTGTGTGTGTGTGTGTGTATGTGTGAGAATGGGGAGTTGCTGGGGAACAACCAATGTTGTGAGAGGGCCTCTGGTTTGCAGGAGTTTCAAGTTCTCATGTATGTTTTTTCTCCACCACCACCAGACAATTCTCCAATCCATGCCGGGAATTGTCTGGGTGTCCTACAGATTTAATTCAATCAGCCACCACTTAGCTGAAGATAGTTTCAGATCCTACAGATTAAAAGCGCAGTGCTGTCAGGCTTCTGCCACAGGCCGCCACAGCAGAGCTAGGCTGCCAGTTGTGTTTCTGATTGACGGGCTTTCGTGGAGGTTCCCAGCACCTCCCTTGGGTTCCCTGCCATAGCTAGAGCGGCACAGAGAGCTCAGGGAAACACTTTATGTGATTCTAAATGGTGGTAGTGGTGGTAGGAGAGAAATCAATGGTTTTCAGTGAACTTTTAGTAAATTTGCATCTGACTCCTATTGTGATAGTATAGGTCACATAATGAGCAAAGTTGTCTTGTGTGTTGAAAAGCACAATAATAGCAATAAGAGTTATGAACTAGAGCTTTATTTCTAGCTATCAGCCACATTATAATCTAGGAATCAGAGCCTGGTTATCTCCCATGTGTTAGGCGGGAAAGGTTGTGTCTGCAGTTGAATGGTTGAATGTCTTGGGTGGGTCTCTACTTCTATCGACTGCCAGAGGGAGGGAGAGCAGAAGGGGAGGACAAGGGAAGAGGATGTGGAGTTAGAGAGCGGTGGAGGACAGAGAGTTGGGAAAATTTTGCCTGAGCAAAGAACAGGTACAATGACCTGTGAGAAAAGGCCTATATTCTCTGTGGAGGGAGAGAATGCTTTAGCCACCACTCAGGGTAGATGGTGATCAAGAGTCAAAGGCCACTTATATGGGGAGTTGCTGGGGAACAACCAATGTTGTTCCCTAAACAACCATGTTGTTCCTCCCTAAAGCATCCAAGGTGCAAGGTTTAGATAAAAGAGATAAGGAATGAAGTATGTAGATATTTGTGTAGGTTTTCTTTTATTTGGTTTGGGGTGCCACAGCTGATGATTCTCAGGGTTTGCTCCTGGCTCTGCACTCAGGATTTACATCTAGTGGTACTTGGGGAATTAGGGGATCGAACCCAGGTTGGCCACATGCAAGGCAAGCACCCTACCCACTGTACTCTCTTCTCAACCCCAGTTTTGACTAAATCAGTAGTTTTGAGTAAAAAAAGTCTGGAATTGACTACTTTTCCCTACCAGAAACAAATTCAAGCTTTTTATAACCAGCTCTATTGGCAGCTTGAGGTAAATACTGAATTGTTGATAAAGGCAAGCTTTTGAATCACACATCTGAACTTTGCTGGTTGAGAAAGTACACACATACTCACACACACACTCACACACACATTGCTTTGCCTACCGCAGTCACTCTAGGGATATGGTAATTCCTGAAGTGGAGTCACCTTCAGAGAGCAGCAGGGCTGGGGATGCCCAGAAGAGCCCGATGGACAGTGAACTGAGCAGCCTCCACCTAAGCTTTCCCGTGAGTCCTGTCTTCAGGACGAGGGTGCAGGTACCTTTCTCCAGAGTTGTGGCTTCCTTGGATGACCTTCTTCGGAGCTCTAGTACTTCTATTCTTGCCAATTCCTGGGAAGCAGAGCATTAGCAACATTTGAATGAGAGTCTTCACTGGCAGAACCTGTTCTCCATTTTTGGGAAAGCCTCTACTCATGAGACATAGCATAAGTTAGATAGTTATGCTAACTTAAATGATATTTAGACATGACAGAATCACCTGTGCTATCAAGAGTTACTTTTTATTTTATTTTATATTATATATATTGGCTTTTTGGGTCACACCTGGAGATGCTCAAAAGTTATTCCTGGTTTATTGCTCAGGAATTACTCCTGTTGGTGTTGGGGGCCTTATGGGATGCCAGAGATTGAACACGGGTTGGCTGTGTGCTAGGCAAACACCCTTCCACTGTGCTATTGCTCTGAACCCTAGAGTTACTGTTTAGACAACCAAAATGTCTAAGAACAGAGGACTGGATAAAGAAACTGTGGTGTGTATACACAATGGAATACTACTCAGCTATATGAAAAGATGAATTCATGTAACTTGTTACTAAGTGGATATATCGGGGAGGGAATCATACTGAATGAATTAGTCAGAAGGAGAGGAGTAGACACAGTGATACCTCTCATGTATAGGACATAAGGAAAATAGTAGGAAGGTAATACTCAAAGGCAACAGAAACTCAACTGATCTTCTGTAAGAAGCTACCACTTCTTACAGAAGGGAGGGAAATGGCTATTAAGATGGACCCATTGCCCTAGTAGAAACTAGGACAATGGTGGAGAAAAGTGGACACTTGGGAAGTGGGGGAGAGTGTGATAAGGGATTGTGTTATTTATGAAACCCTATCATTAACAGTATTGTAAACTACAGTACCTAAAGTAAAACAATAAAATTTCACAGGGAAAAAAACTACTGTTTAGAGAGTAACTTTGTTGCTGCATAAATATTGCCTGTACTGCAATATGAAAAACCCAAAGCATTCAGCTTTCTGGATATTTTATTGATAACCTGGATAAGTTAAGGTACAAAAACTGAGATTAAGGATGTAAGTAAAATTAAAAATAGTGGGCAAGTGAGTTTTGGAGACTTGTTTTTTGGAAATTTTACTTAGATTATTGGGGTGGTGCCATTAAATCTAAGGAAATGTCATTGAGATTTAGGGCTTTGCTCTGGAAAACTGCTACTGAATATATTATGATCACTACACTTGTATCACTTGTCTTCCCGTTGTTCATCGATTTGCTTGAGCAGGCACCAGTAACATCTCCATATGCCCTGTCACAAGCAAGTGTAGCCCAAGGGGATCTGCTCACTCCAGGGACAGGAAGAGCATCAAACCATTTCTTCAATTCATGGGAATGAGGTCCATAATCATTACTGGGTTTGGGCATATCAAATAAAACACGGGTAGCTTGCCAGGCTCTGCCGTGTCGGTGGTATACTCTCAGTAGAAGGCTCTCATCTCGAGCATTTACTGATGAAACTTAAGGGGAAAGATCAGGTTTTCTCTTGGGTGGAGCTCTGAGGAACTGTGGAGTCTGGATGTTTTTATTTTATTTAAATATTATGCTTACCTTTATATATCCTATTTCTCAAGCACTTAATCATATTTCTCAAGCACTCTCCCTGTGCCCAGCCGCTCATGAGGCTCCCGGGAGGCATGGCGGGTTCTAGCCCTGGCCTGCCACCCCAGCAGAGTCTCCCAACAAGCCAGACGACCCCTCCTACTCCATGAGGGCTGCCATTTTTCCACATCCGGACTTCCCTCTCATCACAACTCCACCCAGCAGACCAGACTATCACAGCCCTGCTTGCGCGGCTCAATAAATTCTTTATTTAGAGGTGACTGCAAGAGTATGCCACCTGCACGGCAAGCCTGGCAAGCTGCTTGTGTTGTATTTGATATGCCAAATACCAGTATCCATTTATAATGGTTTGAGGCTCTTTATGTTCCTGGAGCAAGCCGATGCCCTTGGCTCTACTAGCATGAGACAGGACATATTACTGGTGCCCGCTCTAGCAAATAGATGATGAACGGAAGATAGTGATAGTGATCTTTGGGCTGTCTCCCTAAGTTGGCATGTCTGAATAAAGTTTCAGGATACTTATAAGGAAAAAACAGCTGAATAAGAGTGAGGGTTATCAGAGGAACTAAATTTTTAAAAAATTGTAATTTATTTGGTTTTGAGCCACATTGAGTGGTGTTCAGGGCTTATCCCTGGTGCTGTACTCAGGTACTAATCCTGAAAGGACTCAGGAGACCAAATATAGTGCTGAGGATAAAAACCAGTTTGGCCACATCCACGGTAACTGTGCTTCCTTCAGTTTTCTTGTTCTGACCAGTAAGAGACTAGAAAATGCTATTGGTAAGTAATATAGAGAAGTAAGGGATTTGTAACAAAAGGAGATAAAACTGCATAAACTCATATTGAATTTCAACATGTGGTCAAATACTGTAGCTTCAAAGTTTTGAAACTGAGGAAATAACCCACGAAAGATCATAAAATTAACAAGAGCAAGGAGACCATAACCCATGAAATTTGGAGAGATGGCTGATATAACAAGACTTGCTCACTGATTCTTTACTCTTTGTTTTACTCATAAGCAGAGTTTTATTTGGTTCTTGGAGTGAATAAATCACAGAAATCTTTCAAACCCAGGAAAAAAAAGGAGATTCATGATCTGTAACTATTTCTCCCCCAAAAGTTAATCCAAGTGTTTCCAAGACTTAATTTGCTATTACTGCTTCTCTGTTTTATGTCATCTCACCGTCAAAGCATCTATTGCTTTAATAGTTTGGATGACTTTGAGGTTTTTGTCTGAAAATTTCAATGACATCATGTTACATATTCCCAAATTTATCTTTTCCCTCTAAGTCAGAAGTTGCATCTATAATTAATCCAGCAACTTTAACTGCAAACCGTTTGCCCTATAATGAGTTCCCAAGTGACATGAAAACTTCATCTTTCAGGTAAGGTGCAAACTGTCATGTCTTCACCTGGGAACTAATGTAATAATGGGATTCAACTCATGGTTACATCAGGGTGACTGATCAAGTCCCAACTGTGCATGTGTCAGATGCAACTGGATTTACCTACTGCTTGTCGCTCTCAGCTGACAAATGGGAAAGTGATTTTAGTCTTTCTATTATCCACTGCATACTGTCACCTGTCTCGTCCTAGAGTTGTTTTCTGGACTAGGAGCTTCACTTGCTCAGTGTTTCATGTGTCTTGTTTTATCCACGCATCCAATGCTTAAAACCTTTGCTGCACTGGCCGAACACACAGGTGTGTTAAGGGAATGCCTCAGCACTTTCCAAATGACAAGGTGAGGTATTAGAGACATGCAGCAGGAAAGCTTTTTAAATTTCATTTGGTTTTCTTTGATTATTTTTTAAGCCTAGATTAGCTGGGAACATTTGTCTACCAGATGTGTCTTCGACGATTTATTTTAAGGCATTTCTATTCTTTTTCCTTGACATGATTATTGATGTTTGCTGTGAAGGTGATTTTTTAGAAGTGCTGCTGAGAGAGCATCTGGTTAAGTTAGCTAGTCTGGTTCAAGAGGTGATTCTGAGGCTCATTAACTCAGCACCCCCATCATCCAATAATGGGCACCCTAAGTAATTGCTCAGGAAATGAACACAGAGTATCCTGCGTAGGGCCTATATGGAGAAAGAAGTGTTTTAAAATCAAACCATAAGAGGCTGTTTTAAAAGAATTTGTGTTTGTCTCTGTTTGCATAAGCCATGTTTTTTTATAATTGCTTTGGGTACTGAGAAAATAAAGTTGTTATGTGTCCTGTATACATGATCGTTGTAAGGGGTGCATAACTGTAAAACGGAATGACTCATTGAACTCAGGCATAGCCTGACATTTTAGTGACTTGTCATAAAGAGCGCAGTGGGCTAAGTAAACTGAGTTTAATGATGAGTTTTACAAGCTAGTTTGTTCCTCTTTCTTCTTAGGCTCAATGACCTTTTTAAGAGTGAACCTGAGAGAGAGGTATTTATGAGAAATCTACATCTCTTTTATTCTCTTTCAAACCTTTAGCTCACTAATTAAAGCAGAAGACAGAAGCAGAGGAGAAGCACAGGGGAATGTTTACCAAGTTAAACAACTACAACAACAACAAGAACTCAGAAGTACCCAGTAGACTGCTTTCCTTTTGTGGGGGGAAATTAGAATTGGGATGTTGTGGGGAGAGCAAGCAATCAATAGAATAATGGGAACTGTCCTGATATACCCCGATGACACCAGTTGCTCCATAGTCAGTGATAACGACACACACTGTGGTATTTGCCCACATGATGCCATAACCATTGGCTATACTCTTTCCTCTGTTCCCCCATTTACTCCTACCCTGCATCCCTTTCCCATGCCGTGATTAGTCATTTTCAAACCCCCATGTTTCAACCCCCTAACTCTCTATCATCACTGAATATCCTAGTTCTTACCACTAGTGTCTTTTTTTTAGTATCTTCTTTATTAGGCTGCTAATAAAGTTCTAACTAGTTTCTCTGATTTGATTCTTGTTCTCCATGGTGTATCCTTTAATGCTTATCGTGTACTTTCCTGCCCCTTGAGGTATTGCAGGCATGGCTGCAGTGCCCGCTGCATTGGCAGGTGGCAGACAGGAGACAGACTTGTCTATACCCAGGGCTTTGGCCTGCGGGCCTTGAATGGTTGATGATCTGACAAAGAAAAAAGACTGAGCACCCTGGGATGAACCCAGAGCCATGGCAGAGCTTAGCAAGCTACCCAGGGTGTATTTGATATGCCCAAAACAGTAAAACTAATGGACCTCATTCCTAATGAATGGAGACATTACTGGCACCCGCTTGAGCAAATTGATGAACAATGTGAAGACAAGTGATACAAGTGATACTTTTCTGCATGAAAGTGTAAAGTGATTTCTCATAGTACATAAGCTTTATATGAGTTCTTCTGATATTCAGACTATCAGAAGGGCATATTCTATTTCCTGCATTATTTGTGTATTATCTGATAATCAACCTAATTGCTATAGAGGGATTATCTTATATAGTAGATTCTTCATGGAATATATAATTATCAAGACATTTTCTATTTCTTAGACATTTTCTAGAAATGAGATTTTATTAGAATATCTTAGCTGCTAATTAACAGAACATTTAAATTCTGATTTGAAATAAGGTGACTTTTAAGTTCTTCAGATATTAGCTTATAGGTATTTATTTACCAACTCAGTTAATTGTTCATTTGCATTTGGAGAGACCTCAATATCCTCGGTATTTTGCTACAAGATGGGGAAAAAAAAGATGATCATTGACCACAAATAGTCTGGTGTCTATTGTTGTTACACAACATCTTTAGATTTCTATTTTATTTTATTTTTATATTAGTTTTTATTGAAAACAACATGATTTACAGAGTTGTTCTTTATACAGTTGTTTCAAGCATTTAGTGTTCCAGCACCTTCCCTCTACCAACACCCCGTTTCCCTCCCAATCCCAACTATCCACTTCTATTTGATTTTAAACCTTGATTTTTAAAAATTAAAACATAGCATCAATGATGATGAGATGATAGGAATTCTAAGGGTATAAGTTAACATTTATAGCATTTTCATCATTGGTATAAGACCATTAGCTTCATTGTCTCATTGTAAACTTAGATTCACTTATGACTCATTCATATTCCAATTATATATATATATATGTATATATATGAGAAACAGGTCATATATTGTTCGATGTGCCATTGCTAGAAGCTGTCATAGAGCAATATCTTGCTCCGTGTTTTTGTTCTCAAGCCAAACTCTAGTCATCACTTAATGACAAGTAAGAATTAGGATTATAGAACAGAAATGCCAATTATTTACATTTTATATTCTTTATAATACTGCTGTAATATCAGCTGCATAATGTCATTCAAACTAAGAGCCCATTTATTTTAAGAAAGAGATAAAAACATAAACTGAAATGATTAGTTCAAGGAAAAATTCCCTGAGAAAGATGAATCATCCTGTCATTACACCATGGTGAATGTGACCCTGGTCATCATAACCAAGAAATGTGACAGATACTGCAGACAGCATCATTTGACTTGCTATTGAGTTTGAAATAAAACCTCTTTGGTTTAATAAAACATTCTCCTCCATGGAGTTCTTTTCAGTGAGCAGTAAAGAGAGTAGCAAAATAGGAAACTCTGTGTTATGACTTTCATAAAGAGAACTTTTATTAGACATAGCTACCATACCTTTAATGTGAATTACATTTTAACCCAAACCTAGAATGGGAAAAAAGAAACACCCACTCCAGACGTGTTTATTTACAGGTAAATCTCATGTGCCGCTGCTAGGAAAATGCTCTAGAAGACAGAGAAGCAAGTTGTGCTACGCTCCTGGCTTTGGGGAAGATTGACTGCTGTTTATGAAAAAGTGGTGAACAGTACCACAGGATTGAAACTTTGACGTTATTGACATCTAAGATTAATATGTCCTTGTTTTGGATGCTATATGGTGCATTGTGGGATGTTTATCAGCAACCTGGGCATCTGTCAACTAGATGCCCTCATCCCTTTCCCCTACCCTAGCGAAGTGCTACTCACAAATATCTCCTGACATTGTGATCTCAGTGACTCATACTCATTTAAATGTTCCCTAGACATCCAAATCCACTGCAGGAATGCTTTCTGTGACTTTTGACTTTTTTTTGCTTGTTTGTTTTTGGTTTGGGGGGGGAGTGATTGGGTTATACCCAGCTGTTCAACATTTATTTCTCCTGGCTTATGTTCAGGGATCATTCCATGTGGTGTTTGGGGGACAATATGTGATGCTGGGGATCAAACCAAGGTTGACTATGTGAAAGGCAAGCTCTTTACCCTCCCCTTTCTGGGACCTGTGACTTCTGCCTTTAAAGTCATTTTCCACAAACTGAAATAAAATTCTCAGAAATAGACTGTGCAGAGAAGAATGGGAATTATTTGCATGAGAGTTTTCTAATGATTAGAAGAGAGGTATGCCTCATAATTAGGTTGAATAGATAGATGAGTTGGGTATTTTGCCATACATTTACCTGTAAGTGAATGAAATTTAAGCAGAGATTTATTTTATGGACACAAATTTGTTTATGAAGGCCATATAATACAGGTGCATACCTTGAATTGATTTAGTGTCAGTGTTCTATAATCTTATTAATCTGACATTCTTATATTTGAATCTATGGTTGTTTCTTAAGTGACTGTATACCAATGTGTTCTCTTATATATTGGGTAATCTTAAATATGAATCTGTTTCCCTTGGTTTTAACATGTTTATATATAACTTTCATAGCTTTAACAATTTTTAATGAGAGCTTCATATTGGTATACTATCAGTTCCTAGTTGATAGCCATGGTGAAGCCTACTGGATTTTAGTACATAAGTACTTGATAAATTTAGTACATTATAAATTGTGATATTCACTAAACTATATCCCGAGAAACCATGTTGCTTTTTGAAAAAATTATTTAATCGATTCACCATGCCATAGAGTTAGAAGTCTGCTCAAGGTTGAGTTTGAGTCACATACTGTTCCAGCACCCAGCCCTCCACCAGTGCATATTTCCCACCACCAGAGTGCCCCTTTGCCCTCCTGCCACCCACCCCAACCCTCTATCCCCCAGCCTGTCTCTATGGCAGACACTTTAGACACTTTCCTTCTCTCTCTCTTTCTCTCTCTCTCTCCTCCTTTCCCCATTGTGCATTATGTTTTGCAATACAGATACTGGGAGGTTATTATGGATGTTCCTTTACCTATTCTTCCCACAGTTCTTATACAGTGATCATTTACCTCTGTTTTTGTCATAGTGGTCCCTTTCCTATCCAGTTTTCTTTTTTAATGATTTTGGAAATTGAAGGTGAAGGCAGGGAGCCTAACTGTACTCTATGAAATCCATTAGCAAGTGCCCTGTCTGGTGTACTATTGCTCTGACCATTCAGGAATGCTTTCTTTACCTTGAAAGCTCAGCATTGGCTTCAAATTTGGGATGCCAGGGCATACTTCTTGGCTTTCAATGCGAATTTTTTGAAAAGTCCCTGTTACTTTTTATCTAGTGCCTTTTAAGTTTGTCCTACCTCATTCCCTATCTAATGAGCATTGCATCTGAAATAACCTGTGTCTGCCAATATTTACATTTAATTGCTTCTCAAATAATTAACAGCAGAAACTATTCTTCCTATCGGTCTTGCTCTGATTCAGGTTCTCTTTCTGCTGCAACAAACTTTCAATTAATTTCCCTACTGCAACAAACTTTCAATTAATTTCCCTACTTATATCCTTGGCCCAATTAGACTAATAATACATAGCATTGACAGAGTTCTCGGAATACCTACTTTCATGTTATTACTGTTTTTTAACCTCTTAACATTCCTTGCTATGTAAAAAGATCAAATACAAACATTTTAGTTTAATATTCAAAGCCCATCATAATTTGTCATTTGCTACTTTATAAATACGTATATCCACAAGTATGTAAGAAGCCTAGCACTTTTACTTCTGCTAGGTGAAAACGCTTATTACTCATAAAATGTGTCATGCCCTCTGCTTTTGGTAAAAATTAACCTCCTACCTGAGGTCTCAAGCTGTTCATAAAAATTACTTTAGAAAAATTTGCAGATATTACTATCTGATTTCTTTACTATTTCATGTTAATAAATTTATTATTTATTTTGAGGCAAGGTTGTGAGAAGTCGAGAAATAATTTATTATATGGTTTCTTCAGAGACTTATCTATCTATCTATCTATCTATCTATCTATCTGTCTGTCTGTCTGTCTGTCTGTCTGTCTGTCTGTCTGTCTGTCTGTCTGTCTGTCTGTCTGTCTGTCTCCATCTGTCTGTCTGTCTCTCTATCTATCTATCTACCTATTCTTTTTGGGTCACATCTGGAGATGCTCAGGGGTTTCTCCTGGCTCTTTGCTCAGGAGTTACTACTTCTGTTGTTTGGGGAATCACACGGGATGCCAGAGAGATTGAACCTGGGTCAGCCAAGTGAGAGGCAAATGCCCTACCCTTTTGTGCTATCACTCCAACACCCTTCAAGAGACTTTTAGTATGGTTAGGGTGGGAGGAAATAAATTAATGAATGCTAAGTTGCTTTAACATGCAAATTTTTCTGTAGTTGAAAACTATGTATTGTTTATATGTTTATATATTAGACATCCTGCTATCTTTATTTTTAGAGGCCAAACCCAGCAGTACTCAGGGATTGCTTCTGGCTCTGTGCTTAGGGTTCAGTGCCTGCTCGGGGCACCTTATGGGTTGCTGATGATCAAATCTCAGTTGGCCAAATATAAGGCAAGTGGCCCATCACTCCAGTCCCTGTTCTGCTACTTTTTAAATTAGACTTTTAACTTGGTGTTCTATCACTGTATCACTGTCTTCCCATTGTTCATCGATTTTCTCAAGTGGGCACTAGTAACATCTCCATTAGTCCTGTCACAAGCAAGTACAACCCAAGGGCATCTACTTGCTCCAGGGACAGGAGGAGCCGGAAACCATTCTTCAGATTATGGAACTGAGGTCCATAATAATTACTAGTCTTTGGCATAAAAAGTAAATAAAATATGGGTAGCTTGCCAGGCTTACCATGTAGGTTGTATAGTCTCAGTAGAAGGCTCTCAACCTGAGCATTTACTGATGAAACTTAAAGGGGGAAGATCAGGTTTTCTCTTGGATGGAGCTTTGAGGAACTATGGAGTCTGGATGTTGAGAATGACTAACTGCAAGATGTGTGGTTTGCTCTGGCTTCTTGCTAGGCTTACTGGTATTAGTTAAAACATGTCTAGAACTGTCTACTATGTATAAATGTGAAAGAACTTGGGAAGAACCTTATGCTAAATATAGTATCCTATAAAAATATCACACAGCCGCTTTGCGGCCGTGCACCAAGGAACCTGTGGGTCTGGCATGGGTGGGTCTCTCTCTTTCGGGGCAACTGGCATGGAGGCGGAGGGAAAGGGCAGGGCCCAAAAACTCCACTCCGAGTCCGGCCAGCATGGTCTCTCCCGCTCATGAGAGCAAACCCTTGGAGCAATGTTGGACTTGGCCAGGGGATGGCCGAGCCCCTTAACGGGAGGTCAGCTCCATGGATTGCTTCCACATGGGGCCGGCCAAGCAGTGCAGCTGTGTCTGAACTGGATTGTTCTGGATCTCTTCCGGGGCTGCAAGTTAGCTAAGTCTGGCTTGGGTGGGTCTCTCTCTTCTGGGGCAACTGGCATGGAGGCGGAGGAAAGGGCAGGGCCCAAAACTCCACTCTGAGTCCAGCCAGCATGGTCTCTGCCCCGCTCATGAGAGCAAACCCTTGGAGCAATATGCATATAAATATGTGTACTTATATCTTCCATACAATGTTTGGTGGGAATCTACGGAATGGGTATAGAATGACTTTTAGAGTTAGGAAGGGTTATATTATTTTCTTGACAAATCATTTAGGCAAATTAGAAATATTTTTTTCTTAAAAGCAAGGCCTTTCCGAGTCTGTTGGAGCACTCTGGAGGGGGATGTCCAAACCCCACAATCGCCACCATGTTCAAGGCTGTGCTTCAGAGCTTGCACGAGCTCCACCCAGAAACTAATCTGTTGAAAACTCAGATATGCTGGTTTTGTGGCTGAAATCTCCAGGCTTTCGCAGAGTCAGGGATGGGCTACCTCCCACCATCTCCTGTTTTTCTGGAAGACCCAGCAGTCATGTCCTTGCCCCCAAAACCGCCACCCACAGTTAAAGTATTTAACTACAATTTTATTACCTTATTAAAAATTTTGGAATTCCTGGAATGACATCCCAAACTCTTCTATACTGAATAGCATACCACATTTAATTGGACGTAATGTTGAAAGCAACCAATAACAAAATATATACACACAATGCCTATCTTGTAATAATATATCAGTAATTTCTTATACGAGGGTCGTTTGGCTCCATGGTGAGATTGAACAATCTTCACTTTCTTCTTGGAAAACATTTCTTGATTATTTTTAGCAAATTATCTATAAGAAGAAATATAAAAGAAATTATTTAGTGTCTATGATAGGGGAAGTCTTAAGGGGTGGGTTGGAAAATTGGAAATAATGGTGGTGGGAAGTTGCAATGGTGGTGAAATTGAGGTTGAGATTGAATGTCTCTAATAAATTAATATGAACAACTTTGAGTAGTAAATTGAGTAAAATTTTTGAGTAAAAAATTGAGTAGAAACAAACTAAGTTCAATAAGTGACAGGATTTAACACATATAGTCCAATTTGCACAAAACATCTAAGAAAAGTTCATCACTTCAGTAACACCATTATAAGATATATGTTATGAAAGCAATATAAATAAATTAGTGCCTGCTAAGGAAACAGGCTTGGGTATGGGTAGGTGGGAATTGACGGTCTTTATTGGTGGTAAGGACACATTGGTGGTGGGACTGGTGCTAGAATATTGAATACCTGAAACAACTGTGAACAACTTTGTAAGTCACAGTTTAGACTTGTCACTTGTCACTTGTCTTATTTTGTTCATTGATTTTCTTGAGCGGGTGCCAGTACTGCCTCCATTTGTTGGGAATGAAGTCCATTATAGTTACTGTTTTTGGCATATCAAATACACCAGTGGTAGCTTGCCAGGCTCTGCCATGGCTCTGGGTTCATCCCAAGGGACCCAGTCTTTTTCTATGTTATACCATCAACCATTGCACCTTCATTGATACACCAGGCAGAGCTGCTACCAGCTATCCCTGTTGCACTCATTGTACTCCACTGACCACAAGGGATCAGGGATGGAGAGCAACTTCTGGCCTGAGCCCACTATCCTAAAGAGCCTCGGAAGAATCCAGAGGAACCCCCACACCGTGCTGGCAGTGTTTTTCATCATCCGGACTCCACAGCTCATCAGAGCTCCACCCAAGAGAAAAGCCAATCTCAAGCCCAGCTTGACAGAGACCCATCCTACAGAGGAAACTATTTCAAGCCCAGGTATGCTTGAACCACATATGCAGAAACACCAGGTGGAGCTGCTATCAGCTCCACCTGTTGCACGTGGCCACAAAGCGGCTGCGCAAAATTCATCTGTAAATTACCAAGAATATTCTACCCACCCCTCTCAGAGAACTTGGCAAACTACTGAGAGTATATTGCTCACACCGTAGATCCTGGCAAGCTGTCTGATGCGTATTTGATATGCAAAAACCAGTAAAAACAATGTTAATCCCCCTGACACTGAAAGAGCCCTAAATATGGCAGAACTAAGAAGGACGAGCAGAGAGGCTGATAAAATCTCAGGGCCAAATAGGCTGCCAAAATGAAGGACTAAAATGACTGTATTTTTAATGCATGTATGCTGGCATCAGAAGGATATATCAAGGACCTTATGATGCAAGCACGACAGATGGTCTGACAGAGACGAGATGGCATCAATTGCATCATGCCTATTTTGACACAGGAGAAGAAATGTTCCTCGGAACATGCAATTAAAGAGGTGTTGGTGGTGTTGGTGTCTTTGTCAACACAAACCTGGCCATAAGCATTGATTTATTTGAGTGCCTAAAAAACGGATAGGAAGATTACAGTCGAAGAGATGTGGCCCACTGCCAGCAATTTCTATCTTCATTGTATACGCACCAACATCCACATACAAGGAAGAAGAAATTTAGAAATTCAACATAGAACTGGAAGAGTTCTATAAAAAAAGACCACACCTTCTACAAGACCATAATCAGTGGTTTTAATGCCAAGATAGGACTGAGAAGATCAGCTGAAGAATTCAACATTGGGACCCATGGCCTAGATGAAACAAACAGGGCGAGAGACTACCTGAGTTCATCATGTCCACCAAGACCATTAATGGGAACTCGCAGTTCCAGAAGACTGAATCTAAATGTTGGACATGGGAATCTCCTCGTGGACAGTTCAACAATGAAATTAACCACGTCATATTCAATTGATGGTTTTGCCTGACTGATGTCACTGTCGTCCCAAAATTCCAAACAGGATCGGACCACCGCCTCCTTCATGCGAAATTCTACTTCATGCAATGGGGAGAAAAGGCCGCAAAGTTTAAGAAGATAACTCCCAGAATGACCAACAACTGGGAACTCTTTGGCACCATTGCGGCAACATGGGAAGATGCCATCATTGATGACATCAATGAAAAATACAGCCAACTAGTTCAGCACCTCCATGATTGTGAGAAGAATGTGAGAGAGAGAAAGACACAAAAGGACGCCTGTCTTCAAAAACTCTTGAACTCATTCACCAACTTGGCAAGGTGCGAGCCTCAGGCACTATAACTCTTTAGCCCACCCTCAAATGTCATTCAACAATTAGAATGGGAAGGAATGGGAGTGAAGAAAGATGGTTGACAACTACACCACCTCTGCTTTGCTGGTGACATCATTCTAATAACACCAAACATTAGCCAAGTGGCACACATGCTGAATGATTTGACGATGAAGGTGGAAAGATAGGTCTACAGCTGAATCTCAACAAAACAACGTTCATGAAAAATGAACTAGTTCCAGATGCTCCATTCACTCTTCATGGAACCAACATATCTGAATGCAGCAGTTATGTGTACCTAGGTCAAGAACTCAACATGACAAATGACCTTGCACCTGAGCTGCACAGACGAAACAGAGCAGTGTGGAACATCTTCAAGAGCATCGAAGAAATAGCTAAAAGGACAAAAGAACCTGTGGCTTTCGTCACATCTCATTGACTCCACCATTTTTCCCTGTAATAACATATGCCTCAGAGACCTGGGTCCTACGAAAGCAGGATGAGAACACTATTCTGGTCTCCCAAAGAGGAATCAAAAGAGCTATGCTTGGAATATCACACCTCACTCAAGTGAGAGAAGGAATATGGAGTTCCGACCTTTGTCAACAGTCAGGGATGCTGTATATTTTGCCAAGGTGTCGAAACTCTTCTGGGCTGGACATGTAATGTGACTTGGAGAAGACCACTGGACTAGCGCCGTTACAGACTGGATCCCATGGGACGTCCAATGATCACGTGGCTGCCCACCTACAAGATGGTCAGACTCTTCCTTCTGACCCTGACTGAACCATTTCAGGCTCTTTGTATTCCTGGAGCAGGCAGATGCCATTGGGCTACACTGGCACATGACAGGGACAAATGGAAACATTACTGGTGCCTGCACTATCAATTCAACGAATAAGGGGATGTCAAGTGATCAAGTGACCTTCAACCATATACCATCCAAGGCCCATGGGGCAGAGCCCTGGGTATAGACAAGTCTCTCTCCTGTCTTCCACCTGCTGATGCAGCCGGGAACCACAGCCACACCTGCAACACCTCAATGGGCAGGATGGTTTAAACAAAGACCACTTTTAAGTAAGATTAAAAATCAACAAGACATAGAGCAGGGTTAATAAAACCAAATGCTTTTAGAAATGTTTCTAGTGACTGGCCGTAGGGTGGACTGATCAGTTGTCCCTATGATATTGTCAGGACTGGTTCTGACTGGAGTGCTCTTGCCTTCTCCACACGAGGTCCCATCTGATCAGCTCTGCTTATTGTCACCACATGTGCTTTTATGTCTGGGCTTGCCCAAGTTAATGTCTCAAGGGAAGATGCTCATTTGAAACTTTTTAAATGAAATATTCAAGTGTTCCCCTTTAAAATACAAAATGATATTTTCTCTGTCAACATACACCAAGTTTGTTCTGCAAGCTGCAACCTGCCACCTAACGCTTGGGAGGTAGTCTATTGTTGTTCATGTTGTGATTATAATACCATTTATTTAATTTATTTTTAGGCCACTCCTCGTGGTACTCAAGGTTTACTCCTGGGTCTCTACTCAGTGATCACTCTTGGTGGGTTTGAGGGACCACATGGAGTGGTAGGCGTTGAACCTGGGTCAGCTGCATGCGGTACCCTACTCATTGTCCTATTTGTCCGGCCCTATTATAGAGTTTGATAGATTTTCCCATCAATATGGTAGTCTGGGTTGGTTTCTGGACAATTAGTAAACAGTCTGTTAGGATAGTACATCATAAACAAATGGCTGGCCTAAACTATGTCATTATTAGAAGTATTTAGTTTTTTTTTAATCTCTTTAACATCCCTATTTTATCAGTTTACATATTTTATTACTGTATAATTCTAATGTAAAATAAAATAAGTGTAAATTTGGGAATAAATGAGCATGACCCTTGGCAACTTTTAGTTCAATCATGAAAGCAGGGAAGACATGAAGAATAGCCTTTCAACCACAGATTCAGCTTGTTGTGGACACCACTCAGTCATTTTCCAAGGAAGGCTGGAGCATATGTATTAACCCAATTACTTGATGAAGTGAAGGTCAGATAAATGAGTGATTTGGTATAGGATTATAGGCCACTAGGCTGATCAATATAGTGTTGGTCCTTAGGATAAAGCAATATCAGTTACTCTGATTAATCCCAGAGTAATCCTCCCTAAGTCATATGACATAAGGTTTTAGTATGCTTTTTTGTGAGTCTTGTGGGGGAGGACTCCAGGGCACAATTTTAATCCTGTATATTATGTATTTCCCCCAGTCATTGTTACCCAGAGTAGAAATAATTCTTCTATGAGAAGAGCAAATACTTTAGTGCAATTTTGCCCTTTGCAGGTATACATAACGGTACTGTGAAGAGATAGTGTGTGAAGAATGCATTATAAGACCAAGAAAAGAGTTTCAAATTTCAGGTTTCTTCTCCAGGAAAAAATAAATACTTGTTTTCTCACTTGGAAGTGATTTTTTTATACTTTTTAAAAAGTTCTATAGAGCAATTAGTTTCACCTATTTTCCCATATGACAGGGCTCACACTCATATTAAACCTTACACTCATATTAAATCTTATGTGTCCTTGAGAGGCAGTTCATGATCTTTGAAGTCTAAAAATATTCTTTGCTCTTCTTCTGTACCCGCTGATTATTTTTAATATGCTGTTGATAATAGTTGCTCTAGTTCTCTCTATATAAGTATCTTCCCACATTAAATCTAAGCAGTATTGTTTAAGTGCCCAGATATTATCTCTACTTTTTAAATAAAAGAGATATTTGAATTGAAAACTATAGGAAAGATATTTAGCTAATGATTCTTTTTTTTTTTTTTTTGCTTTTTGGGTCACACCGTCAATGCTCAGGGGTTTCTCCTGGCTCTGCACTCAGGAATTACTCCTGGTGGTGCTCGGGGGACCATATGGGATGCCAGGGATCGAACCCGGCCAGCACAGGCCGGCCGTGTGTAAGGCAAATGCCCTACCTGCTGGGCTATCGCTCAGGCTCAGTGATTCAATTTTTAAAATACTGTGGCAAACTTAACTTTCTTATTCATTAATAATTTTAAGTTGTAGTTATAATTATATGGGTATTTTTATACTAATTTATCAGCAAAGATTTCAAAAAATCTCTGTTAAGTGAGAAATCTGTCCTATGGGAGTGCAGAGTATTTCTCCAGATGGTTTACACATCTCCTGTGCATTTAGTTCACCTTTCAGTTTCCTGGCTCTACCTCAGGCCTATGGAATTGGACCTTTATATGTGGCATTTGAGATCTTCGTGTTTATCAAACCCTGATGGCATTTTGTATGGAAAACAATATGAGAACTCTTGGAATTTGCAATCCATTGAAATATTAAAAATGACCTTCATGAATGGACCTGAAGTGGTGGGGAAAAATCTGGCAAAGTGCAATCTTTTCTTATCTTTGCCTATTGAATTCAGGAAATTGTCTACAGTCATTTTCAGAATGACAAATATATCTTTCTCTTCTCCTCCTTCCCGCCTCAGGGATTCCTCCTGGTGATGCTTGGGGACTATATAGAGTATGCTAGGGAATGAAACTCAGTTTTACTGCATGCAAGACAAGTGCTGTATTAACCATTGTATTATCTCTCTGGGCCTCAGATTGAGTTCTTAATTGCCTCTCAAGGCTAAGTCACTTTTATCACTCATTTCTTAAGTCTCATCTGTTTACCTTTATTTGGAGATTAATTCCTATCTTCTGTGGTTTCCAAAATGAATAGCATGTATTATAGCATGAACTCTGCTTATGCCATATATGTATATATATATATATATATATCCAAGTTTTAGAAAAATAATATTTGGCAGCCATTTGTAAAAACATAAGAATTTTCATTGATTTAATTTTATAATAGTTCACCTTTTTACCTTTTACTGATGAGAAGCTTCTCAATTCAATTTGCATTTCAAAGAATGACTTAGTCCTAAAAATGTGGAGATAGAAAATTTGCATCACAGAGAATTAATCTTGCTTCTAGGGCTGCCAGAATTTTTTTCTGACTGTAATTTTAGAGACGATTTGTGATTGTGATACATGTTTCATAATCCATATATTTTCCCCTATATGTCGGGCGCCCGCCGGGTCCCCGACAGTGCCGGGAAGCGAGTTCCCTTCTACCTCCGCCGGCGAGGAATGGATGGACACTCAGGAATCCGATGCGGTTTTAGAAGGCTTTACTTATCACAGGTTCAGGCATACAAATCAGCAAAAGGAAAAACCCGATGCTTAGGATTCCAGGCTAGAACCCCAGCCACGTGTAGGCCAAGATGGCGACCACCACGTGTAAAACTTCCAAGGGGAATAAACGCTCACAAGGCGAAATCCCACCGGGAAGAAGAAGCACGAGAGAGCAGGAACCGGCTAGTTTATACCCCCGAAACTCAGATCTTCCTCCCATTGTTATGGAAAGCAGGGAGGGTCCAATGCCCTCTGGTAATCCCTCCCTGCATCTCACCTAGGGCCTTTACTGTGCTAATGTTTTGAGCCGGGAAGGGAAGGCCTTTGAAATGTAGAGAAGGGGTTTCTGAGATGGCATGTCACTGTACCAAAGACCAACACCAATGCCAGTTAAATATTTCTCCAAGCCTTCACAAGTCTCCTTTACTTCATTGTAGTTTTATATTTTATCAGGGAGCCATGCTTGTTTGTTTGGAAGCAAACAGCATTTCTCTCTGGTCTAATTACTTAGGTGTCCTTACGTGGCCAGGCTAATATGCTGGTAAGATCTAGCTAGTCCCACGATGATTGTGATAGCATGGGAGAATATTTATACCAGCTAGTACAGCATACATGGTCGGATAAACTGCCACATTTAGACTACCCCCTTATCTACGGAGTGATTTGCGGGGAGGCAATCCAGAGCAGATGCAGCGGCCCTTAGGAGTCCTGCAACACCTATAAAAACACTTCATTTGTAAGACAAAGCCCAATTTTTTTTCAGACAAATTGGGTTATAGTTTAAAAATATGTTATCAAAGGTCTGACACACAAATTCATTTCTCTGATGGAATTTTATATCAAACAGTATTCTAATATATGATGGAAATGAATATTTGTTTACTCTAAGTAAGTATCCTATTTAATATAGTTGAATAGAAGAGACTGGAAAAGATATCATGGAAAAGACTGGAAAATCCTGAGAGCTGGAAATGTATTGCCTCTATTCTGTCATTCTGGAAATCAAGGTTAGTTGTTGAGATGGTGACAAAAAATGAAAGTCAGCTTCATCCATTCCCATGTTTTTCTGTCTCATGCAGATCAAAGACAGGTTGGGGAGCCTGAATCATTTTACAGTGGCTATGCCTTGGATGTGGCAGACCTGGTTTGATTCCCTCTATCCCATATGGCCCTCTGCACACTGCCGGGTGTAATCCCTGAGAGCAGAAGCTGGAGTAATCCCCGAGCATTGGTTATGACTCAAAAAGAAAAAAATAGACAGCATGGCTTAATGAAGAATATAGATGGACGAAAATAAAAAGATTTTTTGTTTTCTATTTATTGTTCATTGACTCTGATTTGCTCACTCAATTTTTTAAGCACATGAAAGACAGATTTGAAGTTCAAATTGCCCTAATGTCTATAGAACCCTGGAATCTTTGAGGTGTTATTGCAAAAGCAAGGCCAGAATCTTTGTCTTTTGTTTTTGTTTGGTTTGGGGGTAACATCCAAGGGTGCTTACAACCTACCCTGACTCTGTACACAATAGTTATTCCTAGAAGAGCTGGGTCAACTATGTACAAGACAAATGAGCACCTTAATCCTTGTACTAATACTCTCTAGCCCATTAGCCAAAATCTCTGTTAAGACTTGTTTATAAGAATCAGAAAACTTCATAAGGCTAGTCAACTTTGATCAATATAGATAAGAGAACCCTAAATTTTCTTGGTCCAAAAGCAATCTAGACATTTCATAATCATTCTCTACTTAACTACACAATAAGCATGTTAATAGCATGTCCAATAGACCTAAAGTTTACTCTCATTTCAGTAATGAGAGTTGCACTCATTACTTTACATTACATTACTTTACTTTACAGAGTTATACTCTGTAAAGTGTGTGCATAAACAGTTTTTGCTAAGTTGTGGGTCCCATGGAGCCATGACCATGACTTAAATTTGAGACTTTTAGCTTCTATGATTTATTTTACCTTAAGGCATTTGATCACTTGATCACTTGAATCCCTTTATTCATCGATTTGCTTGAGCAGGCGCCAGTAACATTTCCATTGGACCCTATCAAGTGCCAATGTAGCAAATGGCATCTGGTTGATTCGGGAATATGAAGAGCCTCAAACCGTTCCTTCAGGGTCTTAACAAGGAAGTCTGACTATCTTGTAGGTGGGCGGCCACGTGATCTTTTGACATCCCATGGGATCCAGTCAGTAACGGCTCTAGTCTAGCAGTTGTCTCCAAATCGCATTACATGTCCAGCCCATCTGATTTTCGATGCCTTGGCAAACGAGACAGCATCCCTGATTCTGGAATAGCGATGGAGGTCAGAACTCCAGATTCCTTCTCTCACTTGAGTGAGGCGTGATATTCCAAGCATAGCTCTTTTGATTCCTCTCTGGGAGACCCGAATAGCATTCTCATCCTGCTTTCGTAGGGCCCAGGTCTCTGAGGCGTATGTTAATGCAGGGAGAACGGTGGAGTCAAAGAGATGTGCCCGGAGCCGGAGGTTCTTTGTCCTTTTTAGCTATTTCTTCGATGCCTTTGAAGGCATTCCATGCCGCTCTCTTCCTCCTGCGCAGCTCAGGTTTTAGGTTGTTCATCATGTTGACTTCTCGACCTAAGTAACATAACTGCTGCATTCAGAGAAGTTTGTTCCATTGAAAGTGAATGGGGCCTCAGGAACTAGTTCATTTATCATAAACATAGTTTTCTTTTAGATTCAGCTATAGACCTATCTTTCCACATTCTCGGTCGGAAGTCAGCCAGCATTTGTGCTGCTTGGCTAATGTTTGGTGTTATTAGAATGATGTCATCAGGGAAGCGGAGGTGGTGTAGTTGCTGAACATCTATCTTCACTCCCATTCCTTCCCATTCTAATTGTCATGTTCGATATGCCAAAACCAGTAACCAGTAACCTTAAGGCATATTTATTTGTTTGTTTTTTGCTTTTTGGGTTCACACCTGGCAATGCTCAGGGTTTACCCTTGACTCTGTGCTCAGCTCTTACTCCTGGTGGTGCTCAGATGAGTATATGGGATGCTGGGGATTGAAGCCAGGTCAGCTATATGCAGGAAAATGCTGCACCTACTGGACTATTGCTCTGACCTACCTAAGGGCATATTTACATTTTCACTTCTTATAACAGTGAGTAACATTATTTTACTAGTACGGAAAATAATAGCCTAGATTTAAAACTACTTCCTCCCAACACTCCCAATCCCCACAGGTCAAGGTGGGGGTAACATGAATAAATGTGGGACCATTTGCATTTTAAAATCCATGAAATGGAAGAGAATAACACCTTGATGTGGGGGGGGGACCCAGACCTCCAGTTGGATCTAAGAGGTGGTCATGAAAACTCTTCAAATGCTCAGACCCATTCCACTTCTTTCCTGAGTCTACTGGATGCAGTCTCCAGCCCTTGGGACTAGATGGTCTCATCACAGAAATCCAAAACTCTAGTACATGACACACACAGAAGGCTCTTAAAGCAGTCACAATGGGAAGATGAAAGAAAAAATATTTGCTTTTCAAAAAGAAAAAGATGGAATAAAGAAAATAAATATCTGAAAGTAAAATCTCAAGGGACGAGCAAAAGGGAAGATTAGAAGACAATATCTTCTATTGAGCAAGGTTTTCAAAAGCCGGAAGAGAAACACATGAAAGGATGAACCAAGAGAGTTTCCCTAAGGAGCTATCTTCATTCTTTGCAACTGTTACTTTTCCCATAAGGGTAGTGATAAGAAAGCTCTGCATTGCATAATAAAGACCAAGCTGTGAGGTTTGAACTCAGTCTCCAGACACATAAAAGGTAATCAAGCAAAGATCTTGAGGTAAGAAACAAATACTAAGGGACAAAATCTTGTAAAGGAAGGAAAGGATTCAATGTTTTTCCTGTTACCAATTAAAAGTGAGGGAAAATAGAATATATCTCAATACATAATTTCCATTCAGTTTTTGACGCAAGCAAGAGATCAGGGTTCTTGATTAAAGATCAGGAGATTTGCTTTAAAAAAATTGCCTTGATTTCCACTTGGTTCAGAAATTCCTTAGATAACTTTAAGTATCTAAAACAGAGAGTGTTTGGTCAAGAAAGAAAATGCCAATAAGGAAGATTACTAAAAATGCACATAGTAAAACAAAGGCATACAGACTTAAGTTGGGCTGTCTCCTTAATCAGTTTTTTTTTCCCCTGGGAGAAGCTTCTGAAGAAATTCTCAAGTAAATATCTTTTTACAAAGGTAATTTGCATTAACTTCATGCCAAAGACATATTTTGAAACAGCAGAGTTTGTGCCCTTCTAGATGCTTGGATTAGTACACAGGCTGCCTTGAATTTTAAGATCCTGTTAGGTATTTTCAGGACCCATGGACTCAGCATCTATATCTAGTCTGAGGCCATTTAAAAACTGAGAGCTTTATTGATAGTTCATTGTAAAGAGTTTGTGGGCTGTGTAAAAGCCATCAGTGAAACGGGAGCATAAAGGAAATCTTTTTGTTCTGTTTATTGTATTTTGCTTCAAAAGACAACTCATTCTCTTTCCCTGTAGATAAATAACATTCTGGAACTGATGAAAGTCCATTAAAACATGTCTGATAGCTGGTATTTAAACCAATGAATAATTCCTTAGTTCCTTATTTAAATCTATATGTAGTAGGGAGCAACTTGTGATTCCTTTAAAGTTGTATTTGCTGAGTGTCAAGAAGTACTAGAAGATAAAACATTCTAATTCATACCCATGTTCCCTTTGCAAAATACATATGGCCTGTTTTTACTGAATCACATTCTGCTCCTCTTCACCTTTGGAAATGTCATGTACAACCTTTAAAAATTAAAACCCACCTGTCTGCTAGTCAGAATCAAACAATATGGCAGAGAATGTGTTGAGAAAGGGAAGGTGGAGTCAAAATTCAGACTTTAAAGAAAAGGAGGAGGGAACCGATCTATTGAAATGCCATTCTAGAAATTCTTTCTGAAATAATGCTGAGAAAAGGGGAGCTGTGTGGGGCTGCCTGTCCATGTTTCGAGCTGCTTTCTGACTGGACCTACCATTCTTCACTGATATAGCTGTCTGGGGATGCAGTTGTGTTCAGAGCTCTCTGCTTTGTACTGGAACTCTGCGATATCTCTGTTTTTCTAGTTCTTCCCCATTTCTCTGCACAAACAATAGCATCTAGCACTTTGCAAGCTTTTGAAAAGAGGTATCTTGTTTGTTTTCCCAAGGAGGGATAAGCACAGTCTGCATCATTGGTCAATCCAGGATGTTTAAACCTCCAAAAAGATAAGCTGCAGACTTGGAGGAGAAAATACTTGCAGAACTCTTGTCATATGGCCTCCTGGTTTCCTTGTCTGAAAGAAATTCCTGGATTTTTTAACTGGCAAGGGGCTTTCAAAAAAGATTTACATCTCAAAAGGGAGAGGAAGATTACAAATTTTCTGTAAGGGGAAAAACAAGAGGTAATATATACCAGTGGTTGGAGTACACTGGTAGATATTAAATTGATTACAAACAAATACAAATTTTCTGAAGTGAAGGCTATAAGAAAGAAAGTCATGGGCTTAGAAACTTGTTGAAGTTTTAGTTAGACTGAGTTTACTCTCTTTCTATACAGTCACTTTCATTTCTTGTTCTTTCCCTGGAAATGTAACCTTCGAGGCTGTCTTTAAACTTGCAAGGACTGGGAACCTTTAGAATTCTTAATAAGAACTGAAAATCTTACCTTGTTCTAAGCCCCTAATGTGTAAATTATGCTCTAAGGCCGGGCTCCCAAGCTGTGTTCCGGAGGTCCAAGGCTCTTTCTGTACATCCTGGCTAACTGGGCCTGTGGTTCAGCGCTAGGACTAAGGATGGTATTACTCAAGCTCTGTGGGGCTGAGGATTGTCTGGTCCACAGAGAGATGCTCAGGGGTTCTCCAGGTGATATTACCTAGTGATATTTTGATGACCTTTTGGTGTTAGGGAGCAAACTGGTGTTGGCTGCCTGTAAAGCATAGACCTTAATATCTCCCTGTAATATCTCTCTGCACCCAACCCCTGCTTCATTAGGGGTCTTAAATAAAATTAAAAATGAACAAATTCTCTGACTGGATTTATTTGCATGATGTAAATATATATGTATATATATATATATATATATATATATACATATATATACATATATATTATGATACCAATATCCAAGGTCAGGAAAACCATGAATCAGGAGAGTTTGTCAAGGTATAATCTACCACAAGCATGTGGGAGTCAGAGGTTAGGTAAGACAGAGAAGGGAACAGTGTGCTAATAATTGTCGAAAATGATACCAGCCTAGAACTGAGCATTGAATATAGGTGAAAACATACACCGGATAACCTCTAAATGTACATATTGCAATCCACAATGTCTAAGAGAAGGAAGAGACAAACAGAGACAGAGACCCAGAGAGACAGAGAGAAAGAGAAAGAGAAAGAGAAAGAGAGAGAGAAGACATAAAGAACCCACCATAGAATGTCGACTTGTACAACCTTTCTGGAAAACAATATGGACATTCCTCCAAAGACTAGAAATTGAGCTCCCCTTTGACCCAGCCATACCACTCCTGGGAATATACCGTGGGAAGCCAAAAACACACAGCAGAAACACAATCCACACTTTTATTTTCATAGCAGCACTATTCACAATAGCCAGAACCTGGAAACAACCAGTATGCCCGAAAACTGATGACTGGATAAAGAAACTGTGATACATCTACACAATGGAATACTATGCAGCTGTCAGGAAAAATGAAGTTATGAAATTTGCCTATAAATGGATGGACATGGAGAGAATCATGTTGAGTGAAATTAGTCAGAAGGAAAGAGCGAGAAATAGAATGACTGCATTTATTTGCATGACATAAATATACCAGGTGATCTTAGCAAAAGTGGAAATTACCAAAAGCACGTGGGAGTCAGAGGTTAGGTAAGATAGAGAAGGGAACATGTGTGAATAAATGTCAAAAGGTCTGATACCAACATAGAACTGAACATTAAATACAGGCAAAAAAAATGTAAATGATGGCTTCTAAGTGTATGTAGTACAACCCACAATGTGTAGGAGAAGGAAGAGAGAGAGAGGGAGAGAGAGGAGATAAAGAACCTGCCATTTAGGCAGGACATGGGAGGGGGAGGGAATTGGGGACATGGGTGGTGGGTGATGGGCACTGGTGGAGGGCGGGTGCTGGAACACTGTGTGACTGAAACCTCCAAACGTGAACAACGTTGTAATTGTATATCTCACAGTGGTATAATAAAATGTTTTTTTTTTTAAAAAAAAGAAAGAAAAAGAACCCACCGTAGAGGCAGGCTATTGGAGGTGGGAGGAATTGGGAACATTGGTGGTAGGAAATGGGCATTGATGGGGGGATGGGTGCTGTAACACTGTATGACTAAAACCCATTGTATATCTCATGGTGGTATAATAAAATATTTTAAAAATGAGCAGATTCTAATAGTGGTGCTCCAGTTGTTCATATCATTTCTGTTCAACACTTTTAGAAAATTTTGAGCTAAGTTGCCTGTTGGGTTGTCAATATTGAAGATTAGCGATCAATGTCGGTTTGGTGTCCCAACTATCTTAGATGACCCTCCTGTTGAGGGAACAAGAGGATCAAAGTAAATGCCCGGTGTTTGCTTCTCACTGTCTGTACTCCAACCACTGGTAGATGTTACCTCTTTTTTCCCCTTAAACTTATGGTTTGAGTCATGGGCATATTCTCCTCTACTTTCTCTCTTGGGTTACATACAAGGCAAGCATTATCATTCAAATGTTCTTTTAATCATTCCGTCCATAACATTACCAGCAATCAGAACAGATTTGTAATTTGTGAGCCATGTGCAAAGGAGAGATATCTTGCTTCACTGAGAAAATAGACAATTTTGTGAAATATTGCCCATTTATCTGTCAAAATGGGCTATTAGACATTGAACCAGAGTACGGAGCCACAGTGCATCTTCAATTCTTTTCATTTATGCTTTAATGGAGGATTTCTTTCTGTACCTGGTATATAACTGAGCAAATGCTGCTAGTTTTGAATACACTTTTGACAAAACTAGATATAGAAAAATATGGATCCAAGAGAATATATTTAGCAGAATAAAATTAGAATGCACCACCAGGCCTCTTTTATGTTTTTAATTGAAAAATATTAGTGATAGAGATGAAAAGGAGGCAGAAGGGATTGATTGGAAAATAGTATAAATTATCCTTTTCTCCCCACCAACTACTTCACAGGCTGGGTGTCTTTTACTATAGCAGACATGAAGCCTGTCTTATTATCTGCATTTAGGATCCATTATTCTATGAGGAACATTCAGAATGCTGGAGGTTTTAAATGATATGTTGAAGTAGAGAATGTATTGTCAGAAGACTTGATTTTGAAATCTTGCTCTGTAATCTGCAACATATAAATTATGTGACCCGGGATGAATCATTAAATCTTTCTGAACCCTGATTTGCTCATCCTTAAAATAAGAATAATGAAAATATTCTTGTTTCCTGTTACAAAGTTGTAATAAGCTGCAATTAATTTAATGCATGTGAAGCATACTGCAACTGAAAAGAACCATGAAGGATTATTATTTATGCTTCAATGCATGCATTGAACATGGCCCGTGTAATCTGTATTTTCAGAAACTAACCCTCCATCATGTTGACATTTGCTAATTTTAAATCATGCTGCAAATGAATGGTTCAGATTGGAACACCTGCTATCATCATTTTTTAAGAAAATGACTATCATTTGATTTACAAGAACATTTTATCTTAATAAGTTCAGTTCAGCATTTATTAGCATGTATTAGCCTGAAACTCCTTGAACAGAAAATCTTATCAATTTCTTTCTCACATATCAGAATGGAAACCATATTCTTAAATATACCCAGGAGAAAATGCTGGCCTCAGTAATTCCCATTCTTTTTTTCCCTGGGAGTACTTTCAGCATTATCAGTTTTGAAATTACATAAAAATAAAGACTATCTTTTGGCTCAAGATAGCAAAATATACCATATTTCTATATAATTTATTAGACTATTTTATGTTTATAGGATGATTGCATATATATATTTTTTAAATTCTATTTTTTTTATTTCAATTAAATAAAATATTATAGGGCAGAACAAAAATGACCATAAATACTCATGATTTCAGAACACAGACATAAAATTTTAACTTATTCTTGAATTATATATGATTAAAATACTACAAAGATGACATGGACCTCACACACTCACATATTAAGCACTGACATGGTATAGCCCATCATGGAATTTAAGAGAAAGAAAGAGAAAAGAAGAATACTTGGCTATTGCCCCAACACTGGGTTTGGAGAAGGTATATCCATCTAACAAAGGTGATGTATTGTGCATTTCTTGGATAAAATAATTTTATAGTTTAAATTTTTACATTTGTATAAAATATGTAAGCAGTATGCTTGGGGAAGAAACTTAAATAAACATGATAGTTGAGCTGATGAAATTGGTGATTTGGGAAGAGAGTTAAGAGAAGATAGAGTTGCAGAGTGAGAGTACTCTAATCACACGTGGTAACTAAAAGCAAAAAGATTTATGGAGTCTGTTCTTTAAAGATTGTATTATGACTTGCTGCCTCCCTTGACTTTATGGTTTTATATCTCTGAAGATATGATTATATTAAATGGAAAATTGTAAGAAGCCTTTAGAAAAATCCATTGTTATTGTTCTTCAATGGAGCTAAATGAAACATGCCCTTTTTTTCTTATTTTAAACTACCTTGAGAGATGATCTATCAGTTCACTTTATAGCATTCATTCTTCATAATGGATATATCATTGTTTCCATGTGCAGATTTGCTTTTGTCCACCTTGAGGCATCCTAACTTGTATGCTTTCAAGTTGCATTATTTTTTCTGAGTTGAAGTCTCAAGAATTATATGAATGAGTTAGTATCAAAATAATCTTATAATTTACAAGATCTTTTGTTTCTACTAAATGTGTTCCACTATATACATTTAGTGGATAGTGTGCTTCTTGAAAATTATGCAGAAAAGAATGATTTTCAGTTGTTTCCTTTTCGAAATATAGATTAAATGATATGATACTGGGGCCAGAGCGATAGCCCAGCGGGTAGGGCGTTTGCCTTTGCACACAGCAGGCCTGCTCCGGCCTGGGTTCGTTCCCCGGCATCCCATATGGTCCCCCTGAGCACCTCCAGGAGTAATTCTTGAGTGCAGGAGTAACCCCTGAGCAATGCCGGGTATGACCCAAAAAAGCAAAAAAAAAAAAAAAAAAGATATGATACTGTTTCATTTGAACCATATTTGTAGGACTTTAGGAGGTACTCTTGGCTTAGTGCTCAGTGGTCACTCCAAGGACACCATGTAGTGTTGGAGTTCAAACCTAAGTCTCCCTCATGGAAAGCATGAAGGAAACCCTTTGAACATTTACGTTGAAGGGTCTGATATTAAGATTCTATTTATTTGTGTTTTCAATAGTAATATTGTTATGAATGTCATATCTTAAAATAAAAGCGCCTTTTAAGTGTTTTTGATAAATATTCCAGGTTTTGTTCCTTTTTTTTTTTTTTTTTGCTTTTTGGGTCACACCCAGTGGCACTGAGGGGTTACTTCTGGCTCGTAACTCAGGAATTACTCCTGGCAGTGGTTGGGGGACCATATGAGATGCCGGGATCGAACCTGAGCTGGCACAGGCTGGCCGCGTGAAAGGCAAACGCCCTACCCGCTGGGCTATCGCTCCGCCCCAGTTTGTTCCATTTTGCCAAGAGTCTCCATGCCTTTCTTAATATGCGTATGACTAAATCAATACACATGTTCTGTAAAGAGTATGAGGGCTGCAAGTGTAGGATGTCTGTCTGTTGTTTCAGTAGAACCTTCAACTCATGTTGGAATTCTACAAGTGATTTAGGCATGGAAAAACAACCTTTTGAAATGACAGTGCTACTCTAAACTTTTAAGAACATCCGAAAATATAGTACTTTGCAGGTACATGGTAGTTCAAGGATAAATAGAGGAGTAATTTTCCATTTGTACTAAATTAAATCAGACTTTCAGTTCAATCAAAACAGCTTGCAGCTGGATGCAATAATCTGATTTCCTGACACTCAGAGAAAAAATTGAAGCCCTCCAAAAGGCTCCTGCTGATCTTCAACATGAAATACAGTTTGTTGGCAATTTCGCCCAACCTCAGAATGCCTTTACATTTAATAACCTAAAAAAATGCAAATAAAGCATGAGGTTAGCTAGAGATGGCTCTCAGGTAGTGTTTTATTACAACCAAATGAAATACACAGCACAATACCTCTGAAGGATCATGCTCTTCTGATTTCTCAAAGCAGCAATTTTGTTAAATATGCCACCAGATGAATGTCTGTATTAGTATCCTGGGACTACTGTTTTGACATTGAATATATGTGAAAAACACAATAGGCTTCAGAGAACAAATGTTTAAATTCTGTCTGAATAATCTGCTAATTTTTTTTGCATAAAGGTAAATCATCCAGTATATAGCAACTATTGATTATTTAAGATAGCAGGGATTCATTCTTATTGATAGATATACTGGAAAATGAGTTCAATTTATAAATTAAACATTAATTTGGAGTTTTTACTATAAGCTAACAACTGCAGTTCTTTCTGCATGTTGAATGCATTTTCCCCAGTGAAATTTGTAGGAGAAAGATAGTTTTAGAACTGCTAAAGAAATTTTCTTGTATTTGGGATCTGAAACTGTTTCTATCCCCCTACTTAGGTCTTAAAACTGAGCCTGCTTCTTTACAAATTTCACCCAGTTGTTATCCATACTACTTAGGGGAGAGGCAGTAGATCAACTGAAGGAATAGCTAGATTAGATATCCTCAACATGGGAGGATTCTAGAATTTTCCCTCCCTTCCTTTAGAGAAAGGGAAAAAATACTCAACTCCTTCCCATTCAATTCTCAGTGTCAGCAGATGTTACAGGGAGAAGCATCCTACTCATCTGCTCAACAGAAGGCAACTATCCACCACCAGAATAATCATGACAATTCAGAACTGTAGCAGAGACAATGGCAGTCAGAGTGCAACTGTGATCACTGTAATCTGACCCAGCACATAAAAGGTCAAGGGTGTTCATACCTTAGTCTTCTCTCTAATCACTGACCTCCAGCCTTTACTTCCCTTTGGCTCAATTCTCCAGAAGTCATTGATTCACCAGAAGCCAGACTTGAAACATTATATAGAGATTAGCCTCCCATGGGCATAAAATGAGAAGAAAAGTCTGGAGCGAATCTGGACGGGCAAACAGAAAATATCCAATACAAGTTAGAACTCTATGAGCAAATTAGTTGAAACCATAAAAAGATCTAGAAGGAGGAAGACTTGGAATCTCATTTCCTGCCAGGGATCTGAGCTGCTATGCTGGTAGAATAGCAATAAAAAAGACGGTCTGACTCTTTCTGCCTCCTTATCCTTGGACTAAATCCAATGTAATGGGGGAGGGGGAGAGGTAAGGAAGATGAACATTCTTAAATATAGTGTTAATATAATATCGAAGTGTTAAACTGTATGTAATTGTATTGGAGCTGGTGCTTACTAAAAGAGAATTGAAAGCTTTGTTTAGGATTTCCATTAAAGGGAGATAAAAAATGGTGGTTCAACAGAGCATGGTAGCAGTCAATAATCGCAAAAAAGCAAAATCATTACATTTGTACTTCACTGAGTTGAGATTCTTCAGTTAAACTGGTTACATTGGAAAACTCTGGAATAATAGCACAAGCATACAATTTATGTGAGAGGTGACAATTTAAAAGCTTTCGATCTAATTGTGGCAGTGCTCCAAAGGTGTTGGCTGTACATTCTTGCTTCTGAGAAGTCAGCTTGAAGACTAGGGCCAGTAGCTCTGTGCCTGAAATTCTATCAGGAAATTTTTTCCCCAAGAGAATAATATTTTCTTTTCTTAACAATTTATACACGGTTTGAGGTTCTTCATATTCCTGAATCAATGAGATGCCATTGGGCTACATTGGCACGTGATAGGGTCCAATGGAAATGTTACTGGCACTCGCTCGAGCAAATTGATGAATAATGGGATTCAAGTGATCAAGTGATCAAGAAGAATTTATACAACAAGTTATCCATCCTTGAGTATGAAATTCTTATTTAAATCTATTGTTTAAAGATTCAGGGCCATCAAAGCACTTTGATTTACTATTAACATATTTTGCTATGCTCTGTTTAATTAGAACTTATTTATTTATTATTATTATTTTTTTTTGGTTTTTGGGTCACACCCGGTGATGCTCAGGGGTTAATCCTGGCTCTGCACTCAGGAATTACTCCTGGCGGTGCTCGGGGACCATATGGGATGCCGGGGATTGAACCCGGGCCAGTACAGACCGGCCGCATGCAAGGCAAATGCCCTACCCGCTGGGCTATCGCTCCGGCCCCCAGAACTTATTTATTTTTAAGCAATGTTATACATGTGGCCACAAAGCCCTGTATCCCTCTTCAGGGGTGGTTATTATATTTAAAGTGCTTCTTCATAATATCAGGTGAGCTCTATGTTTTTATTTTTCATCCACACCCTGTTGTGCTCAGGGTCTACTACTGGATTAACACCCAGGAATTACTTCTGATGCTGCCTGGAGGACCATATGGGACGTCAGGGACCTGAACCCAGGTCAGTCACATGCGAGACTAACCCCGTACCATTGTACTGTCACTCTGTCCCCAGCTGAGTTCTTTCGTTGGAGTTAGTTAATGTTAATAATCACTGGACACTGCTTCTTGTCTGTCAGACACTGGAAAGACTATATTGTCTTCTATGTACTTATTTCATGCTAATAATCTGTGATGAAGTGCAATTTATCATTTTTAAACAAATGCATCTTCTCTTGATATGTTGATTTTATGTATACTGCCATTTTTGGCTTTGTTTGGGGGTCACACTTGGAGGTTCTCAGGGCTCCCTCCTGGCTTTGTGCTCAGGGCGCACCCTGGTGGGATTCAAGTAATATATGTGGTACTGAGAATCTAACTGCGGCAGGCTGCCTACAAGGCAAACCATACTGTCTCTCTACATTGCTGGATTTTTGAAATATTATTTTGTCTGACTAATACACTTAGGGAGAAAAAGATATACAGTTCACAGGAGTCAAAAATCATATCACTGTCTCAGAGACTATAGTCATCTCATATGCATGTATCAGAAATCACTGATTTAGGTGATATGAGCGTTGCTTCCTGATTGGGATTCGTGGAGTTTTGATGCTCAAAGAAAAAATTATTTTTCTAGTCATCTAACTGAGCTGGCTGCCAGAATTCTGTAAGACGTAAAGCGATCTTTGATAGAACAAGCGAAGTCTTACATCACTCCCTGTCTCCCCATTGATCTAGCTCCTCTTAGACTAATTTCTTCAGTCCAAATGGCCATTTCTTGAAAATAAAAGAAGGTAAATTTTTTTAGGCTGCTAAGAAATTTATGTAGCCTTTACTAAAAAAAAAAAAAAGATCAGTCACATCTTTTAGTGAGAACTTTAAGCATTAGTTTTAATTTTTATTATGCCAATCTCTTAGAAATATAATCTTTTCAATTATTGACCAAGATCACACTGCTGTTTCTTTTGTTCACCTCCACACTGTGAGTACCCTTTGGAGTTATTTTAGAGGCTATACTCTTCGGAGTATTTTGGATGCAGAAACTGAAATTCATCTTGGATTCTCCTCACACACACCCTTCTTGGACAGTTGCCTCTCATTCTGCATGCTCAATCAGCGGCCCTTTCTTTATTTAGTTTCTAAGCACTCTGGCAACTGGGAAATCTTGTTCCCACTCTGGAGACTGGCATGTGGGTTCTCTTGCCACCTGCTAGCATGGGTCATCTATTTCCTCCTCAAAGCCCTGCTAGAGAGGGGGAGAATTACCTCTCATATTTCCTGTCATCAGATGAATTTGAGCTCAGTCTGACTCTTCTGTAATTTGGCCTGGGTTTGTAGTAGTTGCAATAGGTCGTTAAATAATGTTCTGTCATTGTGATGTTAATGAGCAAAGGAAAATCCTGGCTGACATTGATAGAATCTAGAAGCCATATTACTCTAGTACGTTGGCACTTTATTCTTGCTTTTTGTTTTGGGGCCACACTAGGTAGCACTCAAAGTTTATTCTTGGCAGTGCACTCAGGAATCACTCCTGGCCGTGCTTGGGGACCATTTGTGGTGCCAGGGAGGAAACCTGGGTTGACCTTGTGCAAGGTTCCCAGTGGTGCTCAGGACTCTATTGGTGATTCTTGGCCAATCAAGCTGGAGGTTCCATTCAAACACCAGAGAATATGATGGCATTTACGCCCTGTGGTGTGGTGCTAGCTATTGCCCTGATCACTCTGGTGGTGCTAGTGGACTCATGGACTGAACCCACCCACATTTGGTGACTGTGTGGTCACAAAACTCAGGGGCAATGTTGGAGGCCATTAATGAACCTGGGTTGGGCGTGTGCTAGGCTCGCATGCTAATAAACTGTGTGTTTCCTGGCCCATCACTATTATGTTTTTACAGTTGAAAGCCTTCTTTGTGTTTTGTATATGTGCTGCCAAAGCGAGCACAAGACTTACTTGTATTTTGTTGAGTTCATTTGTCATATTGAACCTCATACCAATGAAACATACGGTGTCTGACATCTTGAACTCCTTAAGCCTTTCCTTTCTTGGGATGTTTAGAGGCTCTACCTTCCAAGTGCCTACATGTCCCTCCAGCCAACAGACGCTGAGTCATCCATGAGATGTTTTTGCGAAGAGGGCCACACACTTTCTTATGCTTGTGCTGTGAGAACCTCAGAAGGAAAGAACACACGAAGTCTCTGGAGCCAAAGGGAAAGGAAAACACATTTCCTAAGTCTGAGCAATTACATTTCCAAATACGACTTCAGGAAAGTGGCAGAACTCATCAACAAAGACAAAGATTCTCATCTCTATCTCTGCTGTCTGACTTTTGCTTCAGCTGTTACAAAGATGTGACTTTTAGGAAATGAATTCTGCCATATCTGAGGTTTCTGCTATGTTATCTCCCACAATATTATCTTCCTAGCAGCCAAGGTGAGCTGGAATCAGTTACAGGCAGATACTTGACATATAGAATCAATGTCACCTCCTTCCATGCTGACTCTGCCTTGATCCATACGTCATATTGCCATTGAAGGCTCCAGATATCTGCAGCCAGCACCAGAGGATTGTAGGTAATATTAGGGACTTTAACTTTTGTGAAGATGATCGTCATTCTTTTATTATAAAAATTGCTCTGTGAAAAGTGTCAGAAACACAGAATAATATTTGATAGTAGGGGAGAGAAAGACAAGAAGTGTAGTGTGATCAGTTGGGTCACAAACAGGAAATTAGGAAGTAGTCTTTTTCTGATTTTTTTCTGCTTGTCACAAACTATTTTTTTGACATTTTCTGCTCCATTTAGCTGGGATTACTGCAAAGCCTGCCCAATCTAGGAAGATGCGATGCTCAAACCATCCATTCATGGTGAGGAAATGCGGAGGCTAGAATGGGATTTGAGCAAATAGTGCTGTTTCTTATGTATAGTTTTAATACAATTTCCATTGTTCATTCCAAGATTTTATCTTTTATATCTTCTTGCTTTTGATCTTCTGGTCACACTTTTCAAATTCTTTCTCCTTGTTTCCTGTTGCCTGGTTTCATCATTTTTATGCTTCATCTGCCTGAGTTTACAAGTCTTCTAATGGAAAAAGGCTTTTTTGTAACCAGTCAAAACAGCAGGATGCCACTCTTTGTTTTGGGTGGGAGGGGCACACTTGATAGTATTCAAGGCTTAGTTTTGGATCTGTGCTCAATGATCACTCCTGGTGGGGCTTGGGGGGCCATATGGATTGAGAGAGTATCATCCTGGGTGAAGTTCATTCGAAGGAGAGGCACAACTACAGAATGAGCTCCCTCATATGTGGTATACAAAGCAACATGGTAAAGTGAGGACAAATACTCCAAATACTCAAAGGCAACAGAAACTGAGGGATCTTTAATGGCATGCATGTAGCTAAAGGGGGTCAGGGGAACTCCGGGGCATGATGGAGACATGCTGATGGAGGGTGTGGTGTTGGAATGCTTTCACATGAGATACTGCTATTATCAATATTATAAATCACGGTGCCTAAAATCAAACCAAAACTGGAAAATGTAAATATGTCTCATTTATTTCAGGAATCCCTCAACTATTCTTTTCCGTATTTTATGTTTTTAAAAAATTACCCTGTGAAGAAAAATTGTAGAGAAATGTGAAGGGATAAGAGGGGGAGGAGGGAGAGAGAGAAAGAGAGAGGGGGGAGAGAGAGAGTGAGAGTGAGTAGAGAGAGTGAGCAAGTAAGAGAGAGAGAAAGAGAGAGAGAGAGGTTCGAGGGAGAACACGGTCATCTCCAGAGTGGATAAAAGCTCGTAATGCTTTTTGAAATTTTTTTCCTCTGTGTGAGATATTCTTGTTCAACTCAGCAGTCCATTTAGTTTCTTGCTGAGATGCTTTAGAGTCAATGAAAGTCTTTCACTGTTTTTTGTCTGAAAATGTTTTTATTAGCCTTTCAAAATGAGTGTAACCTGGAAGAAATGAGGATCCTTTGTTGAAGGATTCTTTTCATTCAAGACTGGGTATATCATAGTGTGGTCTGTAGCGCTTCATTTGAGAAACTTTCTGAGTGTCTTGTGGAATATGTGAATGAATTTCTGTTATTGCTTTTTTTTTTTTTAGAAAATTTTGCTCCCTGGTTTTTTTTTTTTTGCCATTTTAATCACCTTATGCTTTGCCGTTCTTCAGTTTGGGTACATTGTTCTAGGAATTCATTAAGCTTTCTGAACCAGATTATTTATCTCCCTGCTTAGATAAATGAAATGATTGGCTATTATTTTTTCCACAGCAATCCCCACTTCTCTTTCTTCACCTTCTGACATACATAATATGACAATACTATTCCTTTTTATAGATGTCCATAGATGTCCCATGGTTCAGTCATTGTTTTGTTTGGGGGCCACATTCAGCAGGGCTTACTCCTAGCTCTGCCTTCAGGCATCATTCCTGGTGGTACTTGGGAGGATCATGTGGGGTGGTGGGAATTGAACTCAGTTGTGTGTGAGGCAAACACCATAGCCACTGCATCATCACCTCAGGCTCCGTTTTCTTCATTCCTAAACATCATTCAAATTTTTCCCCTCCTGGTTTTCCTTTTGTTTTTCACCAGTGCCTTCAACACTGTACATTTCCCATCACCAATGTCCCCAGTTTCTCTCCTGACAACCCCTCGGCCCCCCACTTCTACTTCCTGCTTTTCTGGCAGACACTTTTCTTCTCTGTGTAACTCTCAACTCAGCTCAGCTTCATGAGCAGAAAACTGGAGCTCTGAGTTGCAGGATCAAGCCAATGGGTGCGTCTCTGAGTTTGTGTGGGTCTGCATGCCCTAAGGGATTTGTGCTCATTGGCCACTTGTGGCCTAAATTACCTACAAAGCCAAGGCCTGGCAAGCCTGGATCTGATGCAAAGGTGCTGGTATTTGGCAGCTGATACAAAGCCCAAGTCTCCAGCCTGAGTGGTATCTAGTCAAGTGTGCCTTGAGAATTTGTCTTATCAATGCCCCATAGTCCTGAACACATATTTGAAGAGTCAGATTGGTCATTGAGGCATCTAAACTGCTAGGGCTTGGCAATCCCCACCTGGGCTGTTCACAAAAGTCTGTGTTTGGGCAGGTAACTATGTGGTGATTTGGACTTAGCAGGCAGTTGATGCTTTTGTCTCTGGCCTCGTCCTCTGGCTTTGACTACTACTAGCTGAAAGTGCTTTGGAAGGCCTGGCCGGCTTGCTAGCAGCAAATAGTGGACTAAGTGGAGCTGAACATGTTGACTTGGGTAAGCATATGTCAGTCAGCTACAACACTGCTCTGATATTGGCCTCGATGAGCAGGGCTTCCCTCCAGAACAACAGCTCCCAGTCAGGCCACCAGTGGCAACAGAGACGACGCCCTGCTGTCTCTTGATTTAAACTTCCATTTCTCAGACACTTTTTTCCCAGTTCAGTGGAAGCCAAATCAGAGTTGGCTGTATGGGATGCCTGGATGCTCAGGGAGCCTGCATTTTGCTGCTACCTTAAATCCTTGCAGATTAAGTTTGCTCACAAGCATTTCCCTACACTCCTCCTTCCCCACTGAACCACGGTCCACAGCAGAGAATCTCCTGGAGACAGAAGCTGAGTTCTCTAGCCAACTTTCCCAGCACTGACTCTGCAGTTAATTCTTCCTTAGCTGCAGTTTCTGCAGTGGGGTCTCGGGAGTGCTCTCTCATGGTTCACTCTTCTGCCATCTTGGCCCCGACCTGCTTAAATAGGATATTAGTGACACATCCTTTGGAGCTACAGAAATCTGTTTATCGAAACTTACTGTTTATAGAAAATATTGACCTTCTAACTTACTCAAAAGCCATTTCCCAGAATAAACAAATTCCAGATCAGATCTATTTCTATGAAGAAATATAAGAAATTTTCCATCAAAATAGACACATTATTTCAAGTTTTTAAGGTAGACATTGCTCTTCTGAGACAGATTGTCTTATTATGAGTTTGTTGTCTGGATGACTCTATAAAACAAAGCATTTGTCCAACTTTAATATATCTTGCTGTTGCTCTCTCATCTTTTTTTCTCACAAAATTCTCCCTCAGGATATGTGTACCCCTTGCAATTAGTGAGAAATTGAGGATTTGAGGTGAGTAAATGAAAAATGCTCACTTCTGATCTCTGATATATCTAATTTCAAAACATCACCAGATAGACTGAAAAACCAGGTTTTTAAGTTCAGGTTCTACCCTATGTGTTTATGAATCTGAGAAAAGTCTTTAAAAAATACTTTAAAAAAGTTGGTTGGCCCCACCTAATGGTATTCAGGAATTATGCGTGGCTCTGCACTTAGGGGTCACTCTTTGGGGGCTCAGGGAATGACGTGGAATGCTGGCGTTCAAGCTGTTTCAGCTGTGTGCAAAGCAAGTGCCTTACTGGTTATATAATCTCACTATGATTTTTTTCTTGTTACAATTTTGAATTTTCTAGCTTTTTTGAGTATGAGCTCATTTTTTTGAGCAACAAGGGAATCACAGAAGGTGGCTTTTAAAATTACACACAAATATTGGAATAACTACGTGGTCATACAGAACTATACCAGCCAGAAATTTCTTAGATAACTGTCATTGACATCTTTTATTGAAATTTTCAGTTTTCTGATGAGCTAAAATGCAAATACACATGAGATAAGAATAATGAAACATAAATGTTAAATTGTGGTGGGGTAAGTTTGGGTTTGCAGAAGACTGTCTTTTAAATGATCTTCCACCTACTATGCATGATTCATCTGTGCATTTGAAAGAGTTTAGATTTCCATATGTCAATACGACCTGCTTTTAAGATTCTAGTGGCATGGTGGGTAGGCCAATAACAGTTTAGAAAGCTTTTGGAGCAATCAAAATTATGGCTTATTAAACAGTTTTTCTAAAAATAGAATTCTCTCAATGCCCTGGGACATAAAATTGATGTGTTCTGACAAAATTTGAGATACCTAGTGCTTAAAATGAGAATTATTGCAGTGTCTCAGATAATGTCATTCATGTTATAATGAAGTCAGTAAAGAATTTTTTATAACGTTAACTCAGCTAAACTAGAATAAGAAGAGAAGGCAAAAATTTAAATGAAATAAGATTTTAGGAAAATGTTTTTAAATAAAGTTTTTTCTATACGTATATGCTTATCTGCTCTCCACAGCAATACTGGAGGGGTTTCTTAGACATTTCCAATGAAAAAATATAAATTTAGGAACATCAAGTACAAAAATTGGTGAGCTAGAGAATTATCTCAGTGAATTAGCATGCATAATTTGCATGTGGGAACCTAGGGTGGATTTCCCACTTACCACATCACCTCCAAGCACTGCTAAGAGTAACCCCAAGCAGTGAGATTAGAGGAGGACCCATATGCTGCTGGGTATGTGTCTAAAGCACCACAATAAAAAAAAAAAATAAACCCAAAATTGGCCTATAGTTAGAATGGAATAGTGGCAAACTTTCAGACCTGGGGCTTGGGGGGTATCTTACTCAGCCCATTTTTTTTTTTTGGTCCGGTTATGCCCTACACCTGACTTGGATTTCTGAGACAGAAGAGAGCATTTCTTTGATATGAAAATGCCATTAAAACAGGCACTGTGTGACAAGGAAGGACCAACAGGCTCTCAGGCATCAAGGATATATAGTCTGAGTGATTGGAATGATTGATAGATATACAATAGCAATAGAGGAAAAAATAGACAAAAAAGTTGTTTCAAGCAAGAAAGTATTAGAATCAGCAGGAGATGACACTTATGAAAATATATACAGAAAACTTAGAAATGATAAAATTGCTAATCAGTCTTCAGTAAACTCAGCAGGCAATAAGTTCCAAAGAGCTGCTAATGAATTATTAAACTGAAACATGGCCCTGGATTAAGATAAAAAGGAGCTAGAAAATGACATCTCCTAAATGATATGGAACAAATGTGACAATCAGCAACTTTGAAAATATTGTGAGGATGTTAAGGGGGTGCTATTTGCCTCACATGTTTCCACATCAATTATGCATTTAAAGTAAACTTAAAGAGGTTCCTAATTAAGCTTCTTGTGCAGCTGTCAGAGAACTTTTTTCTTTATTTAGTACCAAACTAGAGTCTGTGATAAAACAACTATGATTACAAATATCAAGTGAAAGAGCAAATGAATTAAAGATGTGCACTGAGAAAGTGTCTGAGCACGATTCAGGTAGTTTCTGAGTCAAGATACCTACATTGGCTCAAACTGTTCAACTAGAATTGTTCTGTATCTGCTTCTCATGTTATTTTACATATCCATACATCCCTACACATGTAAGTCATCTGTAAATGAATCAAGTAGTGCCCGGGAGGGATGGCAGGTTCTAGCTCTGGCCTGCCACCCCAGCAGAGCCTCGCAACAAGCCAGAAGACCCTCCACTCCATTTTCCACATCCGGACATCCCCCTCGTCAGAACTCCACCCAGCAGACCAGCCTATCACAGCCCGGCTCGCACACCTGCTTAGCAGTTCAATAAATGCTGGATTTAGAAATGACTACAAAAGTATGCTACCCACATGGCAGAGCCTGGCAAGCTACCCGTGTCATATTTGATATGCCAAATACCAGTAACAATTATAGACCTCATTCCCATGACCTGATGGAATGGTTTGAGGCTCTTTATATTCCTAGAGCAAGCGGGTGCCCTTGGGTTCTACTTGCATGAGACAGGTCATATGGAGATGTTACTGGTGCCCGCTTGAGCAAATCGATGATGAACGGGAAGACAGTGATACAGTGATAGTGTAAAAGTACCAGCCCACCTAGTAGGTTCAGTACGCTTGTGGAGGGAGAGGGTAAACACTGCATGGAAGAGAATTTGTGATAGGTCACCAGACACTTGGAATCCCAGTTTTAATTTAGGGAGAGAAACAAACTTGGTAAGAAAAGTATAAGCTGTATCTCAATTACAGTTCTTTTTCTTCTAATATATCAAGAACATTATCATTGGGCTCCAATAAGAGTTGTCCTTTCCATCATGTTTGTGAGAAAGTATAGGGCAAGAAGTTGGATGAGCCCTCCAGGAGAATAAGTGAGGAAAAATGGAAGGACAGGTCAGAATGATTCACTAAAACATGGGAAGGAAGGTTTGCAAACACTGGGCTAACTTATGGTTGTGGAGAACCCCAGTGTACTGAGAGAGAATCAAGAACATCTGGGCTTCATCTGAGAAGGGGTTAATCACTATCACTATCACTATCTTCCCATTCATCATCTATTTGCTCGAGCAGGCACCAGTAATATCTCCATATGTCCTCATGCAAGTAGAGCCCAAGGGCATCTGCTTGCTCCAGGAACATAAAGAGCCTCAAACCATTATATTAGGTCATGGGAATGAACTAATATAATTGTTACTGGTATTTGGCATATCAAATATGACACGGGCAGCTTGCCAGGCTTGCTGTGTGGGTGGCATGCTCTTGTAGTCACCTCTAAATATAGCATTTATTGATGAACTGTGAGGCCCCTTTGCGGCCATGTGAGCCGGGCTGTAGTAAATATCCATGATATATCAGGCACTGGTAGAACTTTAGAAGAAGAAAGCAGCCAACCCCATCAAAAAATGGGGAGAATAAATGAACAGAAACTTCATTAAATAAAAAATTTGAATGGCCAAAAGGTATATGGAAAATGCTCATCATCACTTTTTTATCAGGGAGATGCAAATCAAAACAACAATGAGATATCATCTCACACCACAGAGACTGGCACACATCCAAAAGAACAAGAACAACCAGTGCTGATTTGGATGCGGGGAGAAACAGACTCTCATCCATTGTTGGTGGGAATGTTGATTGGTACAACCTTTTTTGGTAAACAATTTGGAAATTTCTCCAAATACTAGAAATTGAGTTCCCATTTAACCTATCCATACCACTCCTGGCAGTACCCAAAAACACACAGCAGAAACACCATCTGTACTTCTATGTTCATAGCAGCACTATTCACAATAGCCTGAATCGGAAACAACCTGAGTGCCTGAAAACAGACAACTGAATAAAGAAATATAGTACATCTACACAATAGAATACTATGCAACTGTTAGGAAAAAAAAGTTATGAAATTTGCCTATAAATAAATAGACATGAGAGTATTATGTTAAGTAAAATTAGCCAGAGGGAAAAGGAAAGATGTCGTATGATGACATTCATTTGTATCACTTAACTTATCTTCCCGTTCTTCATGGATGTGCTCCAGCGAGTGCCAGTAATGTCTCCATTAGTTGGGAATGAGGTCCATTATTGTTACTGTTTTTAGCATATTAAATACACCACGAGTAGTTTGCCAGTCTCTGCCTTGGCTCTGGGTTCATCCCAGGGGAGCCTAGTCTTTTTCTATGTCAGACCATCCACCATCCTGGGCCCACAGGGCAGAGCCCTGGGTGTAGACAAGTCTGTCTCCTGTCTGCCACTTGCTGATGCAGCTAGACACTATAGCCACACCTGCAACATCTCAAGGGGCAGGATTCATTTGTGGGATATAAAAAAATAGTATGATACTAATATCCAAGACCAGGCAAAACATGGATCAGGAAGTCTTGTCAGTTGGTGGGAATCTACTGCAAGTGTATGGAAGTCAGAGGTTAGATAAGCAGAGAAGAACCTTGTGCTAATAATTGTTGTAAATAGTAATACCAGTCTAAAACTGAACATTGAATGTAGGCAAAGGGATATACATGATAACCCCTAAATGTGTAAGAGAAGGGAGAGAGTGGAGAGAGAGAGAGAGAGAGAGAGAGAGAGAGAGAGAAGAGGCAAAGTGCCAAGAGGCAGGCTGAGGGGGGTGTTGGAGGGAGTGTCTGGGGACATCGGTGGTAGGAAATGTGCACTGGTGGAGGAATCTGTGCTAGAAAACTGTATGACAGAAATTCAATCATAAACAGTTTTGTAATTGTTTACCTCATGGTGCCATAATAATTTTTTTTTGAAAAAGACATCTGGGCTTGTGCTCTGCCACCTCATTCCACCGCTGATAGTGCTCATAGGTCACAGTATCAGGAGGGCAGATAAATGAGCACTGATTTCTCGGTGCATCAGGAGAATATGCCTCCTCCTGGACAAAAGTGCCTGAGTTCTGGGGATTCACAGAGGCCTCGTCAGACTAGATGTTGCCAAGTATATGGGAAAATTGGAATCCTCACTCATTTCTAGTAGAAACACAAAAATGGTATCACATTCACTGTTTTTTTTTCTCTCCAACATTCCTATATTGAAGTCCTGATCCCAAGTAATCCTCAGATTGTGACAGAATTTGGAGATAGGACCTTTAAAGAGGGGTTGGGTAGCGATATGAGATACTGGGTGGGCCGTAAATCAGTGAGGCTAGTGTCCTTAGGTGAAGAGAAAATGTGAACTCACACCAGCGGCTTAATTACACCCGTGGAAGTGGTCAGCTAGTGTGATAGTGAGGACCACAATCACCAAGTCAAGGAGAGAAGTCTCACAGGAAACCAAGATGTGCTAATATGTTTTACTTATTATGAGGTAAATAGTATATTTTTAGATATTTTTGTTTTGCAGGGAAAACCAGAAACATTTCATATATAGATTTACAAATAACACATTAATATAAATATAGACGGTGAAAGCGTAAGAGTAAATGTGGGATATTCTTGACTTAAATGTTCCTTTCACTTGTACTCTCATACTAGGCACTAGTATCTCCCCAATTGGCTTCTGTCTCTTCTGTATCTCTTATTGAGTCAGTTTGGGTTATAAAAAATATAATTAAAACTACATTCAGAAATATGTCACTCTGCATAAAACTTTTCACTCAGATTTTTTTTTTCTTCAAAGGCAATCCATTTCTAATAGTTCAACAACCAATTCTTTTGGTAGTTGACACTGCATACCATTACTACACTTTTTTATTTCTAGTTTTTGAGTTTGATTTTTCTTTCTCAAGCATTTAGTTTTTATCTTTCTTGTTGATTTCCCCTTTAGTTAAGAATACATCTTTCAGGTGGGGAGAAAGGGACTCTCATCCATTATTGGTGGGAATGTCAACCTTTTTGGAAAACAATATGGACATTCCTCCAAAGACTAGAAATTGAGCTCCCATTTGACCCAACCATACCACCCCTAGAATATACCCTGGGAAGCCAAAACCACACAGCAGAAACATCACTGCACTTTTTATGTTCATAGCAGCACTATTCACAATAGCCAGAATCTGAAAACAACTAGAGTCTCCGAGAATAGTTGACGAATAACAAAACTTTGGTATATCTACACAATGGAATATTATGCAACTGTTAGGAAAAATGAAGTTATGAAATTTGCTTATAAATGGATGGACATGGAGAGGATCATGCTAAGTGAAATTAGCCAGAAGTAAAAAGGACAAATATATAATGACTCCATTTATTTGTGGGATATACTATAAATATCCTATATATATGTATATAGGAATATATCCTATATATTATATATCTTATACTATATATTATATATACCATATAGCCTATAATATATATCCTATATCATATATTAGGATACTTATATATATCATATATTAAGATACCTATATATATATATACCCATATATATACACCTATATGTAGTTAAACATAGTTCAAAAGATCACTTTATCACTTCAGTTGTCTTCCTGTTGTTCATTGATTTGCTCCAGTGGGCATCAGTAACGTCTCCATATGTCCTGCCACATGCTAATGTAGCCCAAGGGCACATGCTCGCACCAGGAATATGAAGAGCCTCAAATCATTCTTTCAGGTCATGGGAATGAGGTCTATAATTGATACTGGGTTTTGGCATATCAAACACGACATGGTAGCTTGCCAGGCTCTTCCATGTGGAGGGTCAAAGATACCTATATATATGTGTGTGTGTGTGTGTGTGTGTGTGTGTGTGTGTGAGAACTCCTCCCAGCAGATGAGCCTAGCACAGCCTGGCTCATCGAGTTTCACCCTGCTGCAATCTTTTAAATGTCCGGCCCAGGTATGCTGATCCAGAAACTCATAGACATGGGGCAGAGCTGCTACTGGCTCTCCCTGTGCCCAGTCACTCACAAGGCGCCCGGGAGGAATGGTGGGTTCTAGCCCTGGCTTGCCACCCCAGCAGAGCCTCGCAATAAGCCAGATGACCACCCACTCCATGAGGGCTGCCATTTTCAACATCCTGACTTCCCTCTTGTCAGAACTCCTCCCAGCAGATGAGCCTACCACAGCATGGCTCATCGAGATTCACCCTGCAGCAGTCATTTAAAAGTCCGCCCAGGTGTGCTGATCCAGAGACTCACACACACGGGGCAGAGCTGCTACTGGCTCTCCCTGTGCCCAGCCGCTCACGAGGCACCCGGGAGGGATGGCGGGTTCTAGCCCTGGCCTGCCACTCCAGCAGAGCCTTGCAACAACCAGATGAACCCCCACTCCATGGGGCAGCCATTTTCAACATCCGGACTTCCCTCTTGTCAGAACGCCTCCCAGCAGACGAGCCTATCACAGCCTGGTTCGCGAGGTCACTTGTGGCCACGCAGTTCATCAATAAATGCTGGATTTAGAGGTAATTACAAGAGTTTGTCACCCACACGTCAGAGCCTGGCAAGCTACCTGTATCATAATTGATATGCCAAATACCAGTAACAATTATAGACCTCATTCCCATGACCTGATGGAATAGTTTGAGGCTCTTTATGTTCCTGGAGCAAGCAGATATCCTTGGGCTCTACTCTCATGAGACAGGACATATGGAGATGTTACTGGTGCCCACTCGAGCAAATCGATGATGAACGGGAAGACAGTGATACAGTGATATATAGGTATCTTACTATATATATTTAGTATATATTGGATAAAATGCCAATATATGGATATCTTATATTGGTATCTTACTATATATGTATATATATGTATACCTATACACATATATGTATGTATATGTATATATATATACAAAAGATGCCTATATATAGGCATCTTACTATATATGTGTGTATATATATACTTATAGTAATATAACAATATCCAAGGCCAGGCAAAACATGGATTAGGAGGTCTTGTCAATAGATGGACTCAGTTACAAGTGTGTGGGAGTCAGATGTTAAGTAAGACAGGGAAGGGAACAGTGTGCTAAAATTCGTTGGAAATGATAATACCAATCTAGAACTGATCATTGAATATAGGCAAAGGGATATACATGATAACCTCTAACTATGTATTACAAGCCATAATGTGTAAGAAAAGGAGAGAGAGTGAGAGAGTGAGAGAGGGAGGAGAGTGGGGGAGAGAAAGTGTGAGAGAAAAGAGGTAAAGAGATTGCCATAGAGGCAGGCTGGAGGAGGAGGGAGATTGGGGACATTGGTGGTGGAAATGGGTACTGGTGGAGGGTGGGTGCTGGAACACTGTATGACTGAAACCCAAATATGAACATATTTGTAATTGTATATCTTGTGGTGCTATAATAAAATACTTAAAAATACATCTTCCAGAAGTTTACTTTAAAAAACAAAGGAATAAGTTAGAACCACACATTTAAAATATCTGCTAAGAGAAAATTTTACGTCAAGTTGGGAGGGTTGAAAACAAAGTGGAGGAAGTCTTTAATAAATTCTAAAAGTCCTGGCAATATAAGATTACAAATTAGTATAAGACATGGTGGTATTTTATGAATAGATGAAAAGTGGATATTCAAATATTGATATTTGATATGCCAAATACCAGTGACAATTATATACCTCATTCCCATTATCTGATGGAATGGTTTGAGGCTCTTTATGTTCCTGGAGCAAGCAGGTGCCCTTGGGCTCTACTAGCATGAGACAGGACATATGGAGATGTTGCTGCTGCCTGCTCGAGCAAATCGATGATGAACAGGAGGACAGTGATACAGTGATACAGTGATACAGTGATACGTAACTAATAAAGTAAAACAGGAAAATTTGATAGAACTGAATGGCAATGGGGAGATTCATAGAGTATTGATCAGATGTTATTGTTTGATAAGTAAGAAATTTAACAGAAGGAGGTTGACCTTGTGTATAAATTGTTTTATTTTATAGTTTGTTGTTTATAAATTTGTTTTTAAGAAGTTTTAATTTATTTGGTAAATCAAACAGTAAGTGATGATTTACAATGAAAATCATAGATTTTCACTTTTAAACACAAAAGTCTATCCTACAATGCTGTTTGTTGCATGCACTAGAAACTATGCCAATGCTGCCAAAGAGCAGAAGGTTCTTATTGTACATGGATACTCTGAGTCTGGATCATTGCGACACTTTTGAACAGGACCCTGATGTGGTTAATACTGATAGCTTTACAATTAGTTCTGTGGTAGATTAACATTTTAGGCAATTGATATCTGCATGTTTCCTTTCTCCAAATTGTAAGGCATTTTTTATCTATATGACTGCTGTAGCTTGGCAATTCTGATTTATTTTTTATACTATGATAGTTAATATATGATATAATAGTTAATATAGTACTAAAATATACCTTTATTTTTATTTATTTCTACTAAGATAAACAACTCTGCATGTGTTTTAGGAGTATTGGTTCACATTTCTGAAATTGTAACTTACCATACTATACCATGGCCGCCACTAAATTGTCAATAATCTTCCAACATAGTTCAAAATGTTTCTTTAGCCCTAACATGCCAACAGTATAATACAAAGTCTTCTGATTTTCTCATTAATGTTTGTGCACAAAGCATATTCAGAAGCTGTAATTCTGCTCTTTGGTATCTATCCCAAGTATACAAAAACACATTAAAATGATGTTTGCACACCTATGTTCATTGAATTACTGTTTGCAATAGCAAAGATGTGGAATGCCCAATAGCAATCCTCAATGCTCAATAGCAGATGAGTGGGTAAATAATGATTTGTACATACGATGCAAAGCTACTCAGTTATTAAAAATGGTGAAATATTATATTTGCTATACTGTGGATGAGAGCAGGGAGTGTTACATTAAGGAAAATACATAGGATAAGGACAAATACTGAATGTCTCAGTCATAGATGTATTAAGAAAAGAAATGAAGAAATAGCTAATGGCCAATGAAAATAAATCCTTAGACTCAGACTGCAAAACTAAGGATACCAGTAGGAGTGGTGAGGAGAGAGGGGATGGAAGAAGGGACCCAAGGATAGTGGTGTAGAAGATTGGTACTATGATGGTAGATGGAAGCAGTACACCAGTGTTGCATGCATAAATATCAACACTATTGTAAATTGTTACCCTAACTGTAAATAGATAAATAAATAAAAGTAAGCTGTTTGAGCAGAATATCTGAAAATTCTAACATGTTTCCACAGTCCGTTTTAGATAACTTACTCTTCAAATTGTTTTTATTAAGCCTGTAAATTGACATTGACAGTAACATACAAAATGGGTGTCTTCATTCTTCAGATAGCCAGTACTGGTCTATATCTTCTCCCAATAGTAATTGTCTAAGACTTTTTAAACTTATGGATTTGATCAGTTCTGAAAATAAACTTGTTACTATATACAAGCCGAAGATTTTTCAGTTGATTAAAACAGTTTAAATATATTACCAACAATTCTTAAGGGAAAATATGGAGAGGATATTAAGTATAGATGAAAAAGTCTCTTTAGGGAGTATAGTTAATTAAAATTATGCCTTTCCATAGAGGTTTATATTGTCACAATTAACTTAATAGTTTATCCTTTAAGTTGAATCTTTTTATGATTTAACACCACCACAGAACCATTGAATTATCTACACAGAATTATAGCCTAGATTCAGTGTTCTAAAACAGTTCCTATTCTCCATGGAATTCTTATTTCTTTCAGTAGAAAAAGGACTAAGGAAGATTACATTTTTGTGTAGCCCATAAATATTAGGCTCAGGGAGCTAAGGTGAGAGTATCTTAGCTATACTAATAAACTAAATAATAAATTTTGTACTTTACAAATTAATAATACAAGCTGCTTAAAATTTTAGGTCTAAAGCGATTTAGCCTACTAAAATTCTGCATTTTAAGATTGCAATTGAACCTCTTTTTCATTGATGCTTTTCTCCTTTTTACAGCCGCATTTTTATCATAGGTAATTGCAATAGTGTTGAAATAATGACTGCTTAGGAGTTAATAAAATAGTGCTAAAGTTTATATAAGAAACACTACTACGTTAGCAATACAATTATTACATGAATAACAGCACACTAATGTAATTGATGACCATCCTTTGTGTATATGTTACTAATGTACAGGAAATGACATTTTATATACTATTTAATTAATTGTTATAAAAATAACAAAGTTTTACATTAATTTTTTTCTTATTTTTAACTTTTATTCAAGTAGCTTTGCATTTTACCATCTAAGTGTCAGGGGTGCATCACTGAAGGCTAACACGTGTATCTACACTACATCAAGTTAACCACTCAATGTCCCATTCAGTCCTTTCCATACCTACGTTTCCTTTGTCCTAATGTATCTGCCCCCTTCATTCTGATTACTTGATCTCTGAGTCCAAAAGTTCACTTATGTTGGTTTTATTTCATCTGCTTGTTTTTTCTCTTATCGCATTTAAGTGTAAAGCATTGGCTTTTACTGTTTTACAAACATGTCATTTTCTATGTATTAGTAAGATATACACAAAGGATGGTCATCAAACAATTACATTAGCGTACTATTATTCATATAATAATTAATATTTCTTCAGCAAATTTTGATAGTTTTATTTCTTTCTGATTTGATTTATTTTTATTCAGTGTTATTACATAATTGCTCTTTCTAGGACTTTCAGTATTATATTGTATAATGGTGGTGAAAGTGGGAATGCATATTTTATTCTTGATGTTAAAAGTTTTTGTTTTTTCTATAAAGTATAATGTTGGCATTATAGTAGAAATATATTTAGTATGCTCCCTTAATTCATTCATCCTTTACTGCTATCAAATTAACTCTTTATTTCTGTTAAAATTCTGACCTGATTTCTACTTTGACTTATATGAAAATATCCACTTTAACTTTCTTATGCTTAATGTTTTCATAGTATATTTTTGAATCTCTATTTTCTTTCAATCTACCTGTATATTTATGCCTGAAAATTAGTTATTATAGGTAGTATAGAGCATATTCTGTCAATCTTTTCTGATATGTTACTGCTATGATTGAATTTAATCCTGCAATTTTACTTTTACTTTATTTCCTCAACAATCTATTTTTTAATTTCTCCTTTCTCCCTCCCTATTTTAATGCCTTGCCATATTTTAATTTATATATTGGCTTTTAGCCATATAATTAATACTTGTTTTTCTTCTATGTATAACCAGTTAATGTGTAAATTATAATTTAAAATAATTTAGAGTTAAAATAACTTAGAAATTTAGTACATAATAAGTTTTCAATAAATTACTTTAGCATTTATTATTTTAATTGGAATAAAATACTTATTTCAAATCAAATGGGACATACATGTAGAATTTAAATGTGAACACCATATGTGCTTTACACATTTTTGCTTTAATCCAAGAAATTATAGTAAGACTTCTGCTATATAATGTTAGATGAATTTGAGTATTTTAAATATTTAAGCATCTATAACAATAGGAATATTTTTATTATTTTGAAACACTCAGAAGTCAATAACATACCATACAACTCATATGAATTTATAGAGAAACTAATTTATATGAGCTACTGATTGAGTAATCTCATTATTGTTAGTATTAGACATCTATCAGGTTATATAAATATCATTGTAGGGCTGGAGAGAAAGTATAGGGTTAAGGCACTTTCCTTGCTTGCAGCCTGCCCTGGTTTGATCCCCAGAACCACATCTGGTCCCCTGAGCCCTGCCAGGAGTAATCCTGAATGCAGAACCAGAAATAAGTCCTGAGCACAGTCAGGGGTGGCATCCAAAAGAATATAAATATACAATAATGATTATATATATATATATATACACATGTGTGTAGTGTGTATGTTATATAACACACATATATAGAATATATAATGCATATAGTACATATATATGTAATACATATGTGTTATCATGGTAACAAAATGCACTGACATCAAGACAAATATGATATCTAGAAAGTTTTTATCTATTAAATCTTTTGTGTACATATCTCAATTCTTACAAAAGTCAAAATGTGGTGGTCTCACTTTAATCTTATGGTCTGTGATAACCACATGAGTTTTAATTATTTAAAAGATTCTTTAAGTTGGGAAAATTATGTGCAAATTAAAAAAAAAGTATTTTGGGGTTCTCAAGGGACTGCGAGTGATACTCAGCCAAGTGAGACCTGTGTTCAGTAACGAAGGCCGGAGTTATGATGCTACTTAGGCCCGTGATGTGCTGTGCTGGGCCAACATGGGCCACTCTGTGTTTCTGGAGGGCCCCAGAGTGTTCCAGCCAGTACCATGCCTGCAGATGCTTGTGGTCTCCTGGCTACACCCAAAGATAATCTGGAGACCATGTGGTACTAGCGGTTGTTCCTGTATGGGACACATATCTCTGTACCCTGGTGTCGGGAGCTTCTGGGGTCTTCAACAGTATCAGGACAGATTCTCTTCTACCTCTGAGGCCACTGGGGGAATGGATAAAAGCTCATGAGTCTGGCACAGTTCCAAAAAGGTTTTTAATAGTACAAAAGCTCTACCACCGCGATCCAATATAATGAAAGAACTCTAGCTCTGGTAAGAACTTAGGCCATACGCAGAGCCCAAATCTCCCACCAAAGAGGATCCTGCCAGAAAGGAGTCCCACTTAGGAGAGAGAATCTCACTTGAGAGAGAGTCCTACCAAAGAGACCTACCCCAAAAAAGAGGCGAGTGCCTCAAGTCAGTCTCCTTAGATACACCAAAGTAATCCTAACTGTTGACAGGGAGAGGCCTAGCAATAAAGAATGCTAAACAACTTCTAGATAGTAGAGGAGTGTAGAAGGGTGATGCCACCCCCTATTATAGGTATAAGCAAAGGATTATGTCAAGGACTGATACCTTTTTCCAAGATTATCTTTTATATAAAACACTGGAGAGAGACCGAGGCTGGTACAAGTTAATACATCTTAGTTTCATGGGCTTCATGTAATCTAGATGGAACCCACAAAGTCCTTATTTATTATCTGCACCAGGGTGATTCTGAGTATCTTGATCTCTGTATACTGAAAGGGTCACACTGGCCTGCATGAGTGAAAACTAGTATGATCCTTCCAATAATCTTAAATGATAGTCTAAACATATCCAGGGTGGTAGTCTCCTGGTAAATGCTAACTGACCCATGCTGGGTGCATTGTGTAAAAAAAAAGATGTACCCAATCTAGATAACATAGAAGTCTTAGTAGATGCATAATAATAAGTCAGAAGATACTCATTCAGAGTCAAGGTGACTTCTGTAACTGCCACACCCTCTATCAGTGTGTACATAGAAGAGAGATTTCATTAGCATGAACTTCGGCTTAAGAACATGTAACTAGATTAAGCTGTGAGTGGATAAAACAGTAAAGCTCCAAAGCTAGCTAAGCCTGTCATCCAACACCCCTGTACTATCTCCTTAGGTTCCTAGAGTACAATTTAAATTAAAATGAACTATTTTAACATACAACGAAATCAAATTTTTTTTTTTGGGTCACACCCGGCAATGCTCAGGGGTTTCTCCTGGCTCTGCACTCAGGAGCTACTCCTGGCCGTGCTCGGGGACCATATGGGATGCCGGGGATCGAACCCAGGCCGGCAGAAGCCGGCCATGCCCTACCCGCTGGGCTATCGCTCCCCCCCCCGAAATCAAATTTTTTAAAGTAAAATTTCCTCATTGGACCTACTTTCTAATTTGTGAGACGAGAGTTAGACTCACCTTTTGAAAAATCTATTCACAGGCTGAATCATCTTCCAAACCAATATTCTCATAAGATTAGACTGTAAATCTGGCCTCAGTGACTACTGGTCATCCACCAGTTCTCTCTTGAAAAATTTAAATCCCTTTTCCTGGTTCAGTGTATAGCTCAGCAAGAATCAAATTTAAATTAAAACTAGATATGAGATTCAGAAATTAATAATTTAAAGTAGGCCCTGATTTATAACTTTTAAACATAGTTCAAACATGGAAGGAAAGAAAGGAAACTTTTAAATTACTTGTTTAAATAATGGCAATTTTTTATATGAGTTGAAAGAAAGGAGGGAGTTAACTGACCTTTCAATTCAAGCTTAAATGATTGACCTTCTTTTATCAGCACAATTCCTCAACTGACCTGGAGATTTATGTGTGAGAGAAGATAAATGAAAAAAGACAAAGAAAAATGAACTTCATTAAACATTTTCACCCAACATAAAACTTTCCTGTAATTTCTCCTCAAGCTTGTTCTCTGGTCAACTGATTATATGTTTATACTCTTTAATAAGTATTTAGTATCAATTTTGAATAACCTAGAAAATTCAGATTTGTTTTTTAGTCTATTATTTTTATGGAGTCATCCATTACTATTTTATTTCTCAAGGGTTAGGAAATTTATATTTATGTTCCTAGAAAATTGAAGGATATTAAGCTACTTTTCCCCAAATAAAGAATGCCTGATTCTCTTTGACATGTCAGTATATAAAGATTCAAGATAAATTCTTACTTTCATATTACTCCAAATTAAACAAAAATACAGAAAATATAGTTTTTCTATGTTTTCTAGATATATAAGGATCCTCATATGGTTCTTTTTAGAAAATATGTTTTTTCTTAGACATTCAAAACTTTAACCAAATAGCTGTAAACTCAATTTCAGTTATACTTCAGTCCCAAAACTGATTCTAATAAGAGAAAGAAAAATATCACCCACATATGGAGAAGAGAGGTTTTCCTATTTCTATGAATCTGACTGGGCAGGAAATCCATTAGAATTAAAAAAATTAGTTTCTTTAAATCCTAACTTTGTCTTAGAGGCGTTTCTTACAAACTTAGTCACAAAGAAAGAAGCATTCAACTTGACATGAAGGTTAAAATAATAGTATTCATTTCAGTTCCTGCCACCTGCCCCTTGAGGTGTTTCAGGGTGTGGCTACAGTGCCCAGCTGCGTCGGCAAGTGGCAGACAGGAGACAGGCTTGTCTACACCCAGGGCTCTGCCCCGTAGGCCCCTGAATGGTTGATGGTCTGACAGAGAATAATACTGGGCCCCCCTGGGATGAACCCACAGCCATGGCAGAGCCTGGCAAGCTACCCATGGTCTTTTGTTATGCCCAAAACTAGTCTCAATAGTAGACCTCATTCCCAACGAATGGAGACTTTAGTGGTGCCTGCTCGAACAAATCAATGAAAAATTGGAAGATAAGTGATACAAGTGATACAACTGATTCACTTCACTTCTGCCAAAATACCATTAGAATTTAGATCCTTCCCTGGGCTCTGATGATTTGGCAATGGTGAGAGTCATCTTGCCAACTCTTTTCTTAACTGATGATGGATTTTTGAATTTAAATAAAATTCGACCTTATGTCTATTTTTCGAAAAGAAGCTTTTAATTTATTTAGTTTACTTAGTCTTTTACAAAAGTGAGATACAGAATGGAAAATAGTGAACACAGAAAGGCTTAGAGACTTTTTCAGACATTTGGGGCAATAAAGGGAACATAAGGGGGAGAGAAGGCTCATGATATCATCACCTCTTACAGCAGAAAACTCTATGCACATATTTTATCAGTGAACACCATTTTCTAAAACAGAATTTTCTCACACCAAGAAATTCTGTCAATAATCGAGGTTAGAAGTTACATGAAAAATATAGCTGTCATAATACAATTTGATATAAATGTTCTTGGAAAGATATCACAAATGGTAAAAGTTTGCTTCATGAAATATAGAGTAGGTTATGGTTAAATTTAGCCTCCTTAGAACCTTGCTTTAAGTTTGAAAAATCAGCAAATTAAATACTTATTTAGGGTCAGTATCTATTTGTCAAGGAAAACAATCTTTCTACCATATAATCTGACAAAGAAAAATTCCTCCAGTCCCAGGAGACTGTTGCTACCTTCTTGAGCGATAGTTTTTGTCTTTTGAAAAACAGAGATCTAAATATACATATGAATGCATTCTTTCATTTTTGGCTACTCATAAGTGTCAACATTAGGAAATAGTTGGCATATTAACAAGACAGGAATAAGAATCTGGACAAATGTGTCAAATGTGCTAACTCCTCCATTTGACAACACCCTACCAAAAGCCTTATATGTACATAGAAGCCATAAGTGGTATTATGTAAAAAAAAAAACAACAACTATAAAACAAAACCTGCTAGGTTTTATGCAATATAGTTTATTCTTGGAACCTAAATGGCTGTACTGCAACCCCAGCCCCCAACCAAAACTCAGAATAGCATAAAAGAACAAAGAATTTCATTACATTCAAGAACTAAAATATTGCCAAAATATTTATGATACTATGTGGTCTTTTCTGATCCTATCTTCCTATTATATAGAGATAAGAAGTGCTTTATTTCCATGATTCTCATGGATATCTTTATCACTTGACCACTTGACATCCCATTATTCATTTATTTGCTCGAGCGGCAAATAATATTTCCATATGTCCCTGTCATGTGCGAGTGTAGCCCAATGGCATCTGCTTGCTCCAGGAATACGAAGAGCTTCAAACCATTCGCTCAGGGTCTTGACAAGAAATCAGACCATTTGTAGGAGGGCAGCCACATGATCTTTTGTCCTCCCATGGGATCCAGTTAGTAACTGCTCTAGTCCAGTGGTTGTCTCCAAGTCACATTATATGTCCAGCACATCTGATTTTCGACGCTTGGGCAAATGAGACAGTGTCCCTGATTCTCGATTGTCGATGGAGGTTGGAACTCTGGATTCCTTCTCTCACTTGAGTAAGACATGATATTCCAAACATAGCTCTTTTGATTTCTCTTTGGGAGACCTGAATAGCATTCTCATCCTGCTTTCTTAGGGCCTAGGTCTCTGAGGCATATGTTAATGCAGGGAAATGGTGGAGTCAAGAGATGTGCCCAGAGGTGGGGGTTCTTTGTCCTTTTAGATATTTCTTTGATGCTCTTGAATGCGTTCTTTGCCCCTCTCCTGCTCAGTTCAGGTTTTAGGTCATTCATCATGTTGATTTCTCGGCCTAGGTACACATAACTGCTGCATTCAGAGATGTTTGTTCCATTGAGAGTGAATGGGGCCTCTGGAACTAGTTTGTTTTTCATGAACATTGCTTTGTTGAGATTCAGCTGTAGACCTATCTTTCCACATTCATGATCAAAGTCAGCCAGTATTTCTGCCACTTGAAATCTGGAGTTTGATCTCTATCAAAGATCCAGAGTCAGGGAGCTGTCTCGCTTGTCAGGGCATCCAAAATCAGATGGGCTGGATTTAGAGATGACTGCTGGACTACAGCCGTTACTGACTGGATCCCAGGGGACATCAAAAGATCATATGGCCACCCACCTACGAGATGGTCAGACTTCTTCGCCAAGACCCTGAACAAATGGTTTGAGGCTCATCGTATTCCTGAAGCAAGCAGATGCCATTGGGCTACACTATCATGTAGCCTATCGGGTCAAATGGAAATGTTACTGCACTGCTCCAACAAATCGACAAATAATGGAATGTCAAAGATTAAGTGATCAAGTGATCAAGTATTAAGTCCTATTTTTTCCTATTTTAAAGACAGTTGAGGAGGAATAAATAAATATGTATGCTTATTTGCAATTTTGGTCCAGACATGTCTTGAATTTTTTTTATCAATATTATAAATCTATTTCCTTCTTGTTTTTTACCACGTTTAGCCGCACTGCAGACTAACTCCTGCTGTGTGCTGAGGGAATCATTCCTGGTGCAGCTTGGGGGAATCATATAGAATGCGAAAGATTGAAGCCAGATTGGCCAATTGGCATCCTACTGCTCTACATCCTTAAACATTTTCTTTGGGGCGAATTTCAGACTTAAAACATTGTCAAAGGGGCCAGAAAGATAATACAGTAGGCATGACAGTTGCCTTCCACATGGATAACACATGTTTCTTCCCCAGTACCTCATGTGACTCCCCCTATCACCACCAATAATGGTCCCTGACAGAGTCAGGAGTAAACCCTAGGCACTGCTGGGTGTGGTCCGAAACTAAAAACAAAAGAAATTTTTACAATTCAGACAAAGGGCTTCCAAAGGTCCTTACTCAGATGCCTCTAATGTTAATTAGAGGCAAAAATATGGCAAACTATTAAGTTATGGCAAACTATTATGTTATGGAAAACTTTTAAGTTTGCCATATTTTTACTCCATTTTTGTGAAGTGTTTGAACAAATGTTTCAAACAAGTTGTTTGAATTTCCTTATAGTGTTTTCTGTGTATTCTTCTTGAAGTTAATTACATGTACACATTAGTATATTACATTGACCTAAATCACAAAGATAAACATAATACTTTGGTTCATAGATATTATTTGTTTTTTTTTCATAGATACTATTTGTTATCCAAATAATTCACTCTATTGTAGAATGCAACTTATTTTCTTGTCCAAAATCTAATTCATAACCTCTGAGCGTCGCAGGGTATGACCCAAGAAGACAAAAAACATTATCTTTAGTTTCTTTTTCTTTGAAACATTTCCAAATGAAAACCACTTTTGTATATTATGACTTTTGAAGAATAATATGAGCTTATTTAAATCTATTAACCAGATACTTTGGAAATCTGGGATAAAACATTCCTCTTGTCTTTCGAGTTTATTCTCCTTCGACCCCTCACTCATATAGCAGAGGACAAAGACTAGAGTTTATTAGGTGCCAGAGTCATTTAAAACCTCTCCTTGAGAGACAGGTATAGAATGACTGCATTTATTTGCATGCCATATATATATATGGCATGCAATATATATATGCCATATATATGCCATATATATACACATATATATGTGTATATATATGGCATATATGTATATGTGTGTATATATATATGCCAAATCATGTTCTCATATATATGGCATATATATACACACACATATATATACACACATATATATGCCATATATATATATATATATATATATATACACACACACATATTATGATACCAATATCCAAGGTCATGCGAAACGTGGATCAGGAGGTCTTGTCAAAGGTGGAAATTACCACAAATGTGTGGGAGCAGAGGTTAGGTAAGACAGATAATTTTGCCAATAATTGTCGAAAGTGCTATTACCACATAGAACTTAACATTAAATACAGGCAAAAAATACACATGATTTAAATATATGTATTACAATCCACAATATGTAGACAAAAGATGAGAGAAAGAAAAAGAGAGAAAGATAAAGAGAAAAAAGATATAAAGAACCTGCCATAGACCAGTCTAGGGGGGGGAAGGGAATTGGGGACATCGGTGGTGGGAAATGGGCACTGGCGGAGGGATTGGTGCTGGAACACTGTATGGCCGAAATCCAAACATGAACATTTTTATAATTGTTTATCTCATGGTGGTATAATAAAATATATTAAAAAATTACAAATCATCCTGTAAGATGCATCATATATACACATCAACCAATAAACATCCTAACAAATATTGAAAAAATATAAAACCTCTCCTTATTTGTGGGGCAAGTAATCAAGGGAAGACTAGTGAATAATGATATTTAACTGCGTACTATATGAGGGATTATATTCATTGTAATCATGTATGTCTATGGTCAAATGCTATGAAAACATGTGTTTTTTTTATAAAATTTACATTTTCTGCACTGTCTCTTCCTGATATACACTGAAACTACTTAAAAATTATTGATGACACCAATTTATATTTCTTGTTAAATTTAAGTAGAATAAAGAAAAGATTTAGTGATATGTGCATATCTAGAATATGAAAGAAGTGTGTTTAATATAGCATTTTAAAGAATAAAATATTTTTATATGCCTCAAGCTATGCCAAATCATGTTCTCAGATTTTAATCACAAAGCATAGCTCTCTTCCTTTAAGAATTATAAATAGCATGTCTTTCCCTACTATTTTAAAATTTTCACTTTTGGCATTTACTTTTGTCTGACATTCAGGAAATTTGAATGTGAGAAAAACAACAGTACTTTAATATTTTAGAAAGGTCAATTAATATAATTTGATATCTCTGAATGGTATCTTTCACTTTCAACAATGCATTTTTGAAAACAGCTAATTTATTGAGTGGTAAATAACAACCATACTTTTGAAAATACCATGTTACAGGGAGTTGTGTAACTCCCTTATTCCCTCTAAATTAACAAAATAAGGAGTAGATACCATTCAGTAGCCTGTACAATCAATCTCACCTTTGTTTTAGGTTGTAGGTTGAGTTTTAATGGAGACCATGTAAAAGGTCAAATTACTTCCCATTTAGAACCAGTGGCCTTTATTAGACAGGGGAAAAAAGGTAGATGTGTTTATACACTATAGAATGAAGAAGTGCAAAGATAGTGTTCACTAACTTCATATCAATTTCCAAGAATATTTATAGACCATCTTCTGAGTTCTAGAATGCATTATTTAAATAATTTATCCTCCAGTATCTCATAAACAAACAAGAAGAAAGACATCCCAACTTAATTATAATTTAATGTGACAAGGAACATCATAAACATAGCTAGGCATATACGTGAGATGAAAAAATAGCATTCACCATTTTAGAATGAAAATGTGAAATGATTCATTAGTCCCAAACAAATAATAAATAAATTTGTTCATTTAACAAAATTTGTCTCTTTCAACATGCCCTTTATGTAAACAGAATTATAAGCAAACTAGAGTAGAAACGAAAAAGAAATATTTAGCTTACTTGTTCCCCAGTACAAGTGATTTCTGATGTGACAGGGTAAAATTCAAAACTGTTCCCAGGTCTTTGAGTCAAACATAATCTAAGTCTGATGATGGGTCCAGCTTTATCTTCTTTTGTGCCACCTTGGCTTACATCATCTACAGATTAGCCTTCTTGCTATCACTCATACACTTTCATATGACAGGTGTTTGCTAGGGGGTGTTAGCTCAGTTTGGAATATTCCTCATCCAGAGATGCGGATTACTTCTCTCAGATTGAGTCTGTTTCTTACTCAGAATGTCTTCCAGAACATCCCATACATAATGCTATCTTTCCCTTGCATTTTCCATGCTCTACTTTTTATGTCAATATTCATCATGAGTTATGTACGTTTTTTTTTAAATTTTTTATTATACCACCGTGAGACATACAATTACAAAGGTGTTCACAATTGGTTCTTGGTAATACAGTATTCCAGCACCCATCCCTCTACCAGTGCCCCATTTCCACCACCAATGTACCCCACCCCTCCCAACCACCCCCAGACTGCCTCAACAGCAGGTAGCCCTGTTTCCTCTCTTTCTCTCTCTGTCTCTCTCTCTGTCTCTGCATCTCTCTCCCTCTTGTTTTACACATTGTGGCTAGCCCTGCAGATATTTAGAGTTTAAAACTTAAGTCTTTTTGTGTATATTCAACGATGAGTTTTAATCTGCCATTACCATTTCACACATTTAGTAAAACACTTGTATCCTATTAATGAATGCAGTCATTCTATATCTGTCCTTTTCCTTCTGACTAATTTCACTCAGCATGATAGTCTCCATGTCCTTCCATTTGCAGGTAAGTTTCATAATTTCATCTTTTCTGACAGCCGCATAGTATTCCATAGTGTAGATGAACCACAGTTTCTTTAGCCAGTCCTCTGTTCTCGGGCATTTAGGTTGTTTCCAGATTCTAGCTATAGTGAATAGCGCAGAGATGAATAAAGAAGTACAGATAGTGTTTCTGCTATGTGTTTTTCAGTCTCTCGGGTATATTCCCATTGCTGGATCAAATGGCAGCTCAATGTCTACTTTTCGGAGGAATGCCCATATTGTTTTCCCAAAAGGGCTGGACCAGTCGGCACTCCCACCAACAGTGGATGAGAGTCCCTTTTTCCCCACATCCACGCCAGTACTGGTTGTCTTGCTGTTTTGGATGTGTGCCAGTCTCTGTGGTGTGAGATGGTACCTCATTGTTGTTTTGAGTTATGTACGTTTACTTATACTGACTTGATATTTAGAAAATATAAGCTTCAAAGAACTCACATTTCCCCTCTAATTTAAGTAATATTGTGTGCACCACACTTCAAATAGTATCTGGATTTCAGTAGAAATGTAGAAAATACAGAATTAAATAATTTTTGAGACATAGCAATAGGTCATTCTTCTTCATGGTTAATCATTAGCAACTTAGACACAACTCTTCCTTAGAAAGGAATAGAAAGACTCAGTTGCATTTCCTTCTTCTATGTCCCATATAACTGTTATATAGCAATACTTCTACTGAGACTGTGATTTAATAGCAGCCTGAGATATGTGTGAGTCACAATCTCATTAACAGAATTGTCAACAGGTTCTGTTTTACTTCGCCATAATATTTGGTAACATCTCACTTCATCTTCACATAAAGTATCTTTCATTGTCTGGTTGTCAAATATTCCTATAAGCTTAGACTAAAAAAATCCTCAGATGCTAATTAAAATATAAATTGACATAAGTGCAAAAGAAAATGAAAGGTGAGAATAGTTAAACTCATGAAAGGAACACATCATTTAAGAAGAAAAAGAAAGGGGAAAATGTACCTCAAAAGAACTGTCCAGTTAAGAACTAATTGGAAATGAAGAACACACAAAAAAATTTAAAACTTGTGCTGTGTTGAGAAAGGACTCAATCTGCACCCTGAGTATTATGCTGTAGTGAATATGCAAGATGGACCATTAAAAACTATGAAATGTTCAGTTATTTTCTAATGCCAACAGGCTATAATTGAATTATTCAGAATGACATCCCATTATCACCCAGTTAACTGCTTCAGTCAATGACAAAAGTTCCCCCTTTGTTTTGTGTAAAATAATTAGCACTGATTATAAAATCTATAATAACCTTCAGAGTAACATTGGTTAAAATTTTTTCTAATGTGGTTAAAGTAGTAAGTGGAAAGTTTGTTAACTGCATGCTTCCATGATGCAGAGAACACATGTAACCCACATGGAACAGGTTTTTCTTTGATACTTGTCCCACTGAGTTGATGATAAAATTTTCATTGTTTAGCCTAAAAATGAAGATTCCCTTGGGATCTACTAGCATGAGACAGGACATGTGGAGATGTTACTGGTGCCCGCTCGAGCAAATCGATGATGAACAGGAAGACAGTGATACAGTGATATAGTGATACAGCCTAAAAATTGAGAGCCTATTGGCAATAATCTATGGACATATGTATTATTGTTATAGATGTGGTACAATAATTATGAGGTCAAAGTTGAAAGTTGATGGGGAGAAGTAAGTAAACTAAAAATTACTGGAAGTTTTGCAATGTATGAGAAAATTAATCTAATAAGATTTTTTCACTGTCATCAAGACTTAACATTTGGTTTCCATTGTTAGCCTATAACTCATGGCAGATATTGGCATCCCTCAGTCTATATATTGTAGAGTATGATTTAGAGGTAGCCTGACCTGGGATTATCTCTTGTCCTTAGTATCAGGGTTCCTTTGGCCAGTAAAATATGAAAGATGAAATTGGGGGTCTTAGTCTCATATTGATGTATGTATAAATCTATTATCATTCTTTTACAAAGTAAGATGTAAAAAGCACTTGATAATGAATGCATTTTCAATTGAAAAATAGCTACAACTTCTATAGTAGTAATATTCCATGTATTCTCTAAAAAATACATGAGACGTAAAATGGAAACAGTACAACCAGTAAGATGCTCATCTTGCATGTGGTTGACCCAGGGGTTGTGAAGAAATGGTAATCCAACTCCTGGCACAACCTGTGGTCTGTCAAGCCCCACTAGGAGTGAGCACTGAGTGCAGAGCCAGCAATAAGTACTGAACACAGTCATCTGTGCACCCCCCTCTCCCCCAAGACCCAACGTACAACTAAAAAATGTTAGATCTCAGTAGACCGAATGCATATTTTGCATGCGAGAAGTGTGCCTTCCATCCCTGACACTGTATGGTCCTCTGAGCACTACCAGAACAACACTCAAACATCTCAAAGCACTGCTGAGTGTGGCCTTCCAATAAGATAGAACACCTACCCCAAACAAAACAAACAAACCCTAAAAAGTATCAAATATAGAAAAGCAATGAAGTCACAAAACTCACAAGTAATCTTATTATAGCAACTTGTTTATAGCATAAATATAATCTTATTATAGCATAAATGACATAGATAACTGACATTAATTTTATTGTTGACATAAAACCTTGTTAATTAAACACACATAAAGAGATGTAAATTGAGGGGCTTCGATATCGTAGTATTGTACATATATAAACTAATCCCAAAATTCAAGACCTAAGGACAACCAACCTCAATGGACTCAAATTTGCATTGACTATTGTAGATGCTTCAAGTTACACAAACATGTAAGTTATAATTAATTTCCTACTTTCTTCCTTCTCCTATTGTAGGAATATTCCTACCATTCTGGTTAGGTACTTGTGATTAAAATAGATTTGGGGGGCAGGAGAAATTGCACAATGGGTTAGGTGCTTACCCTGAATGCTGCTGATCAGACTTTTCCCCCCAGTACCACATATGGACCCTCTGACCTCATCAGGGATGATCCCTGAGCACTGCTGGGTGTATCCCCCCAAAACAAATGTACACACAAAATCACACACACTTATATATTCAAATAAACTCTTAAAATTACTATGCCAAGATTTATGTTTTAAGATGAACATAATAAAATCAAATGAAAGGAAAAGACATTCAAAGGGATAATATTGAAAATTTCTTGTTAACTTTAATACTATAAAAGTTCCCTGATATTTTCCAAGATTTCAAAAGAATTTTAATATTTTGAATATAAAAATTATTACTGGTGGGTTTGGGGACTATATGGGGTGCCCAGGATTGAGCCTGAGTTAGCTTGTGAAGGCAAGTGCCTACATGTTATACAGCCCCTCCAGTCTCCAGATTTATTTTTTGTGTCTGTAAATACATAAAACTTCCAAAACCATTTGCCTGAAGATCATCATCTCTCCCATTTAATTATAATAGCATCTTTCTCTAAAACCAATTATGTATATGTACATATAACATGTATATATGCATATATATTTGTTTTAATCTATTTTGAGTTTTGGCAACCCTATTCTGTAAAATGCAAAATGTAAAACTTTAGGCCTTTCTGACAGGTCTCTATTACTACTACCAAATCTTGCTGTTATGGCCTAAAGTCATCTGTCAATACCAGTAAAAAACAAATGGGAATTTCTGTATTCCAATAAAATTTTATTTAAAATTTGATATGCAGTCATTTTATATATGATATATATGACTGCATATGTTGGAAATCACTGGGGTCCCGAACAGTATCAGGACAGAAGTTCTCTTCTACCTCCAAGATAGCCGGGGAAGGGATGTAAACTCAAGTGTCTGGCACAATTATAAAAAAGACTTTTAATAGTACAAAAGCTCTTCCACCGCAATCAAATATAATGAAAGAACTCTTGTTCTGGTCAGAACTTAGACCATACAAGAGAGCCCATGTCTCCCACCAAAGAGAGATCTCACCCGAGAGGAGCCCTACCCAAAAGAAGGGGAGAAAAGGGGAAAAGGGGCTTCAAGTCAGTCCCCTTATATACATCAAAGTAATCCTATCTGTTGACAGGGAGGGTTCTGTCAACAACAAACCCTAAATAGAATGTAGAAGGGTGGTGCCACACCCTATTACAGGCATAAACAAAGGAGTATGCCAAGGACTAATCTCTTCTTCTAAGATTATCTCTTATGTAAAACATTGAGAGAGAGAGGGGGGCTGGTATAAAGTAATACATCTTAATTTCATGGTTTTCATGTAATCTAGATGGTACCCACAAGGTCCTACTTATTTATCATCTGCACCAGGGTGATTCCGAGTATCTCGATCTCTGTATACTGAAAGGATCACACTCGCCTGCTTGAGGGCAAACTAGTATCATCCTTCCCATAATCTTAAGCGATAGTCTCAGTGTAGCCAGGGTGGTAGTCTCCTGGTAAATTCTAACTGTTCCACACTGGGCGCAGTGGGTATAAAGAGGAGTTTTGCCCAAGCCAGATAACATAGAAGTCTTAGTAGATGTATAATAAGTCAGAAGTTATTCAGAGTCAAGATGATTTCTGTAACGGCCACACCCTCCATCAGTGCTAGAAGAGAGATCTCATTAGAATGAACTTTGGTTTAAGACCATATAAATAGATTAAGCTGTGAGCAAAGTTCCCAAGCTAGCTAAGCCTGTCATCCAACATGCATATATGCATATATATTAAAATTTAGTTTTATATGTGTATATTATATATATGACTACAGGTCAGATCTTACCTTTGAGCTATTTTTATCTGATCTTGTGTTTCTATGTCTCTTCTTACACCAACATCACAACTACTGAAGCATGATGTGTATGTATCTTAATATCTTAAATCAGATACCTTAAATCAGATAATTTTCTTCTTTTCCAAGAATTTTCATATCTTACAACCTTACTAAATACAGATTTTCAAGTCAACTTGTCTTTGTAGATTTCATAGGATTTTTGTGTATGTGATCATGTCATTTATGAATAATATAGTTTTATCTTTTTCTTTCCATTCTCTATGATTTTGGGGAGAAGGATCTGGGCCACATTTGTCAGTGACCCAACTGACTTCATGCAGGTCTATGCTCTGGGGGTCACCCTGATAGTACTCAGGGGACTCTGCAGTGCCGTTGATCAAACTTGGGGCCTCCCACATGCAAAGCATGTTATTTGTCCATTGAATTCTCTCTCCAGTCCATGATTATTCTTTAATCTTTCCTCCCTCAACAGACTTGAACATCCAGTGGGGTTTGAAAAGAAGTGACAAGAACTTATACGTCTGTGATCTTGGAAGTAAAATATTGTGTTTTGAATGTGAAAATATATATGTGCATTAATGTTCATTGTAGTGCTACTTATAATAACCAAGATATCAAAAGACCTAAAGGTCAGACAACTGGTGACTGAACAGAGAAATTGTGGGATACATAAAGAAGAAATCTTATGTTACAACATGTATGGATTTGGAGTAGGTTGTGTTATGTGAAATAAGTCAGAGAGAGAATATTACCAGACTATTTCACTCATCACTTCACTTGTATCACTTGCCTTCCCATTGATCATTGATTTTCTTGAGCGGGCACCAGTAACATCTCCATACATCCTGTCACATGCTAGTGTAGCCCAATGGTATCTGCTCACTCCAGGAACATAAGAGCCTCAAACCATACCATCAGGTATTAGGAATGAGGTCTATAATTGTTACTGGTATCTGGCATTTAAATTACGACATGGGTAGCTTGCCAGGCTATATGCGGTATATAAAGAAAACAATGGGATGATCAATAGCCAGTAAAAGCTAACCCTTAGAATTTGCTACAGGCTTGAGGTTACCAAATTGTGTAATATTAGGAATAGCAAACGAAGAGATGAACCCTAAGTGACAACAGGATAGTGGCAGAAGGGTTTTGGGGACTTTGGGTAATAGTTCAGGTATACAACTTTTTATGCCATTTGATCACTTGATCACTTGACATTCATTCTTTGTCGATTTGCTGGAGTGGGCACCAGTATCATTTCCATTTCACCCTATCATGTGCCAGTGTAGACCAATAGCATCTGCTTGCTTCAGGTATATGAGGAGCCTCAAACCTTTCATTCAGGGTATTGATGAAGAAGTCTGACCATCTTGTAGGTGGGTGGCCACCTGATCTTTTTAAGTCCGTGGGATCCAGTTGGTAATGGCTCTAGTCCAGCAGTTGACTCCAAATTGCATTACATGTCCAGCACATATGATGCACATGTCTCAATGCCTTGGCAAACGAGATAGCGTCCCTGACTCTGGATCGTCAATGAAGGTCAGAACTCTGGATTCCTTCTCTCACTGGAGTGAGGCATGATATTCCAAGCATAGCTCTTTCAATTCCTCTTTGGGCAACCCGAATAGCATTCTCATCCTGCTTTCGTAGAGCCCAGGTCTCTGAGGTGTATGTTAATGCAGAGAGAATGGTGGAGTCGAAGAGATGTGCCTGGAGCCGGACGTTCTTTGTCCTTTTAGCTATTTCTTCATGCTCTTGAAGGCATTCCATGCTGCTCTATTCCTCCTGCGCAGCTCATCATGTTGACTTCTCAACCTAGGTATACATAACTGCTGCATTCAGAGATGTTTGTTCTGTTGAGAGTGAATCGGGCCTCTGGTACTAGTTCAATTTTCATGAACATTGTTTTGTTGAGATTCAGCTGTAGACCTATCTTTCCACATTTTCAGTCTAAGTCAACCAGCAATGTGCCACTTGGCTAATGTTTGGTGTTATTAGAAAAATGTCATCAGAGAAGCAGAGGTGGTGTAGTTGCTGACTGTCTATCTCCCATTCCTTCTCATTTTAATTGTTGTATGATGTTCTTGAGGGTGGCGCTGAAGGGCTTTGGTGAAATGGTATCACTCTGCTGAACCCCTCTTTTGACATCAATGATCACTTCCGTGTAGAATGATGAGATACTGGTGGTGAATCCATAATAGAGCTCACAAAGAATCCTGACATACTGGGTTTGAAGGCCCTGTTTGGCTAGGGCTTTGATGACCGCTTTGGTCTCAAAAGAGTTTCTTTAAATCAATGAACATGAGGTAGAGTGGCATCTTGAACTCCCTACTAACCTCAATGAGATTAGTTACTGTGTGGACATGGTTGATTGCACTGTATCCTTTCGGATACTTGCTCGCATGGTTGTCCTTCATCTAATGTTCTGCCAATCCTGTTCCGAATGACTTGAGTGAACAGCTTGTAGATGATGGACAACAAACAGATGGGACGAGTCATCTCTGTCAAGACAGTGTATTGAGGAATACTGATGAAGATCCTTCAGGTGTTAGGGTCTGACTTTGTCTGGGCCAGGTGCTGTTCGCTTCTTTACCAACAAAAAGGCATGTCGGATTTCAGAAGGGAGAACATTGGGAATGACATATCCATCCTGTGGAATTGGGTATGTGGGTAGGTGGACGTGGCTATCAAAGAGATCTGAGTAAAAGTCATGGATAATTTCTCCATTGCCTTTCTGGAAGACATGATCGATCCATCAGGACATTGGTTGGCAGTCATCTTGGTCTTATAGTTGGTGAAGGACAGGCAGGCATTGCAAATGCATTTCCCGGCTTCTGCATAGGCCAGTATTTCTGCTCTTCTCTCTTTGAGGTCTTCCTTTATCGCTTCTCTGCACTGCTTTTTGAGCTTAGACATTAGCATTTGGTTGCCTGATGCTCGCGCCTTGCCACATTAGTGAATGAGCTTTAGATTTTTTGAAGACAGACTTCCTTTTGTGTCTTCTTTGACCATTAAGTTTCCTGTCATCAAAAGGCTTGTGTCTATTTCAAAGTTGAGTAAATTCCCTAAACTTTCTATATTAACAGTAATGCATTCTATATTTTGTCAAGTACCTTTAAGCATCAACTTCATCATCACCTAAAATTAATTTTGCTTTTAGGCTACTAATATGGTGAAATAGCCATTGATTAAAATTCTTGGGTTACTCTCAAGCAATTGATAAAAGTTATCAACATTTGCCTGCAATCCATTGCAAATAATTTTTATTATATGTAGACTTTGAGTTTATGTTACTTTCTGTAGGTATTCACTGTTCTAATCTCACTTACAAAAAATACCCTCCTTATTTGTTTTTATCCAGTTGTCAAAATTGTCTTAAATTTGAGTTATTTGCTATTCTGTTCCATTATTGTATTTAGTTATTCAATAACAAACTATCTTGATTATTACAGCAGTACATAGTAAGAATTTCAATATGCAACTTTGAACTTCATATATTTCAAGATTGTTTTTATTTATTAAGTCCTTTGATTTTTATTTTCCTTAAAAGTGTCAGTTTTTTTGATTTATGTAAAAAACAGATTACAATTGTAAAAAATATTAATAGTTTCACGATCACGATCACGATCACAATCTTCCCATTGATCATCTATTTGCTAGAGCGGGCACCAGTAATATCTCCATATGTCCTGTCTCATGCCAGTAGAGCCAGTGGCATCGGCTTGCTACAGCAACATAAAGAGCCTCAAACCATTATATTAGGTCATGGGAATGACCTAATGTAATTGTTACTGGAATTTGGCATATCAAATACAACACAGGAAGCTTGCCAGGCTTGCCGAGCGGGAGGCAAACTCTTTTAAACACCTCCAAATAAAGCATTTATTGATGAACCGAGCGGCCGCTTGCGGCCGTGCGCGAGCTGGGCTGTGCTGGGCTGGTCTGCTGGGTGGAGTTCTGACGAGAGGGAAGTCCAAATGTGGAAAATGGTGGCGCCCGTGGAGTGAGGGTGGTGGTCTGGCTTGTTGTGAGGCTCTGCCGAGGTGGTGGGCCAGGGCTAGAACCCGCCATGCCTCCCGACTGCCTCATGAACGGCTGTGCACAGGGAGAGCAAGGATCAGCTCTGCCCCATGTCTGAGACCTGGGCCGGATTGAGGAAAAAAGCTGCTGCAGGGTGGGTGTCGATGATCCGGGCTGTGCTGGGCTGGTCTGCTGGGTGGAGTTCTGATGAGAGGGAAGTCCAAATGTGGTCTGATGAGAGGGAAGTCCAAAAATTAATAGTTTATTATTACTAATTATTAAAATTCACATAGTGGGGGTATATTGGCCCTGGTAGTGGGTATGATGTGGAAATTTTGTGCCCCTAGTAAATATTTATAAGTTTATTGAGGCTGGAGCAATAGACCAGCAGGTAGGCCAACCGGGTTCGATCCCGGCATCGCATGTGGTACCCTGAGCACTGCAAAGCGTAATTCCTGAGTGAAGAGCCAGGAGTAACCCCTGAGCATCGCTGGTTGTGACCCAAAAACAAAAAAAGAAAATATAAGCTTATAAGCCAGTGATACCCAGTATAAGGCAAATTTATATAAGGAAATTTAAAAGGCCCTATGAAAAATTGATTTATTTATTTGCTTTCCTTTTTAGTCTCATTCACTTGATCTCAGTTATAGCTCATAATCTTCAGTATAGAGATTCTACATGTCTATTATTCTATTCTCCTAAGTGTCTTTGTTTAATGTTTTACTGAATTTTGAAATATGGCTTGATTTATTTATCAGTCTGGGATATTTGTGGTTATTATTACTTTAATTATTTATCTTATTTTCAGTCTTCCTGACTCAAATTATATATATAGTTGCTTAGTATAAATATCTGCAGATATTGTACTTCTAAAGTTTGTTTTTCTTTCACTGCTTGTATTCCAGTTTGTATAATTTGTATTTTCCCAAATGTAAGTTAACAGATTGTTTTCTCTGTCTGCCAAGCTGTTGCTAGGCCTATTGAAAAATTCCTCATTTCTGATCCTGTTCTTTTCATTTTTTGGTTCTGAGCTCTACTTTCTAGGTGCCAATTCTTTGCTAAAATCTCTCCACCTCTTCTTGCACGATTACAATAGATTATTTAATACTCATTGTAATTTTAAATAATCTTATTATATCATTCATTTTCTCTGGTAGTTTCTTCGATTTTTATTGAGTCAGTTTTTCATTTATGTCATATATCATGCATTATATATAGTTGAGTAGATTATAACTGTGGCCCCAAATGAACATGGGTTCCTTTGGAAGCTTGCTAGTGTGGGGTCCTGGAGCCAAATTTGTAGCTAAAATAAACTGAAGTTCTATGATTCTTTTAAATAGATTGTTCACTGTTGGTTTTAAGTGACACATAAGGCAGAGTGAAGACATACTGTTCGGCAGTTTGGTATTGGAGAGCCTGAATCCCTTTCAGATGTAAACTTCGTATCTGTGCCTCAGATGGCATCTTTCAGTGTTCCAGCTCTCCCAGAGACAGAGCTGGTGTCCTGTCCCTTCTACTCTGTGGTGATGCTCGGAGATTTACTCTTCTAATTTCCTTGCCCTCCCTCTTTAGTAAATTTAAATCAGTTTTTGTATGTTCCTATTTCTCTCACTCTAAGCTCTCCAGTGGACTTGAAATATAATTTGGTCAGAACCAAATCATATTATTTTTAGTTAGATATTATCTTTAGTTAGAAAGTGATGGTCCTTTTTTTCCTGTGAATTTCTATATACTAAATAGCATGGGAAGTCTCAGGATAATTTTGTATAAAAGAGATGCTTGATTTGAAAACGGTTCACTGATCAAAATGTTGTTTATAACTGTTAACTATATTATAGTTACTAATAATATAGAAAATGTTATTTTGATCTCATTCTTGACTAATTCTAGTTCAAGATACAAAGATATTTTACTTTTCTTCTGAGTACTTTATCATCTCCTGGCAATTACTTGATATCAATTAGAGGAATCTAAATTCTTCTTGACATCTGAGAAATGTGGATTGAGGGAGTGAGGATATTTTGGGCACCACGGAGGAGCTTGCATTTTTTTCCTGTTTGTTCTTTTGTTGCTTTCCTTGGGCTTCAGGAAAAATAGACATAATAGTCCTATGTTAACCCTCCTAATTATCTCTAATATTGATGAAAACGTTTAGATCATGACACTTCTCTAACATCCCTGGGACTGCATGGCTGTCTCTGATCTAATTAGAACTTTAGCAGCACTTCTCCAAGTTTGTGACACAAAAGGAATTTAAAGCAGAGTATTTAATTCTAGTACAAATGTGATCAGAAAGGATGAGGGTAGAGTTCTGAAGACATAATGTATCTGTATGTATGGCTCAAGGGATTTTATTGATTTTACCTCTTTAATCAGTCAAATTCCAATTACACGGTCCGGTCTAGATTCATATGAGCAATCCATTTGATTTTTTGTATTACTTGCCAGATCTAGTTATTAGAAAAGAAATTGGTCATTAGACTATTTAGAATAAAAATATATTTTTTGCCTTAATTTAATACTAGTTGTTTGAAGTTAAAAGTTATTTAAAACTTTGTTTATAGAAGATTAATATTTTAAAGGGAAAATCTCTGAGGTAATTTATATTAATTTTTTTAGAATCTCGTAGGCATAATCCTTGTTGATGACATCACATATAAGCTTTTTATGACATTTAAAAGTAATTTATTTAAATATTATTAGTAAGAATAGTTTTTCTATCACACATATTTAATGCTCCATTGATATTAAATTCTCCCAGAAATCTAGAAGTGCATTACCAGGTATCATATTGTTGAAATTGTAAAAAGCCACACTCAATTTTATGGCAAATTAGCAACTGTGAATCTAGCTATTAGGGCTGTTGGAATTCTAAGGAGAACAGACCAGTTAAAATTGGAAATTGGAAGCCATTAATTTTCTAATTATTTTCATAAAGGTTTGTAGCAGCTGAGTTGTCAGAGATGGTTTGAAGGTCAGACGAGACACAAGCAAAGTTGTATGTCCTTAGAATACCCACACTCCTGCCCTTGAGTTTGAACTGGAGCTAGTGATGTCTTAAAAGTGCATAAGACAACAGTAATTCATCTTCACTGGTATTGACATGCAAAGACTGTAACTTTGTTCTTATTTTCTCATTGTTCTTCTTAGTTTGGTAGTAAGGCAAAATCTGACAAGAAGATGATTAAAAAATAAAACAGCAACTAAGGCCAAACCTCTCAAACTACCATATTGGGCGTGTCAAGTCAGCAGCCTTAAAGGCGCTGAATCCTGTGAATAATCTTCCCCTTTGAGCATTGTAATGAGAAACACCTTGGTAACAGTCTTAGCAGTAACACTTAGATTCAGAAGCATCAGACAGGTCACCCCCAAATTCTGTACCTGCAAGAACTAGGAATTTTCTAGCCACCAAGTTTTGGGGTTGACGCTTATTGTGCAAAAGTATATAGCTAATATAGATGTAAAGAGCTGGGTCTAGAAGATTAGGCATAATGGGAATGATAAAGGTGAGAAAGAATATTTCAGGATAATAGACACTGGGATTAGCACAGTGAGTAGGGTGCTTGCCTTGCATACATCCAACCTGGGTCCCATCCCTGGCACCACATATGGTTTTCTGATCCCTACCAGGGGTAATCCCTGAGCACTACTGGGTGGCACTTAAACAAACAATAAATAAAGGTGACTAAAGCACAATGATATTTTACTGTGAGTGGTGCAAATATATTATTTGTTTGTTCTGGACATATACTTGTGTTAGCAAAGATAAATTGGGGTAAAATACCTGGAATATTGAATTTTCACAATGAGACATGTATATTTTTCCCATTCTTTCCACTGCAAATATTGCAGTGATTTCCTGTCACTTATTACTTATTTATTCATCTAAACAATCAGTCAGTGAAGTGAGACGGAAGAGACTAGCCCAAGTAGAACTGAAAGTAGCATACATCTTACTCAAAATCACAGATAGAATTTGGAATAAATAAATATTTCATTGCTTAAAAAAATGGCAGAAGTTCCTGACTGTATTCTGTCCTATAAAATAAATTCAAGCAAAACTTTCTGTCCTTGAAAAGTTGACAAATCTTGTGCAAGGCTTTTATGAGTCCAGAGGAAATTAATTTTTTGCCCATTTTTGACATGCTTATGGACACACTTTAGAAAATTGATGGCTACACTTTATTAGTAGAGCCGTGCTTTGCTGGGAATTCCTGGGAATTTTAAGCCTACAGAGATAAGCATCCCAGCATGATAAGGCTTGTAGTCTACATGGAAGAATGCACTTTTTGATTAGACACTGTATGTCTCCTCAATCACTATGCGCTCTCGCTGGCCATCTGCATTTAGTAGCAGATGGTTTCTTAAGTGCCCTGTGGAAGAATTCTAATGCTGTGGCATGTGGAGTGCATGGAGGGAAAGTCATTGAGATGAGATTAGTTTTCTCCGGGGATCTCAATACAGGTCTCCCAGATCTGACCCCTCAGATAGAATAACACTTACAGTATAAAGTAATTTGTTTTATTTTATTTTATTGTTTTTCTTTTTTGGGTCACGCCCGGTGATGCTCAGATGTTACTCCTGACTTTACTCTCAGGAATTACACCTCTGGGGACCATATGAGATGCCAGGGATTGAACCCAGTCAGCTGAGTACAAGGAATACACCCTACTCACTGCACTATCGCTCCTGGCAATAAAGTAATTCATTTTAGACAGTAATTTGGGTGCTTGAGGAGTCCTTTCCTTCATTGGTCCTAATGGTGAGAAAGATACCATAGTCTTTTGTCTTTTTTTTCTCCCCTCCCCACCCCGCCAGTCATCTTGACAGGTACATTGCAAAGTTCTGGTGGTTGCAGCTTAGATCTAATATATTCAGGATCATTGAGTCTTTGTTTTGGGTTTATAGTTTTACCTTTGTCCCATATCACAATATAATGAAGCAGCGACCCCTGTACACACATTATTTTCCTTTCTCTTCTTCCTTACCCCCTTGATTTTTTCCCTTCTCTGTCCTTCTCTCTAAACCCTGGTGAGAAGGATCATCTTGCCCCCCACCCTTACTGCTGTTCTTTTCCTCATCTAGTTACTCTGTATGTCACAGATATTTATCGTTTTCTGGCTTGCTCCACTCAACATGTTATCTTTCAGTTCTAACCAGTTTGTAGCGAATTGCATGATTTTATCATTCCTTGCAGCTGTATAATATTCCATTGATGGTTCGGCCCCTTCTTTTCTTTCCTCAAAGTCAAAGCATTTTGGGGGCCGGAGCGATAGCCCAGTGGGTAGGGCATTTGCCTTGCATGCGGCGGGCCCGGGTTTGATCCCCAGCATTCCATATGGTTCCCTGAGCACTGCCAGGAGTAATTCCTGAGTGCAGAGCCAGGAGTAACCCCTGAGTGTCGCCAGGTGTGACTCAAAAAGCAAAAAAAAAAAAAAAAAATAAATAAAGTCAAAGCATTTAATTTCTTCTGAGCAAAATTTATTACTCAATGTCTCTAATTGTGATTGCCACCTACTGATCCCAGAGTTATTCTGATTTTCAGATGCTTTCGATTCCTGGATCACCTTGATTCACTCCAATGTGATTTTACTCTTAATTCTCGGTGACTTTCAGATACATTCAGAGGATCTTTTTAGAGTCTTGCTTCTTAGTTCCTTCAATGCCTAGGGAAATTTATCTGCTCCTTTTCATTTATTTTAGTGTTTGGTCCAAACTCAATGGTGCTCATGGTGTGGTAGTAATTCTCAGGGGTTATTGCTGGCTCTGCACTCAGGAATTACTCCTGGTGGTACTTGGGGGACCAAGTTATATAGTAAAAAATATATTTAGAGGAGTAGTATAGCTATGTACCCAAAGCACAGATTCAATAGCTCTGAGAATATAAGATCCAAACTATATTTGAAACATTAAAATGTGTCTGTCAAGGTAGGAGGCTAGAGATTGGGAGGAATTTAGGAACACTGGTGGAATGAAGTTGACACTAGTGGTGGGATTTGGGCTTGTATCACTTGTATCATTTGTCTTCCCATTGTTCATCGATTTGCTCAAGTGGGTGCCAGTAACATTTTCATTTATTGGGAATGAGGTTGGTTATTACTGTTTTTGGCCTATCGAATACACAATGGGTAGATTGCCAGTCTCTGCCGTGGCTCTGGATTTATCCCATGGGGCCCAGGCTGCAGGCTAGGAGGAACTAGTTTGTGTTTATATTAAGAGGAGAAAATCTTCTCCAAGGGCTGGTCTACAGCTGCTGAGCAGTATCCCTTAGCTTCTGTGTACAGCTCTGGCAACTAGAATTTCTCTGTAATTCAATAAACTCTTAGTTGTTACCCAGACTTCATCCATGCAGCAGAGCTCATTAACAGATAACTGTAAATGTTTTTACCACTAGCTAAGAGCACATTTTCTCATCCATATCATAGTAGAAATGAGGTTCCCTTTCAAGGTGTGACTTAGCTTCATTCAATTTCTTCTTACTTCTGGAGGTGGGAAATTGGTAACAAATACAAGTCAACAGCTAGTTGAGCCTGGATCCAAGTCTGTCTGACTCCATGTCTTAGGTAGTTTCCACAATACAATAAGGCACCTCCAGCATGTACGCTCAGACAAGGCAATCAACCAAATGTCTCTGTTCAAAACTATCCAGCAATGGCCTGCAGAGGGAGCTCCACAGGCTACATTTTGTTTAAAGAAGTCGTGGGTTCAATCTCCAGCACCACAAGGTTCCTTGAGGCCTGCCAAGTGTGACCCCTCCCCCGACAAGGCACAGAGCTGTCAGTAGCCCCCAAGCACTGCCAGGTATGACGCCAAATTATTGAAATGTTTTAAAGAATCATTCTGCAGTCATTAGTAAGCATCCACTATATAATCTTAGCATACTATAGTTGAGAACAAGAGAATCTACCTTCAATTTATTTTTAATTTCATTAATGCTTCAGACACTTGTTACTTTATTTTATGTAAAAATAAAGTAACAAAAGTATCTAAAGCATTAAAGACTCATTACAGTGCAAATTAAAATCTACTAAGCTATAGTCATAGCTTAATATATGAGTCTAGAATAGTATGTTTGTCAACTATCAATATCTTTGTATATTACGGTTCTTTTTTTAAATAATGAAATTTAAAATATGCAGATTTTTAATTTAAAATAAGGAGTTACAACATGCTCTAATTTCTGATAGTAAAATAAAGTTTGTAAGTCCATTAAAATTTAATAATAAATTTAGAAGTTGTACTGACATTATATTCTACATTAGCATATGACTTCTCTTTCTTGTCACTTGTCACTGGTCTTCCTGTTGTTCATTGATTTGTTCAAGCAGGTGCCAGTAATGTCTCCATTCGTTGGGAATGAGGTCCATTATTGTTACTGTCTTTGGCATATTGAATACACCATGGGTAGCTTACCAAACTCTGTTGTGGCTTTGGGTTCATCCCAGGGTGCCCAGTCTTTTCCTATGTCAGACCATCAACCATCCATGGCCCACATGGCAGAGTCCTGGCTGTAGACAAGCCTGTCTCCTGTCTGCCACCCACCTATGCAGCAGGCACCGCAGGCACACCTGCAACAGGTAAAAAAATAGTTTTAAAAGAAAGTCTGATACTGCAGAATATTTTCAAAGAAATCTTAGCTTTATTATAATAATTTGGGATTATCATGTCTTTAAAATAATATTCCTTTAGGTCTGATGTCATTGACAAACCTCAACTCAAAAAAATTTTAATCCCACTCTCACTAGGCCATCTACCCCATAGAATTCCTTTCAAGATGTTATTAATATTTTCTTACTGTCACTTGTCACTTGTCTTCCCATTAATCATTGATTTGCTTGGGCGGGCACCAGTAACATCTCCATTTTTCCCTGTCACATGCTAGTGTAGCCCAAGGGCTTTTGCTAGCTCCAGGAAAATAAAGAGCCTCCAACCATTCCATCAGGTCATGGGAATGAGGTCTATAATTGTTACTGGAATTTGGCATACAAATATGACATACAAAATACATATATATATATATTTTTTTTTTCTTACTATGCAACTGAAATCTGAAAGTCCCTGGAGTCACTAAACCTGCCTTAATTGATTTTTGTGTGTGTAAGGCAAGCTCAATGCAGACATGTATTCATCACAGCTGAAGCATTGCCTTCTTTTTTCAGACTGTGTAGGAGAGAAGGGAGGCTTTAGCTAGCTCACTTTTGCAGGCAAACACGCACCTAAGATCTGCAAGACGCACAAGGTCACAGCCTGAGAGAGGAAAAGACCAAAGCTACGCGGCTTCATGTCAGCAGTGCCTGCTGCTTTATCCTCTGTGGTTTCTTCTGCTCACAGACTGCCAGATCCCTCTTCCTGAGGACTTCCTCCATGTCTGTGGGACTGCTCGAAAGCCACATTTCCACTTTGTTCCCTGGATAGCTTTTGCAGAATCCTGCTCTGTTCTTTGCTTGCTCACTTCCTCCACAGAGAGAGTATTAGTGAAGGATGAGAGTCCCCGTAATAAAATATTCTGTTCTTTTCTTTATCAAAGGCAGGCGGTATAGTCACAAGGCTTGAGTGCTGAACTTTCTTGCTACAGGACTTCCATTCAGAAGTTTCTGGCAGAGTCTGTACTGGGATCAGTATCCTTTGCAAAGCTTTATTGCTCTCAAAACTTTACACTCTTCTTTTGCTCCTAAAGCACCTTTATGAAGCTAAGCCTGCCATTTGTCTCAGACTGTAGAGGGTAGAGAAAAAGTATTAAATTAAATCTAATTAGATGCTCCAAGTGGCAACATAGTCCATTTATAAAAGGCTTCCCACTTGGTGAAAGTGGGTCTTAAAATTTGCTTTTATTTCTAGGTATAAATGCAGAGGTACATCAAAGCACTAGGCACGCACCTGTATTAACTCAATTTGAATTCTTTGCCTGCAGATCTCTCACAAGGAGTTTTTTAAAACTCTTGATTTGCATGATTGAGGCAGTGGGGTTTGCTCTTAATATGCTCTTGTGTTATTGTTTGGGTGCTTTTAAAATGCATATTATCAATACTTAGCTTAAGTGTGCTGATTAGAATAACTAAAACTGAGGAAATAACAAGACCAGTATAATAATATCACTGAGAGATCTTAGGAACTGCAACTTCAAGCAAAATGATGTCTATGGCCCCAATGTTAAAACCTATGTTTTTCTAGACTAATTGGCATTAAGATGAGTTTAAGTTCCTGCAGACTATTTCTGACTTCAAAACTCAACCAAATTTTCTAAAGACCCCCCCAGTACTTCAAAAATAAGGACTATATCCATTCACTCTTTTTCAAAACCCATTTATTCCTGATCAGGGTCATGGGTAGCCTGTGTCTGTGGCAGGTCAAGGCACTCAAGACCCAGTCCATGCAAATTCCACATTTCTCGATACTCCCAGTTGAGGCAGACAGGTAGATAGGGAAGGGACCCCATGGACAGAGAGATCCTTGGGAAGTAAAGAAACCAATTAGCCCTAAGGCTGTTTCAGGAATAAGTCCTGATAGGACCTTTACTCGCATGGTTGTTCTTCATCTAATGTTCTGCCAATCCTGTACAGGGTGACTCGAGTGAACAGCTTGTAGATGATGGAAAGCAGGCAGATCAGGTTGAAAGAAGGCAGAACCCCCACCCCTCCCTTTCCCAACTGGGGCAGGCCTACTCATGGAAAGTTACCAATTTAGGGCCTGAGTGTCCTTTTCATCTTGAAGTAACTTTTTTTGTTATCTACAAAAGGCCCAGAACAAATTCCTGTTAGAGGTTATGAGACCTCCGCCCAGAACCTACTATCTGGCCTGAATTGCCTGGATTGCATTCCTGCACGCACGCATAGCCGTTACTGCCCCATGATCCCGCGGGTATCTAGCCGCACCAAATATAGAAAGAAGTATTAAGAATGATCTGATTGGTGGGAGATGGTTACTTGGTACAAAGTGATTGGCTGCCTGCATGCAGACCTTGATATGATATTTTAAATCTATTGGATGTTTATGCGCGGGCTTTTCTGTAGCGGCGGGAACTATCTCTTAAAAAATCCTCCCTGAAAGGACTCGGGGCTCTTAGCCACTGACCGCTTGGGGCCATGCTATGGGCCCGAGTATACTCTTTATTAATAAAACTCTTGCTTTTGCAGAGGACCTGGTCTCTCAGAGTTTTCCTTGATAGGTGCGGCATTCGAAGCTCCCAGTCAGTCACCCCATCGGGTGGCCAACTCTTTCAAGGTGATAGTTGCCAATGTCGTGGATGTCTCCCCCTTTTCAACAGTAGAACTGTACTGCTGGTTTTCTATTGGGGGGGCACCTTGCATTCAGACAGGTAGCAGGTGAAGAGCAGAGCCTGTGTATTGATGAGTGCTGATGAAGATTCTCCAGGTGTTCAAGTCTGACTTTGTCTGGGCCAGGTACTGTTCGCTTCTTTACTGATGAAATGGCTTGTCGAATTTCAGAAGGGAGAACGCTGGGAATGACATATCCATCATGCTAAATTTTGTATGTGGGCAGGTGGACGTGGCTATCAAAGAGATCCGAGTAGAAGTCATGAATAATCTTCTTCATTGTCTTTCTGGAAGATGTGATAGATCCATCAGGATATCGTAGGGATATCATCTTGGTCTTGTCCAGTAGGCGGGTGTTGCAAATGCTTTTCCTGGCTTCTGCTGCATTGGCCCATATTTCTGCTCTTCTCTCTTTGAGGTCTTCCTTTATCACTTCTGTGCACTGCTTTGTGAGCTTGAACGTTAGCATTTGGTTGCCTGAGGCTCGGACCTTGCCACGTTGGTGAATAACCTCGTGAGTTTTTTTAAAATTTTTTTTTATTTTTATTTTTTTAAAAATTTTTTTTATTTTTAAATTACAAAGATATACAATTAAAAAATTCATATTTGGGTTTTGGTCAAACAGTGTTGCAGCACCCATCCCGCCACCAGTGCCCATCTCCCACCACCAACGTCCCGTTTCCCTCCCCCCCTCCCCAGCCCTGCTCCATGGCAGGTTCTTGATTTCTTTCCATTTCTCTCTCTTTCTCTTTTCCTTCCCCTCCATACTATGGATTACAGAACATACATTAAAGGGTTGTCATGTGTATCTTTTTGCCTCTATTTAATGCTCAGTTCTAGGTTGGCATTAGTACCCTCAGCAATTGTTAGCACACTGTTCCATTTCTGTCTTACCTAGCCTCTGAATCCCACACATTTGTGATAATTTCCACCTTTGACAAAACCTCGTGAGTTTTTGAAGACAACTGGGTTCCAAAAAAGATTCAGCACAATCAACCATATACACACGGTAACCAAGCTCATTGAGGTTTGTAGGGAGTACAAGATGCCGCTCTGTCTCACGTTCATTGATTTAAAGAAAGCCTTTAATTCTGTTGAGAACGAAGTGGTCATCAAAGCCCTAGCCAAACAGGGTATTCAAACCCAATACATCAAGATCCTTCATGAGCTGTATTATGGATTCACCACCAGGATCTCACCATTCTATAAGGAAATGATCATTGATGTCAAAATGATGACATCAATCATTTGGGGTTTGGCAGGGTGATACCATTTCACCAAGACTCTTCAGCGCCACCCTCCAGAACATCATGTGACAATTGGAATGGCAAGGAATGGGAATGAAGATATACGGTCAGCAACTACACCACCTCTGCTTTCCTGGTGACATTTTTTCTAATAAGACCAAACATTAGCCAAGCAGCACAAATGCTGGCTGACTTCGACTGAGAATGCGAAAAGATAGGTCTGCAGCTGAATCTGGACAAACAATGTTCATGAAAATGAACTAGTTCCAGAGGTGTCACTCACTCTCAACAGCACAAACATCTCTGAATGCAGCAGTTATGTGTACCTAGGTCGAGAACTCAACATGATGAAAGACCTAAAACCTGAGCTGTGCATAAGGAAGAGAGCGACATGGAACACCTTCCAGAGCATCGAAGAAATCCTAAAGGAATAAAGAACATCTGACTCCGGGCACATCTCTTTGACTCCACTGTTCTCCCTGCATTAATATACGCCTCAGAGACCTGGGCCCTATGAGAGCAGGATGTGAATGCTATTCAGGTTGCCCAAAGAGGAATCGAAAGAGCTATGCTTGGAATATCACATCTCACTCCAGTGAGAAAAGGAATCTGGAGTTCCAACCTCCATCGATGATCCAGAGTTAGGGATGCTGTCTCCTTTGCCAAGGCATTGAAAATCAGATGGGCTGGGCATGTAATAGGACTTGGAGATGACCACGGGACTAGAGTCGTTACCAAGATCCCAAGGGACATCAAAGGATTATGTGGTCTCCCAACTAACTACAAGATGGTCAGATTTCTTTATCACGACCCTGAATGAATGGTTTGAGGCTCTTCATATTCCTGAAGCAAGCAGTTGCCATGGGCTACACTGACATTTGATAGGATCAAATGGAAATGTTACTTGTGCCTGGTTGAGCAAATTGACGAATAACGGGATGTCAAGTGATCAAGGACCTTTACCTGGAGCCTGCACAGACCAAAGAATGCTGAATCCTTTTTTATGGAAAGAAGTTTCAGTAGGAACAAAGGTCAAGAAAAGGAATTTCATGGGCCTGAATGATAGTTCAGCTAGTAGGGCAGTTGCCTTGCATGTGACCCACACAGGTTCAATCCCTGGTAGTTACCCCTAGCACTTGTCACTTGTATCTCTTGTCTTCCCATTATTCAGTGACATCTCCATTCATCCCTGTTGCATGTTAGTGTAGCCCAATGGTATCTGCTTGCTCCAGGAACACAAAGAGCCTAAAACCAATCAGGGAATGGGAATGAGGTCTATTATTGTTACTTTTTTTGGCATATTGAATACGATATGGGTAGCTTGTATGGCTCTGCCATATGGGCAGGATTTTCTTGGTAGTAGGTAGTAGGTAGGCTCTCAGTTAAAGAATATTACAGATAGAAAAATATCATAGAAGATGGCCCTTCATGTCTTTAAAGATCTCTTCAAATCCATAGAAGTTAGAATTTTTTAACCTGCTACAACATTTACCACAGATGGAATCTTAGAACTGGGACTGAGTTGCATGGGAGTTACCCACGTAAATAAGTACTTCTGAACTGCCCCTGGGCTGGCTTGCTTTCTTTATCCTTATTGTATGCAATAAGGAGCTGTGTAATTCTGGTCTTGCAAGGTCCTTGTATAATTGCATTAGTTGTGGTGTTCTGCAGATTCAACTGATTGGTTTTCCCCCTGAAGTTGGAGTCACAAGAAGTTTATAGCAACAAATTTCCCTCTCATGAAATCTGAATACTATCAGGAGATAATACAGTAGTAATTCCTGAGTGCAGATCAAAGAGTACCTGCCCCCCAGAATTGTTGGGTGTGATCATAACAAAAAAAGAGAGAGATTGAGAAGGAATTTCAAAGATCATCAATTAATCTCAACCCTAAGCACTTGGCACCACCCTCGCACAGACACTTACCTAATTAGAAAGCCCCATGTGAGGCAGCTTAGGAGAAATCATGCAAAAGGCAGCTTGAACAAAGGAGCAAGCACATACGCTGCCCAGCCCATGTGCTGCTTGTGTCCATATGTTGCAGCCAAGTGCAAGTGGTGCCGGAGCACATGCATCAACCTCATCTCTCTTCTCAGATGTTTACTTTCATACTTTCCTATCTAATGCTGGCTGGGATGTCTGTATAGGGGCTCTCTCTGCCGTTGGAAAAGCCTGAGTTTCTCTTAAGTTCTCTCTCTTTCTCTTTCTTTTTTCTCTCTCTCATTCTTTCTTTCTCCCACCTTTCCTTTCCTAAAAATAAAAACAAAAACCCTCCAAATAAAACCTGTTTTACTTCACTACTCATCTCCTGAAATTCAATTCTGCGGGACGTCAAAGACCCAAAATGGGAGGGTAAGGCCTAGGACCAACTTTTCTTTCCTGCCAAGAGGCAAATCCTTTCTCCAGCCTGAGTCCACTGCTCCCTGAAAAATCCTAGGGTGGAGTCACGTGTGGCTTGACACTACCTAGGCTTGATGCTACCTAATGGGGCGGGTGGGACTTGAGATCCAACTTTATCTGTCCTGGCCTTCTCAGTGCATCCCCAGGGGGCAGAAGTGGATTAGGAGAAAGTGAACATCCTTCTCTTAGCTTCACTATATCACATGGGGCCTACAGGCATCACATTGATTTCCTACGTTTGTTTCAAGTATTAATGTGATTCCAGGAATGTGGTATGATGTTATGTTGCAGCAAACCACAGATACACTGAGACATATAATAGATTTCAGAAGAATGGCTTCATTAGAACTAAGCACTGAGTGCCCCACTCAGAGCCTGAGCAATGGGCTGACTCTCCCTTTATACATTTTCAGGATAGTATTTGAATACTTATCTGCACTCTTAACTCTTATCTAATCAAAGCTGATGATGTATAGAAGCAGAAGACAGAGGTTGCTTTCATGCTCTTTTCTTCAGTTTGGGTTGTGTCATGGTGGGGTTCACAATGAAATAACGGAAGCGTATTTAAAACTTAACTTCCATGGGGCCAGAGCGATAGTTCAGCGGGTAGGGCGTTTGCCTTGCACGCAGCTGGCCTGTGCCGCCCAGGTTTGATCCCCGGCATCCCATATGGTCCCCGGCTCCGCCAGGAGTAATTCCTGAGTGCAGAGCCAGGAGTAACCCCTGAGCATCACCGGGTGTGACCCAAAAAGCTAAATAAATAAATAAATAAATAAATAAATAAAGAAAGAAAGAAAGAAAGAAAGAAAGCTTAACTTCCATGAAGAAATTCACTTTATAATTTACATGAAAAATACTTACCATAACTTTTTATTAAAGTCTTGGGAAATTTATTTTGGGACATACCAGTGGTTTTAAGGCCACTCCAGGTTCTGCTCAAGAGCAGACGAGGTTGAAAACCAGACTGGCTGCATATAAGGCAAGTGACCTACCATCTCTACCATCTCTCCAGCCCCAGATGATTGTTTTAAATCAAAATAATAAAGGACAGTAGCAAAATAGCCAATACAGCTTGGTTGGGTTTTGATAAAATAAACCAGTCTCCTGTCTTACACTTCCTCATCTCATTTTTACTCCCCAACGGGAAGTAATTTCAATTACTTCAGTGCTTAGCCTTTGGTTGGCTACTTTCATGACGATAGACAATATTTTTTTTAATATTCTATTATATCACCGTGAGATATACAATTACAAAGATGTTCATATTTGGGTTTCGACCATACAGTGTTCTAGCACCCATCCCTCCACCAGTGCCCATTTCCCACCACCAATGTCCCCAATTCCCTCCCCGCTCCGCTAGCCTGACTTTATGGCAGGTTCTTTATTTCTTTCTCTTTCTCTCTTTTTCTCTCTCTCTCTCTCTCTCTCTCTCTCTCTCTCTCTCTCCCTTCCCTTCCACATTGTGTATTACAATACATACATTAGAGGTTGTCATGTCTATCTTTTTGCCTGCATTCAATGCTCAGCTCTAGGTTGGTATTAGCACTGTTGACAATTATTAGCACACTGTTCCATTTTCTGTCTTACCTAGCCTCTGACTCCCACACGTTTGTGATAATTTCCACCTTTGACAAGAACTTCTGATCCATGTTTTGCCTGACCTTGGATATTATATTATAGGCAAATTTCATAACTTCATTTTTCCTGACAGCTGCATATACCAAAGTTTCATTATCCGGTCATTGATTCTCGGACACTCTGCTTGTTTCCAGATTCTGGCTATTGTAAATAATGCTGCTATGAACATAAGGGTGGGGATGGTGTTTCCGCTGTGTATTTTTGGCTTCCCAGGGTATATTCCCAGGAGTGGTATGGCTGGGTCAAATGGGAGCTCAATTTCTGGTCTTTGGAGGAATGTCCATATTGTTTTCCAAAAAGGCTGTACTAGTGGACATTTCCACCAACAATAGATGAGATTCCCCTTTTCCCTGCATCCACGTCAGCACTTGTTCTTGTTCTTTTGGATATGTGCCAGTCTCTGTGGTGTGAGATGTTATCTCATTGTTGTTTTGATTTGCATCTCTCTGATGACTAATGATGGTGAGCAATTTTTCATATGTCTTTTGGCCATTCGAATTTCCTCTTAAATAATATCTTTTTGCCACTATTTCTGACCTTAATTCCTTTAATCATTATCTAATACCTTCCTATTTTGAATGATGAGAATTCAGTTCATGTCTTCTTGTTCAGTAACTTTCTCCTTTACATTTTATTTCGCTCTCTCTTTTGTTTTTGAGTTCATATCTATTGGTTCTCAGTGACTACTCCTTGCTCCGTATTCAGGAGTGACCCGTGGAGGTGCTTGTGGGACCTTATGCAGTGCTGGGGATTTGAACAGGGATAGACTGTGTACAAGGCAGTTGCTCTACTCCTTGTACTATTTTTCCAGCCCCTCTTTATATTCCTGATACTGTGTATTTACATAAAAACTTCTCTGATTTAGTTTTGTAACTGTAAATAGTATGTAGCTATATTTATTGCTCATATCATTTTAATCAAGAAATGATAGAGTTGTATATGATGTTTTAGTATTGTCTTCCCTCTCTGTTTCTTACCCACCTTTTTGACAGCTACATTTTTATTTACAGTTACTTTTCACATTGTCAGGATGTTGACATTTACATTCTGTAAATCTGTGAGTTAAACCTCATGTTTATGTGTATCGGTTGGCTATGAATGTTAAAAATCAGCAAATAGCTCCTATGAATATTGAATATGCAAAATAATGTAGTCCATATTTTCCATCTCTTTGGATTTTGTGTTCTGTATCCTAGAAGGTTTTGTCAAGTTTATTAACTATTTCATACTAGAAGCACATTTTTAACCTTTTAATGTATTTTTTCCTATCCTCTACCTATTTCTAATAATATTTTATTCTTATTTTATGGATTCAGCATCCCCTTATGTCTTGAGTTTCAGACTAGAGAACTTTAAAACTCTTTATTAAATTGCCTCTATTTGTTTCAAATTTAAAAAAATATAGTTCTTTCTCCATGGCATTGTTTCTATTCATCCCAGATTGGTCACAGTTTTTTGGGGGGCAGTTTTCTTTGCAACTAACAGTTCAGCATACACAACCCACCGTCATCACTCCCCCCAATTCTTGCTCTGGTAGCTGGACCTGAGGGTATAGGTTGGGTTCAGAGATGCTGGGGCTACCAAGACTACATTTGTCGTGCTCAGAAGGAATGGCATTCATGGGTGCCAGGGATCAAACCTAGGGTATAAGGCAAGTACTCTACACACTGTACTATCACTCCAGACCTTGTTCACACAATTTTAGTGTGTGAACTAAAATTACACAAGTTTACATTGGTGTAAAACTTTTGTTCTAAGGTCTCTCATACTAGCTAGCTCTCTGAATATCCCTTAGTTAGCTAGATCATCAGGGTTTTCTGAAGCACCAAAGCTGCTAGCTCTAAATTGCAAACATCAGGAGGGTTTGATACCTTTCTCAGAAAATATTCTAGGACTTCTGAGTTTATGCCTTATTTCTTAGAAATGTGCTTTCTTGAAGTCAATCAGAAGGTACAGAGTGAGCTCTCGCCACATGTGGGATAAGCATAGGATGAATTAACAAATGGCCAAAAGCAACAAAACCTGAGAGTTGGGCTACAGAACTGAGCTTATCATGGGAGGGAGTTATGGATGGGAAGGGACCCAGATTCACTGGAGGAAGTACGCAGACACTCTGGTAGAGTCTGTGATGATAGAACACCATACTCCCCAAGCTATCATTAACAGGAATACAGTACCTCAATGAAATTGGTGGGGGGAAACAGAAATGTACTTTCTGACATTTTGTTTCTAGTCTACTGTGAGAGGGGTCAGGGGTGGTGATGGAGGGTCAGCAAGAAAGAAGAAACTAATTTAAGTTTTACTTCAGCGTACAGCTTTAGGTCCTTCTCTGAATCCCAGCTTCTCTGATTTGTGTCACTCAGGGTTGATGCTCCCACTTGTCACTGGTCTTCCTGTTGTTCATTGATTTGCTTGAGCGGGTGCCAGTAACGTCTCCATTCGTTGGGAATGAGGTCCATTATTGTTACTGTTTTGGCACCATGTGTAGCTTGTCAGGCTCTGCTGTGGCTCTGGGTTCATCCCAGGGGGCCCAATCTTTTCTGACTACCCCTACAGTTTTACTGTGGTACTAAGTTATCTGTTGCTTCCTAAAGTCTGTTTTCTTCTGATGAAACTTTCCCAGGAAACTTCTAGCTCTCAGATATTTGTCAAATTGTCTTATTCTGATAAGGCTATTGTTGGCTTTACTCACTTTTTGAATTTTTTTCCCCAAATTTGCTTTTATTTTCTCATTTTAATGAAATGTTTATTATTACTGGGGAAATAAACATTGTTATTACTGGCAAATTATTACAACTGATCAAGTGAATGAAATGTTTGTTTGCTTTTTATATTTTTGAAAGATAAAAATAAATTTGTTTTAAGCAATATTTAAGCCTTGGAAATTAAACTATTTTATATTTTTAAGGTTTGAGGAACCATTGGCTCACAACATAATGAAATATTATGTAAAGTAAATTAAAATTTACTTAAAAGCATCATTTTATTGTGAATGAGACTAATCAAGCCTATTTCTAATAAGAGTGGTAGAGATTATAGCATATTTACTGATTACTTTTTTCAGTTTTTTGTTATTATTGTTAGAGGTTATATAATACATGTATAATAGTGATAATGTTTATGGTTTTGATGTACAGAGTTAATGCTCCTTAACACTATCAATGTGCTCAAGACTTCCCACCAATGTTCTTCAGTTACTTTTTACTGACAACTTTTTGGGAGTGTAGGCTAAAGGCAGGTTAAGTAATTTTTTTTTCTTTAGTCACACCCGGCAATGCTCAGGGGTTTCTCCTGGCTCTGCACTCAGGAATTACTCCTAGCGGTGCTCGGGGGGCCATATGGGATGCCGGGCATTGAACCCTGGCCGGCACGGGCCGGCCGCATGCAAGGCAAATGCCCTACCTGCTAGACCATTGCTCTGGCCCCAGGTTAAGTATTTTATAGCAAATATGGGGGCCAAGCTTCTGAAGGAGTAGTAGCTGCTTTAACCTCTTTTTATCAAGATTCTTTGTATCCCTCCCATAAGCCATCGTTTTTTAGTCCAGAAGTACTTCAGATGAGACTCTTAGGGTCTCCCATGTGGTTTAGCCTGGAACCAGTAATGTATTTTGGTCTCAGTTTTAAGGAAACATTGTGAGTTTGAGAGGTGTCCAGACCATGCATGTACTGGGAGAGAACTCTGTGGCTCTTTAGAGGGAGGCACAAATGAGATCAATGATCAGAGGAGTTCCCAGTAGTGCTTCTGTTTCTCAGTCTTGTGATTTTGGTTATCAGAGAGACCGATCGTCACTCACATACTCTGTATTTAAGTTGCTCAGTCAAGGCAATGTTATTTCACTAACACAGAGGTCTAGTTCTCTTACAGTCAATTAAAATTCTGATGTGACTCTCATTGTGTTTTTTAAAGGCACAATATCCAATGCTTAGGATCTGCTCCTGGCTTGTTGCCTGATCAGGGGTCACTCCTGGCAGTTCTTAGGAGACTCTCCAGTGTTGGGAAATTATCTCAGGTCTCCTGTGTGCAAAATATTTTCTCCAGCCTGTTGATTCATTTCCCTGGCCCCTAAAATTTTAATCTGTATTTGCAGCCCAGCCATCATTTCAGAAATATATACACATCAGATAAAAATAATTTTTATGTGGAAAGGTATGTCTATAGCTGAATCTCAACAATGTTCATGAAAAATGAACTAGTTCTAGTTGCTCCATTCACTCTAAAAGGAACAAATACCTCTGAGTGCAGCAGTTATGTCTACCTAGGTTGAGAACTCAACATAATGAATGACCTAGCACCTGAGCTGTGCAGGAGGAAGAGAGCAGCATGGAATGCCTTCAAGAGTATCGAAGAAATAGCTAAATGGACAAAGAACCACTGACTCCTGGGCGCATCTCTTCAACTCCACCATTCTCCCTGAATTAACATATGCCGTAGAGACCTGGGCCCTATATAAGCAGGATAAGAACACTATCTGGGTCCCCCAAAGAGGAATCGAAAGAGCTATACTTAGAATATTATGCCTCACTCAAGTGAGAGAAGGAATCTGGAGTTCCGACCTCTGCTGTCTATTGAGAGTCAGAACGCTGTCTCATTGCCAAGGCAATGAAAATCAGGTGGGCTGGACATGTAATGTGACTTGGAGATGACCGCTGGACTAGAGTCATTACTGACTGGATCCCATAGGATGTCAAAAGATCATGTGGCCACCCACCTACAAGATGGTCAGACTTCTTCATCAAGACCCTGAATGAACGGTTTGAGGCTCTTCTTATTCCTGGAGCCAGCAGATGTCATTGGGCTACACTGGCATGTGACAGGGACAAATGGAAACATTACTGGCACCTGCTCGTCACTCACATAAATTAATGAATAACAGAATGTCAAGTGATCAAGTGATCATAAATAATTCCAACACTTTCCTCTATAGACATCTTCTCAAGATCAAGGTAGAGAAGAGAGTTCACAAAAGAACTAAGAGACATGGATATTTTGAGTGGCACAGAGACATATGGAAGCCATAGGACATTCTTTGGAGTCACTTATCTTTTAAGATAATAAAAAGTATTTTCCATTTACTCAAAGTAATTGAGAAATGGTACTATCATACAAAGTTTATGAAATTTGGTGATATAGATAATGTTTTTAACTATCATTACGAGTAGTTGATAGATAAAAATTTCCTGTGATTTTTCTGGACTTAATGGAGGAGATTGGTCAATTTTTTTAGCTTTCCCTCAGCACTAAACTATGCTGTTAAATCTCTTCTAAAATAATGAAATCAATTATCTGCGTTGTTGAGCAGGTGTTAGCCTAGAATGTCTAAAAATAAATCATGTCAGACTAATCTGAATTTTTTGATGAAGTAACTAAGTTAATTTATGAAAAGGCATAATTTATCTTGATTTTAGCAATGCTTTTGATAAAGCATCTCTCAAAAAGCTTGTGAATAAGTCCCAATATACTGGCATTAGCATAGGATTGCTAAAATAGATGACTAACTGGCAAACTAGAGGAGGTAATAATACATGGACATAATTCTTTAGGGCAGAGTTGACAAGTAGGTTTCCATGGGCTCAGAGTTCAGGAAACATTTTAAATAAGATTTATATCACTAATTTAGCAATAGGCTTACAGAGTGCCAGCAATGCAATCTGCTGATGATTCCTAGATAGTAGTTTGAGGTTCAGAGGAAGATGGCAGTAGAAATGGATAAGCAAGTAAGTCCCTCAGAAAAACTGAGCAAAATCTGACTTTGAAATTTCATTCTAAAAGAGCAATTCTTTTGTTTATATAATGATGGAATTGGAACAAAGGCAGGCAGATTGTGAGGAGTTTGCAGTTTGTTAGATGTCATCATTGCTGAGTGAACTTTAGAGCTGAAAAACTATAGGCAAGAATTGGGATTCTCTGTCTAGGCTTAAATATTCCCAATTCCATGTAAAGTCCTGGAGGCATTCAATCTTATGAAGCTTTGACAAATAAATTCAGATCTTTAGTCCTCTAATAAAAGGCCAGCACCTCCAACTCTACTTTGAGATGCAGAGAAATCTTTTTCTTTTCAAAGGTTAAGTACAAAGGAGTCAATTCTGATACATTAGCATCCCTCTAGGCAATAATTCCCAAGGTGTGTTTTCTAGTGTTAGATCTTCTGGTGGCTTTCCAGAATGTCCCCTTAGCAGGATGTTCCTGCCTACAGCAACTTCTCTGTTGATGATCCTCTCAGGATTGGTGAGAGGTTAAACTAGGTAACCTAGTTTAACCCAGCATGCCAGCACCATTGTCTTTCATGGGTTCCATCAGATTTACAATGATTACTTACAAGCTCTAGTTCCTTGCTCCAGTGTTGAAAAGCTCTCTTAACTTGCCTCTAACATCTCTACAGTAACACCTTAAATATACCTGCATTTTCATTTTTGCAGCATTTCAAAGCTTTTAGAAAGAAATAAAGTTGTCCATAAACTTGTATCTCCATGTGTCTTACAAACCAGTGACACTGGCATTATTTGGAACCTTTCCACAAACGCAGAGTCCTGGTCATTGAAATCAAATATTCATCCAACATGATTGCCAGGCAATTTCAACGAATATTTAAGTTTGGGAAGTTCTGGTCTAGACTTGTTCTAGAGAGAGGCTAAGAGAGAGAAGATAATTTTAGTGTCACGATTAGAATCTACAGCCTGTTTAATTTGAATTATATGTTTGCCACTGTACCATACTGCAAAGAGTTATGTGAGAGGGAGAATTAGGATGCTTCAGATGATTAAATTCCCTGGTTCCTGAATCATCATGCTAAACAGTAGAGATGTGGTTATGCAGCCTGCAATGCAACTATTTGGGAAGAGAATCAGAGCACAGTGCAATATTTTGCATAGTTGCCATGGTACTGGAGTGATCCCTGTTCCATGAAATTGCTAGGTTCAGTGTGTTAGGGTTGAAGATGGGGTTTTTGAATCCAGTAGATGCGCCCACTCCATTATCCCCCATCATGCTGTGATTGATTGAACCAATCACTCAAAACAGAACAAAATCATTCTTTTATAAAAAGTTTTAAAGAACAAAATTATCCTGTTTCTTGTTGTTGCATTGTATCCTTGGGGCTATGTGTATGGATTTGGAATGGTAAAATGCACCCCCCAAATTAAAGTTATTTCTTAGTGAACTTTGTTCTGAATCAAGGAAAATCATGCATCTGCTTTACAAATCCTCAGAAGCAATGCTATATTTGGCTCTAAATATTGAGTGTAATTAAGGAGTTTAAAATTGGTGAATGATACTGAAAATGACTGTGAAATTTATTCAGAAAATCAGAATAACTATTTTTGTGAGGAAGAATTCAAAATGAATACATTCGTGTCTGAAAAATACATTTGAAAACCGGGTAAGGAGATCTGATTGCAGCTAACAATTTTAGAGGGATAGTAAATACAAGACTGCATATAAAAAGGGAAAATCACCACCCAAAAGCCTGCACTGGGTACAGTGCCAATTTCAACTCTTTAATTGTATGATTGGGATAATCTTGGGAAAGCATGGTTTTAGTGCCAAAATGAAGACATTTAAGCCGGAAAAGCCCCTGAAAAATATTCTAAGACCATATATGAATTGCTAAAGGAGATATCAAAGCGAGATTTACATTACGGGATATTTCAAATTGCCCCAAATATATTCCTTTTGTTTGCCTGTTTTGGGACATAGTGGTTTTCAGGGCTTACTAAGGTTTTGTACTCAGGGTTACACTTGTAGGGCTCGGGTGACCAAATGGGGTTCCAGGGATAGAATCTGTGTTAGCTCCATGTGTGTATATAAGGGCCCTACCAGCTGTACTACCTTCTTACTCCATTTTTAAAGCATTTTTAATCAACTATTTTAAAAATAATCTGGAGCTTTCTCATAAGGTAATATTCTCACCAGATCTGTTTCTATCCTTTGTTTTCTTATTAAGAATCTCCCCCGGTACTCTTGTTCATTCTCCACAGTCATCAATCTAGCTTCTTTTGGTCTGGTTTCAATTTTGTGTGTGTGTGTGTGTAACTACTCTTTTGAGCTGTGCAATCAAGTTTTCTTACTGGGTAGATAAAATTAGCATAGTTAAATCATATTGTTTTTTACAGGGCTCTTGTAAAGACATTGCAATATCATTAATACTGCACCTTCTATTATTGGATTATCATTTCCTCAAAAAAAAGGAAGGAAGTCACATCTCCATTTTCTTCACAATCTAGGAGAATTTACAGCTCATGAAGGTGACAATGAGATGTTAATGGAGAAGTAATTCTGGAAAAGAGACTAGAATTGAATAAGATTATGATCATGTTTGGCTTCAACTGGTACCTTGAGCAAAAGTTATCACTGCTGCATACCAGTGGCTGTAGACTTATACTATTTCAGAAAAATTTCCATTTGGACCAAGAAAAGATTATTGATACTTGGATTATATGATATATATATATATATATATATATGCATGCTATTATACATACAGTATAATAGCAATACTATATACATACCAGTAGCAGCTCTGCCCCATATACAGACATGGGGCAGAGCTGCTACTGGCTCTCACTGTGCCCAGCCGCTCATGAGGTGCCCGGGAGGGATGGCAGGTGCTAGCCCTGGCCCGCCGCCGCAGAGCCTCACAAGCCAGACGACTCCCCACTCCATGAGGACCTCCATTTTCCACATCCGGACTTCCCCCTCATCAGAACTCCACCCAGCAGACCAGCCTATCAGAGCCCGGCTCATCGAGATCCACCCTGCTGCAGTCTTTTTTTAATCCGGCCCAGGTATGCTGATAAAGAGACAGACATGGGGGCAGAGCTGCTACTGGCTCTCACTGTGCCCAGCCACTCATTAGGTGCCCGGGAGGGATGGCAGGTGCTAGCCCTGGCTCGGCACTGCAGCAGAGCCTCACAAGCCAGACGACCCCCCACTCCATGAGGACCTCCATTTTCCACATCGGACTTCCCCCTCGTCAGAACTCCACCCAGCAGACCAGCCTATCACAGCCCGGCTCACGCTTGGCCATGCGGTTTATCAATAAATGCTGGATTTTGAGATGACTACAAGAGTATGCTATCTGCTCAGCAGAGCCTGGCAAGCTACCCGTGTCGTATTTGATATGCCAGATACCAGTAACAACTATAGACCTCATTCCCATTACCTGATGGAATGGTTTGAGGCTCTTTATGTTTCTGGAGCAAGCAGGTGCCCTTGGGCTCTACTTTCATGAGGCAGGTCATATGGAGATGTTACTGGTGCCAGCTTGAGCAAATTGACGATGAACGGGAATACAGTGACAGTGATACAGTGATATTTAAATATAGGTGTATTATTATAACAATAGAGTTCATCAATAAATGCTGTATTTAGAGGTGACTACAAGAGTATGCCACCCACATGGCAAGCCTGGCAAGCTAACTGTGTTGTATTTGATATGCCAAATACCTGTAACAATTAGAGACCTCATTCCCATGACCTAATATAATGGTTTGAGGCTCTTTATGTTCCTGGAGCAGGCAGATGCTCTACTAGCATGAGACAGGACATATGGAGATGTTACTGGTGCCCGCTCGAGCAAATTGACAATGAACTGGAATACAGTGATACAGTGATACAGACAGTGATTATAACAATAGTGGTCTCAACACATAGGAGCTTGTAAGAAGTGCCACACTGCAGTCTCATTCTAGAACCACTGAATTAAAAATAGAAAATCAGCAAAATCTCTATGGGCTTGGTTAGCACATTCAAGTATCATTTCTACAAATATCAGACATAATGATTTTGTCGACCAACATTGTGATGGAACCCAATAGTCAAGACAGTTCATACTTTCTTTTTTTTTTTTTTTTTTTTGCTTTTTGGGTCACACCGGCGATGCTCAGGCGTTACTCCTGGCTCTGCACTCAGGAACCACTCCTGGCGGTGCTCGGGGGACCATATGGGATGCCGGGGATTGAACCCGGGCAGACATGGGCCGACCGCGTGCAAGGCAAACACCCTACCCACTGGGCTATCACTCCGGCCCCAGTTCATACTTTCTTATAGTACTTCTATAACTGCTAAATATATATGATACAAATGAGCTGTGGTACAGTGCATCTTATCATGTAGATTGACACACCTGTTTTGACCAGGAAACTCAAAATGAGATAATACAGTGAGTAAGGCCATTATACTGCACAATGTCAAACCAAATTTTATCCCTGGTACCCCATCTGGCTTGCCAGATGGGGTCCCTAGATAAGGTGCCAGGGATAAAAGCCACAGTAAAGGGTGATTTTTCCTGGGAACATCTTACTATATTTCCCTCTTATTTTTTGTTGAGCACCTTGGGGTCCCCTGGTGCATTTGGGACCCATGACTGTCCCTTTTTCCCTTTTTCCCCCTCCCTTCCCAACTGAAGGACAAAGGAACAGGGCCACAGATTCTTTGGTAATCAGCAGTTTAATTCAATTGAGCCCAGCTAATTCTAGAGATATCATGAGGGTTGGGGGTAGGGATTATAGACGGGGTGGTTCAATAACATAATGAACAGAAGTAAAGCCCCTTCCTCCAGTGGACAATCTTTTAGGATATTTGTGTAAGGGTGAAATTCCATCTAGGGCTATAGCACTTTAGATTCCTTCTAGGAGATCTGTCCATGGGCCTGATTCCATCTAGGGGCTTATCACCTTCTCATTTCCTTTACAGGTAATCTGCAAACGATTGCATTAAATTTACTTATCAATAATATTTCTAGTCATTTTTAGTAAACACAGTAAGAGATATAGACTTTTATTTACACCCTGGATAAGCTTAAAATGGTCTCTCTGGACTCATAGCAAAAGGGTAGATTTTCCTGGGAACATCTCGCTGTTTTCCCAGACTATGGTCCTCAAGTCAAATGAGGTTTTCCTAACCCCAACATTGTCCTTAATTAGTTGTTTATTTTGGAATTGTCACAGTTTGTTCATGACCTTGCTCTTATTATACCTCTTATGAAACTTAGGCTGCCCCTTGTTGAAGCTGATGTTTGCCCTGGTCCATTCAGGTCCTAGGGTCCATCAAGATCCACCCTTTGTGCTGTAAGGAACTAAGGTCAATCAAAGTGCAATACTGAGGCATAAGTCAGGTAAATATCAGGGATGCCCAGCAGTAAATATTTCAGAGTTAACTGTAATATTTCACAATTAACACCTATATTACAAAAGTATAGCATTAACTGTCATCCTGTGTCTATACAAAAGAGGACATTGCTGTAACATAAAAATATGCAAAGGACATAAAGGAAAGAGAAAAACAGTATTTCACTTACATGTGCAAAATCCAATGCCATCAGAAGGTTTAAGCTTTTAAGTTACTGGGTCCACAGAAGAGAGGTTGAAGTTAAACACAGAGCCTTGGGTATGCGCCAGTGGGATAGGGTGTGCCCCAGGAGCACTGGAATGCGTGTACTCCAACAATTTCTAATCTTTCATGTTTTAATTCTATTAGGAACATTTTAATAAATGCGCTGAGTAGTAGAAAAACAAACCACAATAAGTTCAATAACAAAACACAAATATAGCTTAAATTTTTGCATTATCTGGTCACTACAAAGAGGGCAAGTTTGCGTCCAAGGAGCTGTTCAAAGGGCTTGCCCGGTGCCTCTCGCACTCCCTGGCTCAGCAGGCCACCTCAGGAGGGGCGTGAAGCAGCAGGCCCAGCGCCTCATCCAGCAGTTTTTCCATGGCCGGGCACGGTGTGAGAGTGAAGCCGAGTGGCATGACCTGTGGGGCCCCCCGACGTGACCCTCCCTGGCACCCCTGGCAGCGTATGCGGGGCAGAAAGGCAGGCCAGCGCTGGCGCTCAGGAATTGCCCCCAGCCGGCTCCCAAACTTGACTTCCATATCCCAGCCCATACACCTCGTCGAGGCCGAAGGTGGCCCAGGGGGCCGGCTCCCTCGTGGCCATGAGCCTTGCTCAGGAAATGCCCCCTGTGGCCCCTCAGGTCGCCCGCTCCCCACCAGCGTCCTGTCCCCACTCCCGCTCTGGGGAGAGGTGAGGAGGGGCCCAGTGCTCAGTGAGAAATAAAGCTCCTGTGGGGCCGCCGCATCCCACAAAAAAAAAAAAACCAAAAAAACAAACAAACAAACAAAAAACACGCGGCACCCCACGACCAGGAGCGGCGAGTCCGGAGCATGTTGAAGAAAGTCTTTGGGTTTGAGGCTTTTAAGACGCCTCTGCAGGAGCAGGCGACCATGGCGGTGGCAAGGACATCTTTGTGTGCATGCCCACGGGGGCAGGCAAGTCCCTGTGCTACCAGCTTCCTGCCCTGCTGGCCAAAGGCATCACCCTCGTGGTCTCTCCTCTCATTGCTCTGATTCAGGACCAAGTGGACCACCTGCTGGCCCTGAAGGTGTCCGTGACACTACCCATAGACAGTTTCCCTCTCTATGGCAGAAGGGCACTAATTAATTACCTCAGCAGAATTCATTTATTCTTTCTGGTAACCTGTATTCTACTGTTAGCACAATTGTAACCATCATTTCTGACATGCAAATATTAGGTCACATTCCAGATGAAAGTTTAAAGTAAAACGTGAAACAAACTTGGACAACAAGTACATATTTCCAACCTTAGAAAACAAAGCTAACTTTTATGAGTTAAGAGGCAAGTACAGAAGGCAGCTAAATGGGAAGGAGGAGGGCCGAGCTGGCAAGGAATTCTCACAAGTAATAGAATCAAGTTGTGTTTTAAAGTCACTAACCCTAAAGTAAACACAGCCACCCTGAGGAGGCAGGAACTGAAGTGTAACAAGACTAAAACTGGCATCAGTCCTGACCCAGAGAAGTCTGGGCCATCCTCTGGCGAGAAGCTCCAGCAAGAGCGGAAGGTGCTATAGAGAAGAATGGGGACACCGGTTCCACGCCCTTTCTCATGGCAACACCTTAGCAAACCACTCTAGTCTCCCTAGGAAGTTCCACCTGGGGGCAGTTTGGGAGAAACTCTCTCTGCCTTCCCCTAGAGAATGCAGCTTTTTCTGAGCTAATTGACCTTTTCTTTAATTAGTAACATTTCCCACTGCCCTGAGTCTGGTTATAAAAACTGTGTATTTGGCTAAGCCTCTTCTTGAAACTTTCAACTTGCTAGGCTGATATGATTTGACTCTGGAACTTTTAAATAGTCCTTCTTCATTTTGGCAGCCTAGTTCGGCCCTGAACTTTTATCAAGTACTCCTTGTTCATCCTTCTTAGTGCTGCTGTATTAAGGGTTCTTTCAGGGTTGGGATGATACATATTTTTATTACTGGTTTTGGCATATTGAATATGCATCGGACAGCTTGCCAGGCTCTGCCGTGCAGATCATCTAGTGATGATCTAGTGATCTAGTGAACTTTTAAATAACAACCTTTAGCTCTTTAATCTACCTGTACGGCAGAGCCTGGCAAGCTACCTGTGTAGTATTTGATATGTCAGATACCAGTAACAATTATAGACCTCATTCCCATGACCTGATGGAATGGTTTGCAGCTCTTTATGTTCCTGGAGCAAGCAGGTGCCCTTGTGCTCTACTTGCATGAGACAGGTCATATGGAGATGTTACTGGTGCCCGCTTGAGCAAATCGATGATGAACAGGAAGACAGTGATACAGTGATACAGCTCTTTAAAATTAATTTGATTAAATTTTATTTTTTGTTAACACATAAAATAAGAACTGCACAAATTTATCATTATTTTTTGGGAAACTTGGAACATTCATGAAAACACCTGAAAGTATAAGTTAGGAAGTTGGAAACTTGTAGGAAAGAAAATTAACATTAAAACACTGTGTTTTAGGGGTTTAGAGAAATACAGTAGTCCACCCAGGTCTGATCCCTATCACAATATGAGAGTGGGCTGGAGCTGGGCAGGAGAGATCCCTGAGCTCAGAGTCCAGAGTAAGCCCTGATCATAGCTGGGTGTTGTCCCCAAACAAACAAACAAACAAATAAGCAAACAAACAAACAAACAAAACACAGTACTTTAAACTCTAAGGTTATCCTCTTTTGTGCATTTTTAAAAGTAATTTTTACAACCCCCAAAAACATGAACATTCAGCATACTTTTGTGATTATAATGTGATTGTGTTTATTATGTTGGTGGTTACCATAGGGGAAGGTGTAGGTGGGGAGTAGAAAAATGGTTAACGGGGCTCATCTGTGTACTTGATGCCAGTGGACTCCGGGGCGACTTATGTGAAGCTGAGGGGAGAGAGACAGTCACTTTCCTCCCATCCACCTCTGCCTTGCTGCGACTGGTCAAAGGCTGGACTGATAAAGGCTCAGTGAGCATGAACCTCAAGTCCCATCAGTCTTAGGTAGCCATCAAGGCACACCTGAAGTCCACTTGTTCTGCACTGCATGGGAGTTAATCCACACCACTGGTTTTCTCCAGGAGTCATGGGCTCAGGCTGGAGTGAAGAATTGCTCTTGGCAGGAAAGGAATGCCACTCCTAGGTCTTACCCAGGCCTTCTGGGTCTTTGCCTTCTCACAGAAGAGAATTTCAGGAGGAGATGAGCAACGCAATAAAGAAATTTCATTTGGAGGTTTTTGAGGAAGGGGAAAGAGGGAGAAAGAGAGAGAGAGAGAGAGAGAGAGAGAGAGAGAGAGAGAGAGAGAGAGAGAGAGAGAGAGAGAGAGAGTAACACACTCAAGAGAGAAAGCGAGCTTCGTCAAAGGCGGAGACAGCCCGGCACACATCCCAGCATTTGACAAGACAGCATGAAAGTACACATATCCAGAGGGGAGATGCAGGGAGATTCATGTGCTTGGGGGCCCACGTGTTTGGCCACGACACATGGACACGCAGCACATGGGCTCGGACATGTCTGTGCTTCCTTTTTCAAGTTGACTTTTATAGGTTTTTTTCCCAAGCTGCCCAATGTGGGGATTTCTATGTAGTTAAGTTGCATGGATCGTTACCAGGTGGCTAGAGTTGGGATTAACTGATGATTTTCTTTGAAAGTTCTTATTTTGATCTTTGTTCCCGAGGGAGCTTTTCTTGGAGGGATTCAGAGCCTTCTTGGTCTGTGCAGGCTCCAGATAAAGGGTCCTATCAGACTTATGGCTAGTTGATTATTACTTCTCAAGATTTTTATTGTCATGGGGGCCCTTCCCTACCTGTCTGCCTATTGATGGTTGGAAACTGGGCTTTGTCGTGGTCATTACGTAGCAGATACCGATGTCAAATCATGGTGCTGTAGACCTGAAACTTAGTTATGTTACAGACCTATGTAACTTTTAAAATAATTTATTAAGATGTCTTCTTGTTGCTAGAGTAATAGCTCAATTCCAACATTTATGACTTTATATCCATATGTCATTTTTAATTGATGCAGAGAAAGCATTCATATTTTACAATAGGAAATTTAGTTCATGTGAACGTTTTTATGATAAAAGGTTAGCCTTAAATTGGTACCCGTCTAGGCTAGCTTGCTATCAGAGAGATAAAACAGAACAGAAAGTGCAGAGATTATATATAATTGCTTGAATCTCATAATTTATAAAATGTTAACATTTCTTCAATATTTTATTTTAGTTCTTTGCTGGCAAAAGAAAAGAAAGAAAATATAAAAAAAGTTAAAAAGTGCTAGTAAGGAAAAAGGAAACTGGCTGAATTCATACACTTAAGAAGAAACAAGTAGTGAAATGTCAGACCATGCGGTGCTCATGTTTCATCACATTCCTTACTCATGGTGTGAGACAAGAATAAGGAGGATATTGAAGCAAGTCACCTGTGCTCATGACATATACTTGTCTATTGAGGAAAATCGAGATCTGGACATGTGCAGATCTTACCTGGGCAAATGGACTTGTGGAAGAGACTTAAGTGATAAACTCTAAATATCTGCAGGGCTAGCCACAATGTGTAAAATAAGAGGGAGAGAGATGCAGAGACAGAGAGAGAGATAGAGAGAGAAAGAGAGGAAACTGGGGGTACCTACTATTAAGGCGGGTGGGGGACAGGAGGGGGGGGTACATTGGTGGTGGAAATGGGGCACTGGTGGAGGGATGGGTGCTAGAGTACTGTATTACCAAGAGCCAATTATGAACACCTTTGTAATTGTATGTTTCACGGTGGTATAATAAAAAAATTTTAAAAAATGGACTTGTGGAATGGCGATGGTTCAGTGTAAATCAGACACGGTGCTACAGCACTTCCTGCTGGGAATAAGCAATGTGTTCTGGTTGTAGAGATAAGAACTATCAGAACAGAGGTGTTGTGATCATATGTTGATCTTTCCATCACTTTCTAGTTAGAGGTAACACTCTTGTTTATTCCATTGTAATTTCTGTATATTTAATTTACCTTTAACATAATTTTATATTATACACTAATTTTCTTTTCTTTCTCTCTTTCTTTTTTTCTTTTGACTACTTTGGTCACACCCTGCGATGCTCAGGGATTAATCCTGGCTCTGCAGTCAGGAACTCCTGGTGGTGTTAGTGAGACCATACTTGATGCCTGGGATCAAATCTGGTTGCTCTGCACACAAGGAAAATGCCTTCCCCACAGTACTATGGCTCCAGCACCTTACACAGGAATTTTCATCTCAATTTGATTCATTTGTTAAATTCTGCCAATAACTCACCAACTGCTTGTCTATTTATCTTACATCAGTCTATGAATCTCACTTATATTTCTTTCTTATTATTATTTAAATTATTTTTAAATTTTTTTGCTTTACAGTGGTATCAATATAGTTTCTCATTGGCAAAATTCTAATACCACGTGCATAACCAGTGTACCCATGTCCTTCCTCCAAGGAATCTAGCCCACCACCTTATCATCACTCCCTCAACTCAATTATGTGGGTTAGTTCTGTCATGAACAGTTCCCTGGAGAAGACATATGAATGGCCAATAGGCATATGGAAAAGTGTTCAGTCACTCATAATGAGAAAAATGCAAGTCAAAATAACAGTGTACCTCACTTATATTTCATAAGCTACTTGCTTGCTCTCTTTTTACTACTTTTGTATGAGTATGAGCTTCATCTATCCTATTTTCATTAATTCCACAGAAGAATTTAATTTTCTTAAATATTTAGCAAAGGAACAAAATAATCTGCATAAGGCATTTCATTGTTAATTTGGTTTGATTTCTTTTATATTTGAAGAATATTTACTTAAGAAAATACTGTTTAAATTCCACTGCCATGTAAATCGTCTTAGTAAATAGTGTTAGTGTTATAATACTAATACTAACAGCAGTAGTAATATATTAGCATTTTCATGGATAAAATACTAGGAGAGTTAAGATCAAAGGTAAGTATGTAGATAGCAAACGGAAGGCCAGGGTATATTGGGAATTAAATTCTCTAGTTGGCTTTTTTATTCCTACTTTATCCCCTAAATTATGAAGGCATTGTTTGCCTCTTTCATTTTTTTTTTTTTGCTTTTTGGGTCACACCCGGCGATGCTCAGGGGTTACTCCTGGCTCTGCACTCAGGAATTACTCCTGGCGGTGCTCGGGGGACCATATGGGATGCCGGGGATCTAACCCAGGCCAGCACAGGCCGGCTGCGTGCAAGGCAAACGCCCTACCCGCTGGGCTATCTCTCCGGCCCCTCATTTTTATTTTTAGTTTTACTTTTAGTTTTTGAGCCATATCTAATGATGCCCAGGAGCTACTCCTGACTACTCTCTGGAATTAGTCCTTAAAGTCTCAGGGGGCAACATAGGACACCACAGATTGAATCTGGGTTGGTTGCATTCAAGACAAGTACCTTACCCACTTTACTTTTTCTTCAGCCCCCTTGTTTTGGGGACACAGTCTGTTGTGTTCCTGATGGGTTCTGGGGACCATATGGGGTTCCTGGGTCTGAATCTAGATCAACAGCTTATACAAGACAACTATCTACCTGTTGGGGAACCACGGGGTTCCCAACAATATCAGAGAATGAGCTCCCTTTTATCTCAAAGACTGGTGTCAGATAGACAAACCACGATTTAAGTTCAGTTCCAAAAGCCATTACTAATTATCAATGATAAACTAGCTCTGCTACTGCAATCCAAGATATTGGGATTCCCCAGACTTCTAGCTCTTGGTCAGAACTCAGACCATGCATTCAGACCCAGGTCTATCACAAAAGTGGATGGATCTATTCAAGTCAGTCCCCTTATATATACCCCAAACCAATAACCCTATCTTCAGGGAGGGTAGCATAAAGAAAGATCAAAGAATCAGCTTATAGGTGTAGATGTAGGGTGATGTCACACTTGTTTCAGGTCAAAACAAGTGATTATGTCAGTGCCTAGTCCCTTCCTCTGAGATTATCTCTTATGTCAAAACACTGGAGAGAGGGAAGAGAAAAAAGAGAAGTGTTGTATAAAGTAATACATCTTAATGGATGTATATTCATGGGGAGAAACACTTCATAATTTCAGGCCAAGGACTTCATGCAGTCGAGACGGTAACCATAAGTTCCTTCTTATTTATACTCTGCACTAGGGTGATTCTGAGTATCTTCTCTTTGTTAAAGGGTCATGCTAGCCTGCCTGAGGACAAACTGGCCTGATCCCTCCTTTGATCTTAAATGATTGTCTCAATGAAGCCAGGATGCTGGTCTCTTGGTAAATTCTTATTGTATTTTGCGGAGACCAGTGGGTGTTAAAATGAATTGTGCCCAATCTAGACAGCATGGGAATCATAGTAGAGATTATAATAATATTTCAAAAGTCATTGATTCAGAGTCAAAATGACTACTGTAACTGCCAAATCCTCCATCAGTGTTTATACAAAAGAGATATCTCATTAATATGAACCCTGTCTTAAAGACATGCAAATAGCTTAAACTTTAGGTAGCTTAGACAGCAAAAATCACAAATTAGCTAGGCCATGTCATCCAACATCTACCCTATTTAGCAACATCTATTGCTCAGATCCCTGTTTGCTTTAGAAGTACCAAAACAATAAAAAAAAGTTGAAGGAATATCAAGAAATAATCTACCAAGTTAGTCTGGGTGAATATGTTTTGAGGCAAATATTTCTTCATACTCTCTGCTAGAATAAATCTCTGATACTTCATGCCTCTAACTCATTTCCCTGTCCTTGTATGTGGCTCTAAAGGACACTTCCAGTGAGCAGAAGCTGACCTAGAAGCTTTAAACTCACCAAACAGAAGATTGCTGATTAATCCCTCTTGAACATATGTAGTGGTTATTAGCTAGACTTTATGTCAAAAGTCATCAGTTATATCTAAACCTTTACACTAACTTAAGTCTGTGTCACTCCTTCCAGTTCTGTTACCCCATGATTACAATGTCTGTCCACATAGCAATGTAGTTTAGGAAAGATAAGAGTCCTATCTGGGAAGGTAATAAAGAAGGTTAGATCAAGCATGCCTCATCCTTGTCACATAAATGTATCAGAAAGTTGTCCCTAAGATTTAGCAAAATCTTAGGCACATTAGAACTCTATATTGAGAATCTCTTGCCTTAAATTAATTACTTGGTTATTTAATCAGAATTTTACATGTATTTTAGATAGAAATACAAAGGGAAGGTTTTTCCTTTTTTTTGGTAATCATTGAAAAATCCAGTGAACATGTATATTTTCAGAACATTCAGTCCCTATTATTTTATTGATTTATTTAGCTGATAGAGAAAATAGAAGAGTTGGGGGGTCGATATTTTCCAGATTAATAGAAGACTCTTTGCAGATAATTTTAGATTTTTTCCTCACTTAGATGTCTACACTTGATATTAAAGTGTCCTTTTGACCATCCATTTAAATAATATTCTAATCTTCTGTAATCAGTATGGTTATATCCTACTTAAAGATTAACATTACATTTTTCTAAGTATCATTTTTATGTTGCTATTAAAATTTTATTGCTATACTATGTGACTATATTTTTCATTTTGTTCTTATTCTATCAGATTTTATAAACAGGGCAGTTTGAAGCTCTTCTAATTTGTAGCACAATAAATATGATTAAAGCTAATAAATTATCTTACTGATCACAATATAACAATTCTCTTCTAAGTAAACAACTCAAATGCGGTGTTACTTATTCTTCTAAAGGAAGTCATTTGATAATATTTTTTTGTAAATTTACTACATTTAGCTCCAGACAAGGAATCAAGATGTTTTATGTATCTGTAAATTTCTTGCATTTCATGTATTTTAGATTTCTTGTCTGAAGATTAAAATTATTGAATAGTGAAAGCGGTAACAATATTTCTACTCATAGTCTGGGATGTCTCTATCAATTGTAAGGCTAAATTGGCCAATAAGAACAGCTACAGTTGAAAACTGACATAGCCTCTCTGGGCAATATAATTTTTTATTTTTATTTTTTTGCCACACCTGGCAATACTCAAGGGTTACTTCTGGCTCTGTACTAAGAAATTACTTCTGGTAGTGCTCGAGGGACCATGTGGAATATCAGTTCAGCTATAGGCAAGGCAAATGCCCTATGAGCTATACAATTGATCCAGCTCCCAATATAAAAATATATTAACGACATTATTATTGTCAGCTAGATGTTTTGTCATTGACTAGAGGGCATACTTTTTCTTCTAGCACAGAAAACTCAACTTACTTTTAGGAGCTGCATCATTTTCAGAACTAGCATCACATTTATGGAGAGAAGGAATAAATACCCAGGCTTTTTTTTTAATTGATCACCATGAGATAGACCAATACAGAGTTGTTCATGATTCGGTTTCAGTCATACAGTATTCCAACAACCATCACTCCACAAATGCGTATTTCCCAACATCAATGTCCTTAGTTTCCCCTGCCTCCCACAACTTGTCTCTATGGCAGGCACTTTTCTTCACAATCTCTCTCCCCCTCTCTCTCTCTCTCTCTCTCTCTCTCTCTCTCTCTCTCTCTCTCTCTCTCTCTCTCTCTCCCTCTTTCTCTAACTCTCTGCTCACATTTTAAAATTCCCAAATTATATAATTGGAAGTATTTTTTAATAGGGAAGAGATTATTATTATTATTATTATTATTATTATTTGGGTCATAATCAGCAGTGTTTGGGGGCTACCCTGGCTCAGCACTTAGGAATTACTCCTGGTGGTGCTCAAGCAACCTTATAGGATGCCAGGGATTGAACCCAGGTTGGCTGTGTGCAATGCAGACACACATAGATGCTTTGGATATGTGCTGTGCTATTGCTCTGGCCCCAATTGGAAGTATTTCATAGCAATCAGGAGAGATGATTTTCACATTATTTTGTGTTTTTTCCCTGTTTTTGAGCCACATCCAGCAGTACTCAGGACTCCCTCTCCCTGCTTTAGGGACCATATACAGTACCAGGGATCAAAAAGGGATTCTAGGACATTTCTTTCATGGAAAAGTAATTAGATTTATTGTAGTATACTTCTCTGAAATTACAAAAAGCAATATACCACTTCTCTTTTTTCCTTTTCTTTCTTTCTTTTTTTTCTTTTTGGGTCACACCCAGCGATGCTCAGGGGTTACTCCTGGCTCTGCACTCAGGAATCACTCCTGGTGGTGCTCGGGGGACCATATGGGATGCCGGGGATCAAACCCTGACCGGCGTGCAAGGCAAACCCCCTCCCCTACCCGCTGGGCTATCGCTCCGGCCCCCTTTCCTTTTCTTTTTTTAAAGGCTCAGTCAATGCTAGTTATTTTATACACTAAGCAGTCTCAGAGATCCAAAGTCTGCCATATGAGATTAATGTTTTTTTTTTTTGGTATCAAACAGTTTGTTACAAGAACCTACTCATAAGAAATACAAAAGCCCTGGTGGAGGGTGGGTGCTGGAACACTATGTGACCGAAACCTCCAAACGTGAACAACGTTGTAATTGTATATCTCACGGTTGTATAATAAAATGTTTAATTAAAAAAAAAAAGAAATTCAAAAGCACACAAAACACACATGTGTCCTACCTAATTTTCGGTTAAATGCTTGAGTCAAGAATGCCAGGTACGGAGGCAGCAACGCTCTTGCAGTTGCAGCTCAAACTCCCTCTGTGTGTCAGATTTGAGCACACACCCCAGCTTGACCCAGGCAGACATATATATGCATGCACAAGTGGTCAGTGAACCACAGGACGATGCGGGAAAGGAAACTGTTGGTCAAGGACAGGTTGTCCATGAGAAGCTGAAGCCCTAGAGAATCTTTTCACTGCAAACTGAGAAAAATAAGTTAAAAAAAAAGGTGAGCACAGGATAAAGTAGGATGCTCAGAGAAGAGATGGGAGAGATGAAGAGTAACGACGCAGGGTGTATTTGGGGAAACAGCCTCAGGAGAGGCTGCCCTGCATGAGGAACTCGGACTCTCCGATGGACTGAGACGGAAGCACCGCACTTGTGCCTTCCCCCAGGGAAGAAGGAACAAGAACACACCCTGTCCTTGTTCTCTCCTCTGTCCTCTTGGCTTTCTCCAAATAGCTGCTCACAAATGACCCCTCAAGCCTTCAATCCCAACAAAGTCAGGTCCATCAAATGTCAAAATCAAAGCTTTTCTTGGTAGAACCCAAGAGGGAGAGATGCCTGGCCCCGCCCAGCTCCAGCTCGTCCTCCTCAAACGTCCCTCCCTCCTCCACTCTCCTTTGCGTCTCCTGGTTCTCTTGGTTGTAGGTTTTGATCTTTTCTCCACTCACAGCTTCTTTCTGTTCCTCTTCTATCTTCCTGTTTATTTTAAATGTTTCTTCACTTGATCCAAGGTAGAAGTTTATACCCAAATAGATAGACCCAGATTCTACTATTGTTCTTTTTTTCCATTGATGTTATCCAGAAAGTTGATGGGATCCTTTACCACACAGTAATAGCCACCCGTCTCCTATAGTGGGGTGCTTTGGGCCCTCATGGCTGTCTTCCCAAGCCCCTTTGCATTCCTTATGCCTGTGAAGCTCCTGCTTGATTGACTGAGCTGGGTTTCCATCTTGCTTGTATGCTTCTTCTATGAGCCTCTTCCCTGTGAGTTTCCCACACTCATCTTTGTTACTTTCAATGACAGTGCAAATATGTCATCCCACCGTCCAATGCCACATCTACTGCTGAATAAGGTGCCGCTTTCATGTAAGACTCAAGAGTGTGGGGAAAGTTATCACTAAAGTAGAATTACATGATTTTTTGTTTTAGTCCACCCTTGGTGGGTGATGCTCAGGATCTGTTCCCCATTGTTGGGGAACCATGTGTGGTGTTGGGATCCAACCAGGGTCAACCAGATGCAAGGGAAGTGCCCTAACCTCTGTAAAATCTCTCTTGACTTGTCAGTTGTTTTCCCATTGTTCATCGGTTTGCTTGAGCGGACACCAGTAGCGACTCCATTCACTGGGAATGAGGTCCATTATTGTTACTGTTTCTGGCATATCAAGCACACCATGGGTAGCTTGCCTGGCTCTGCCGTGGCTCTGGGTTCATCCCAGGGGGCCCAGTCTACAAATGACAATATATTTTTTAAGTGATGCTTATTCCTCTGGCTTATTTTCTATAGTAAGCATTTATGGTTGTTTTCTTCTGTGTCTTCTTTATTCATCAATAGGAGAAAACAGGTGCTGAATTTCTTTCCTTGTCATCAGTTTGAAGAACTCAGCAAGTAGAGGTTCCCTTTCATATTCCAAGAGAGAATTGAGTCAGGTTACTAAGCTAAGCTGCTTATTTTTAACCCTAAAAGTGTATGCCATCAGAGTCCAGTGAGATCTGTTAGATACAAAATAGTTTTCATTATATATTTGGAAACAGAGTTGCTGCAGATGAATGAATAGGCAGGTTCCATGGGAGTGATGGTCCCCGATAATGTATTCTTTTGAGAAATGGAAATTTGCATATAGTTATGCACACAGGAAGATTGCATAAAATGTATAGAAGAAGAAAGGCTGTAATTGATGCATCTATAAACTGAAAAAGTATGAGAACTACAGAAGCTCTGGAGAGATAAGAACTGAGAGAAGAAAAAGAAATGGAGTGAGGGAAAGAGGTGACTTTAACAATATTTTTCTTTTTTTGGGTCTGTTTTAGGGCTACATCCAGTCTCTGTGCTCAAGAGTTCACTCCTGGCAGGTCTCACAGGACCATTTTGTAGGCCAATGATCAAGTCCAGGTCAGTTGTATGCAGGGCAATTACCCTGTCTGCTATATTATCACTCTGCCCCCCATGATACCATTATTTTTTAACTTGTAGCCCCCATAGTAAATGACTGTGAGAAAACTAATTTTTGCTGTTTTAAGCCACTCATTTTGTACTACCTTATTAATGCAATCATAGAAAATGAATACATGTACTTTAAATGCAAATAAATTGGGTGAACGTAGAAGAAATGGTAAAAATACTTAACATGTAAAAGCTAAAAATAAAAAATATTAACAAAGCTAAAAATAAGCTCACATGACTATACTAATATTGTAAAAACTTTATACAAATATTCTTGCTGGAAACAACTTTATAGTTGACAATTTGATAAGTTGAAGATATTTTATGGTAGTAGGGAATTAACCCATTAAAAATAAAATTATAAGAACATATGTACATAACAACAGTGTCATTAGAACCATAATACAAATTACAAAAATTAATATCTTGGAAAGTATAAGCACAAATATTCACAATTAAATGCTAACCAAAAACATCCAGTAATATGTAAACAGTATCATATTGTTTATCATATCACTAAACTTATATGCATAATTGCCTATAATCCTGCTAATTGTGATAGATAACTATTGATAGTCTAATTATTCATCAAATGGTGAGTGGCTAAACTCTGTGATGTATCTTTTCAATAATACTACTTGGCAATAAATAATGAATTATTCATATGTGCTATCACGTGGGTGGATGTCACAATAATTATGATGAATGAAGGAAGATTTTAAAAGGACAACATTTATGATTATATTTATATGAAATTATAGGAAGTATAAATACTCTAAAGTGGGGAAAATTAATCAGTGGTTGCCTGCAGATAGTGGTTCAAAAGGAGAGGGAGGAATTGCAAAGTAATAAAGGAAACCTTTGGAGTGAAGGATATTTTCATTATCTTTATTGTGGTGATAGTTTAATACATATATATGCATACATAAGCATAGACTTACATATGTGCCCAAATTTACCCAGTACTAAACTTTAAGCATATTGGATATACTATCTGCCAATTAAACTCGATAAAGTCCTTTTAAGAAAAAATGAGTAAAGCCCCTTAAATTAATTATTAATATAATTAGTATAAGGCCTCACAGGCTTATTATTTATTGTGGTCACACCTGGTTGTACTCAGGGTTTATTCCTGGCGCTGATCAACATCTGATTCGTGATCCTGGCTCTTTCTTCAGATCACTCCTGGCAAGATGCAGGGAACCATATAGGGTGCTAGTGATTTAACCTGGGGTGGCCGTGTGCCAAGCAAGCTCCTAACTCACTATACTATTGCTCCAGCTCTAGCAAAGACTTATTTTGACTTTGAATACTAGTACTTGACATTTTTTGACATCATAACAAGTTACCTGTATTTTAGTTATATTTTTACTGTATTGAATTTAAATTACAAACTGTCTTATAGTTAAGTACTTATTGCCAAGTGAGTTATTCTATGCCACGTTATTCACCTTTAATTTTTCATTGACTTTAACTGGACATGAATTAGCTGGTGTTAATGATTATTTTTAATGAACAACGGACTATCTCTAAATGATGTTGCAAATACGGAAGAGGTAAATAAAATGTACTATGAAATATCGTCATGAAGGGGCCTGTAACACTTTTTGAGTGTCAGTTCTTGATCACTTGATCACTTCTTGATCACTTGAATCCCGTTATTCATCGATTTGCTCAAGCGGGTGCCAGTAACATTTCCATTGGACCCTATCACGTGCCAATGTAGCCCAATGGCATCTGGTTGATTCAGGAATATGAAGAGCCTCAAACCGTTCCTTCCAGGGTCTTGACAAGGAAGTCTGGCCATATTGTAGGTGGGCAACCATGTGATCTTTTGACATCCCGTGGGATCCAGTCGGTAATGGCTCTAGTCCAGCTGTCGTCTCCAAATCACTTTACATGTCCAGCCCATCTGATTTTCGAAGCCTTGGCAAACGAGACAGTGTCCCTGATTCTGGAATAGCGACGGAGGTCAGAACTCCGGATTCCTTCTCTCACTTGAGTGAGGCGTGATATTCCAAGCACTGCTCTTTCGATTCCTCTCTGGGAGACCCGAATAACATTTTCATCCTGCTTTTGTAGGACCCAGGTCTCTGAGGCGTATGTTAATGCAGGGAGAATGGTGGAATCGAAGAGATGTGCCCAGAGCCGGAGGTTCTTTGTCCTTTTAGCTATTTCTTCAATGCCTTTGAAGGCATTCCATGCTGCTCTCTTCCTCCTGCACAGCGCAGGTTTTAGGTCGTTTATCATGTTGATTTCGTGACCTAGGTACAAATAACTGCTGCATTCAGAGATGTTTGTTCCATTGAGAGTAAATGGGGCCTCTGGAACTAGTTCATTCTTCATAAACATGTTTTCTTTAGATTCAGCTGTAGACCTATCTTTCCACATTCTTGGTCAAAGTCAGCCAGCATTTGTGCCGCTTGGCTAATGTTTGGTGTTATTAGAACGATTTCATCAGCGAAGCGGAGGTGGTGGAGTTGCCGACCATCTATCTTCACTCCCATTCCTTCCCATTCTAATTGTCGCATCATGTTCTCGAGGGTGGTGCTGAAGAGTTTTGGTGAAATGGTATCACACTGTCGAACCCCTCTTTTCACATTAATGATCACTTCTTTGTAGAATGGTGAGATCCTGGTGGTGAATCCGTAATACAGCTCACGAAGTATCTTGATGTATTGGTTTTGAACACCCTGTTTGGCTAGGGCTTCGATGACTGCTTCAGTCTCCACAGAATCAAAGGCTTTCTGTAAATCAATGAACGTGAGACAGAGCGGCATCTTGTACTCCCTACAAACCTCAATGAGCTTGGTTACTGTGTGGATATGGTCGATTTTGCTGAATCCTTTCCGGAAGCCTGCTTGCTCACATGGTTGTCCTTCATCTAGTGTTCTGCTAATCCTGTTCAGGATGACTCGTGTAAACAGCTTGTAGATGACGGACAACAGGCAGATGGGGCAATAGTTGCCGATGTTGTGAATGTCTCCCTTCTTGAACAGTAGAACTGTCCTGCTTGTTTTCCATTGGGAGGGCACCTTGCATTCGGACTGGTAGCGTGTGAAGAGGCAAGCTAGTATATTGATGAGTACCAATGGCAGATTCTTCAGGTGTTTGGGTCTGACTTTGTCTGGGCCTGGTGCTGTTCCTTTCTTTACCGATGAGATGGCATGTCAGATTTCAGAAGGGAGAACGTTGGGAATGACATCCTGTGGAATTTGGTATGTGGGCAGGTGGTTGTGGCTATCAAAGAGATTTGAGTAGAAGTCTTGGATCATCTTCTCCATTGCCTTTCTGGAAGATGTGATAGATCGATCAGGCGTCGGATCTATCATCTTGGTGTCAGTTAAGTCATGATAATTGAAGGTATCCTACTTCTACCAAAGGCAGAGAAGGATATTTAGAAATAACTGGTAACAAACACATGAAGTCATTATACATCACTAAGTGCTTTTTATTTATTTATTTATTTAGTTATTGAGTTGCCATGAACTCAATAAATGCCAAGAAGTTATTCATAATTGAGTGTCAGCTGTACAATATTCCAATTCCTTCATTGCCCACATAGGCAATTTTTCTTTTTCCTGTAGGCACTGTGATCTACAGTGTTATTGATAGGATATCATGGGTGATACTTACTTACATTTTAGCACCAACTTATCAGGAGTGACCACCTTCTGCCACCACTGTTGTAATATTCTCCTTCCTGTTCTATCTCTGTCCTGTCCGCTCACCCTAGTAGCTAGTTTCCTACTATATGCTAAATCTCATGTTCTTTGTTGCTGTTGCGTGTGAATGTTTGTTATTCCCCTGTTATGTCTCTTTATGTCCCGCCTATGGAGAGATCACTCTGTGTTTCTCTTTCTTTTGGCTTAGTCAGCACTGTACTCTCCAGAGCCATCCATGTAGAAGAAAATTTTATGATATTTTTTTTTGCTTGTTCAGGGGTTACTTCTGTCTTTACACTCAGGAATTAGTCCTGGAGATGCTCAGGGGATCATATAGGATGCTGGGGGTTGAACCCAAGTTGTTTGCGTTAGAGGCAAATTGGCTTACCTGCTATGCTATCGCTCCAGTCCCCAAGTTTATTTTTTATTTTTTTGCGTCATAGATGGCAGTGCTTAGGGATTATTCCTGGCTCAGGAATTGCTCCTGGTGTTACTCAGGGACAATATGGAATGCCTGGGATTACATGCAGATTGATCCTATGTAAGGCAAATGCCATACCCATGGTACTATCACTCTGACCTCTAAATTTTATGATTTTATCTTTTTGTGGACACATAGTATTCCATTGTGTGTACACACACACACACGCACACACACACATACACACACATGTACCATAGTTTCTTCACCAACTCATCTGAACTTGGGCACTTGGGTTCTTTCCAGATTTTGCCTATCGTGAATAGCGCAACAATGAACATAGGAGTGCAGATGTGTTTTTGCATCTTGTTTATGATTTTATAATTTTTACGACCATGTTAACCTCTGTAATTGTTTTTAGAATGGTTATTGGAGCTAGGGTTGAATAATTATTGTCAGAGTGAGGTAGCCAAAGTACTCCAGCATGAGTTCGGTGTAAGAGGCAAAGTGTTATTCCATGTGAAATGCAGGAGGTGTGTACTGTGGGGGTCAGATGGCTCTGCCTACTGAATCAGACAGGGGTGTGGGTCCTGGTACGTCATTGTTTTGCTGTCTAGTGTTGACTGGTTTGGAGAGGCCAGATGACTTTTCCCAGAATCTGAGGTAGAGGCCTGAGTTCTGGCAAATCACACTGAAGTCTTTTTCCAATTTAATAAATCAAGAACTGTACTTAGAAAATGAAGTTCAATTTGTCCAAAATGTAATAAAAAAGTAAAAAAAAATAACTAAAACCTTGGGGTCAGTAAGAGCACAGTGGATAAGATGCTTGTTTTGTGCTTTACTGACCCAGATTCAGTTCCCTGCACACTATATGGTTCTCAAGAACCACCAGTTTCATAGAGATCACTGAATGCACAACGAGCAATAATCCCTGAGCACTGCTGAGTGTGGTACCTAGCCAATAAAATAAAATAAGGCACTTTAAAATACCTGGTTTCTATGGTAAAATTTAAACCTGATGAGTTCAAAATTGAATGGATATTCTTGGAAGCAAAAACTCAAATTTCAAGGTGTTTATATGTAATAAAAATATTTGGTTTTTGCATCTACATAAAGGTTAGGTGTACTGGAAACATCATTAGCCATAAATATCTTTCTTATTTAAAATTTTACTTCCTAGTTTGTCCTTTGATTACAATGTGTTTGATTTGAATTTAATAAAGGGGTTGCAAATAATATTTTATAAAAGTATTAAAAGGAAAAGATAATTTTGTTGAAAATTAAGATAAATAGCATAATAGTGATAGTGTGATGATTTGTATTCATTACCTCTAGGTTATAAAGTGAGCACTGTTAACTAAGATCATAATCTATTTGAATGTGATATCTTTTTTCAAAATTTGCATATATGTACTTAAGTTATTATTTTTGAAATAGACTAAGTCTAGTATTTAATATACAATATTTGGTACAAGGATTTGTAGTTTTTTTCCCTTTTTTGTTGAAACACCATGATTTACAAAGTAAAAAAGGTTTTCATAATACTATTGATAAAAAGATTCGTACTTCAACACCACTTCTACCACAAGTGTGTTCCCACCACCAAAGACCCTCATTTCCCACCCACCCCAATCCCCAAGCCTACTCCCTTAGCTGGCACTGGTTATATTGACCGTTAAAACACATACATAGCAATGTTATTGATGAATCCATTTTCTTTCCTATTGTTGGTCATGGGAGAATCTGGCCAAATTCTGTTCTGAATTACTTTCTGGGTTTCTAGAACATGGTTTGTTTCACTAGTCTGATGTACTAGGCAGACACTTGTGGCCGCATGGCTAGGGGAGAGCCGGATGGCAGCTCTCTCCCATGTGTCTGAGTCTCTGCATGATGACTGACAGCCTGGAGGCAGTTTGTAGGTGGGTCCACCAGGCCTCCCGGATGGGACAGAGGTGGGGAATAGCTCCATCTCCACAAATGTCCGGTGATTTTTGCCGCTGAGAACTGCCTACCTGGGCTTTAAATCTGCTGCTCTGTTTTGTGGGGCTCTCGTGAGCCAGGCTTGAAATAGGCTTCTCTCTTGGGTGGGGCTCTGATGAGCTGTGGAGTCCAGATGTTGAAAATGGCTGCAGTTATGGTGAGCAAGTTTCCTCTGGCTGCTTCCAAGGCCCTACTGAGGAGGAACGCTGGGACCAGAACACGTCTTCCCTCCTGGGCACCTCATGGTCTGCTGAGCTAGGGAGAGCCAGATGGCAGCTCACCCCTTGTGTCTGAGTCTCTGCATGATGGCCGACAGTCCAGAAACAGTGGATCGATATTTTTAAAGCTTCAAGATAAGGAATGTTCCATATATCTCACTGCATAGTAAATGCAACTTTCTTGTTCAGCTATTTGCTTACAAACACCCTCTACTTCCAAGTACCAAGCTGTGTCCTAGATTTGCCTTGGGCATTGGGTAAAGGAAAACATGATATGTAAAGTGATTACTCTCATCTTCTACTTCATGCTTATCTTCTCATTGATGCATTTTTGTTTACAGTTCTCTTCTAGCTAAGTTGAGTGCATCCAGGATTCACCTCTAGTTTCTGCGAAGCGTTAGTTGTCCAAGGTAAATTGGTTACATCAGCCCATTTTGTTGCCCATGGTTCTGTTTTCTGGGGAAAATATTCTTCTTTGCTTTCCGAATCCTCTAATTTTACTCTCTGGGTCATTATTTGTGTGATTGAGTCTTCACAGAAACATCTGGAATGAACCTAGGTAGACTGTTCCAGTTCACATTTTCTCTATGAATTTTTAGGTCTAAGGGACTGTTGGTGGTTTTGGTGCCAGTGGTGGGACTACTGGAACCTGTAGTGGGACAGTTCAGGAAGTAAGAGATAGGAAGGAAGAATGGACAGTACCACTCCAGTACCACTACACAGCATTGTGGAAACAACCTGAGACCTCCTACATTCAGGGCATATGCCTCTCACTTGAGCTACATACATGACCGGGGGTTGTATAGAAATTTAAATGCCTACAAGATTTTGAACTCAACACTTTGGATGACTTTGACCATATAATTTCCTGAAAAATAAATAGTAAATCTCTGTTCTGTTTAAGTGCATTTCTATATATGAATGATCAGAGCCAAAATTTATCAGAAGAGGATCTTTAAGCCTAAAGACTGATCTCTCTATAATTCTTTATTTTTTAATCTTCTTTCAACCACTATGCATGACTATGAAACACTGGAACCATGGATTTATGCAGGGGAATATATAATTCAGAATGTGCAAAAGGCAATCTCATATATTCCAATCAACATAAGGTTTCTTTATTTGATTTATTTTGAATCTAGCTGCTTGGTTTGTGGGTTTAGTCAATAGTTGAGAGCACTTGAGTTAGAAAGTGAAATTGAATCCTAAAAAATGGATATTTAATATCTTGAATTTCACTGCATAATTGTTGCTACATTTTAAGCAAATATTTATGAGTGTTCTGTTCATCTTAATGTTGCATCAAAGACAACTTAGTAATATAGATATTAAATAATCCTGTACATGTTGTAAAGTATGGCTTTGAATAATGGTCTCATCCCACTTTTTTGGGCAAAAATATTTGCCATAAAAATCTGTAATAATCATGTGGTGAAATTATGGGTAACTCTAAGTAGAATTTTATGTTTACTTCAATACATTTGTACAAACTTGTATGGAACATACTGCCGCTTTATGAGTTATTTAATGTAGTAAAATTTTAATAAAATTACTTGTTGGATAGGCATTTATGTATATGACAAACATTTTCCCACATAATTTCTGACTAATCATATAAGAATATTTTAGCCACGTTTGAGTTGTCATAATCATCATCAGAAAGTTAATTTCTATGCTGAAATCTTGTATTCTAGAAGGTTTGAAAAATCTTTGAAGGTGATTAAGAACCCTTTCATAAAATTACATTATGTATAATAAGATTTTTCTAAGTTTTATGCAGCTACTATATTTTTAAGGGTGAAAAATTGTTAACAAGTTGTTTTATTTATACCTTATCTTACATTGGCATTTTAATTTGTAGAACATACATGAAAAAATACTGTTGCAGATTTTACTTTAATAAAACATTGACCCTCAGAAAGTGTCTAGTACTAACCATTGAATCATTCTATTAACAAGAAAATAGCACAAGAGAACTGATAGTCATTTGCTTCCTTATAAATAACTCTTGAAAATGCCTGAGCTGCAGGAAGTCTGCTTTAATTTGTTTTCACTTCTATCATATAAAATTGGTACCTCATCACACTTGTATATTAACTTATCAGAGTTGCAAATGCAGGGCCAGAAGGGTACTTAGTGAAGGCAATTCAATGATTGTATTTGTATATTCATTAATGCTTGAGAGTAGTTAGAGCAGCTCAGAGCAGATGTGTGACTGACCTGAAGCAGTAGACAGAGTCTAAGCACTTGGGTCATTACTGAATAAATTGTTGTTTCTGTTCTACAAGGAGTCATGGAGAAGGGAGGTCAATTAATACCTAATTAATTTTCTCTCACCATATTTTAAGCATACAAACCCAACACTATTCATTTACTAATGAAGCTGCTTTTAGACAAAAACTTTGATAGCATTCTCATGTTGACAGCTATAAATAACAATCCCATTTCCTGTGGTGTGTTGTGGTGGTGGTGGTGGTGGTGGTGGTGTATGTGTGTGCTTGTGTGCATGTGTGCATGCATGCGTGTGTGTGTGTGTGTGTTGTGTGAGTGTGTGTCCAAATGGCTTTTTTGGGTCAAAAGTGAGTTTCCCTGCAGGTCATGATAGTACTTCTTATAAGACAGCAATGATAATAGAATAGCCAAATAGAGGAAATGATATATTCATTCTTTGTTTTTTAGAATAAGAATTTCTTCTGGTATGTTTGAGTGCTTTTTTTTTTTTTTTTTTTTTTGGGTCACACCCAGCAATGCTCAGGGGTTACTCCTGGCTCTTTGCTCAGAAATTACTCCTGGTAGGGCCGAAGAAATAGCCCATTGGGGAGGGCGTTTGCCTTGCACATGGCCGGGCCATGCCGGCATGGGTTCGATCCCTGGAATCCCATATGGTCCCCCTAGCACCTCCATGAGTAATTCCTGAGTAATTCCTGAGCACAGAGCCATGGATAAAGACATGCAACGCTAAATTGAAAAATAAGCATTATATCTGAGATAGCATAATCAAGAATGTTTTTTTTCTCACTTTTTCTACTCTTACAAATCAATGATTCTGCCTCCATGGCTCTGTAGGCAATTATAGGTATATTAGGATATACCTAAAATTCTTATTTTATATTTTTGTGGATTTTATTTTATTATCGTTTTAATTGAGTTTTTATTGAGCTCTGTAATTTTTAATACTCTTCCTTATGTGTAATTCCTTATTAAAATAAAATATTTATCATTATATCATATTATATATAAAAATTTAGGTATTTTCCTGGCTTATATTTGAACTTTCCTTTTCTCAACAATAATGGGCTTAGTGTGATTGACTTTCAATTTAATTAGTGTTTAATTTCATCTGTCAATGCTAAGGCACCAAATTCTCTCCCTAATGATAAAATTGTCTGAAACGGAAGAATAATCATTTGTAGCGTTATGATAGATAACTTCAATAGTGACAGTCATGTGGCGCCATCTAGAACACTTACATATTTTATACAATATGATTTTACAAAAATATTTTTGCTGTATCAATGGATGAAACAGTAAGTTTTAGAATCTAAATCTAAGAGTGGTGTGTGTGAAAGAAGCAATGAAAGGAGCGACTGCTGAATGAAAATATTTCAAAACTCTAAAATAAAAACCTACAGATCCAACAACTTGTGTGAGTCCCCAATCAAGACATACTGTGATAGGAGCACTCCAGGACTTTATACGAGTGAAAATGTTTTACAGCAAAGACAGAGTGAACATTCTTAAAAGCTGTAAGAACATTGGTTAGGAGATACATAGGTACATTCTTATTTGGCAAAGGAGTAACAATAGAAGAAAGGTTCATGCAGACTTCATAAAAGTTACTCAAACCAACTAATAATGATATCTTTCCACATCTGGGGAACATACACTTATAAACCTTGAATTTCATATGAGTTTTGAGCAAACTTCTTTAAAAAATAAAAGGTGAAATACAGATTTTCTTTGGGGGTAGGAGGTGTATCACATCTAGCAGTGCTCAGGAATTACTCCTGACTCAGGCAAAGGGGATTCCTGGTGGCTTGTAGGCCACATGAAATGCCAAAAAATACAATCCAGTTTATATGCATGTAACGAAAGCACCTTTCCTGCTGTGCTATTGCTATTGTCCCTAAAGTATGGATATTTTAAAAAAGAAAAACAGAAAGTCAGAATTTTGTAAACTGATTTTATTTAAACTAAAAAGGATTGAAGAAAATTATTCTTGTGAAAAAGATAAAACATGAAACAGTAATAGTAGTGACAAATATGCAGGTAAATATTGATAACAGACAGCACAACACAGCGGTAGTATCTTCTGGAATTTTAAATGTATGAGAATCTAAGACAAAAAAGGGTGGAATTGGGGCTGTATGGATTTTACGAGAGGCAGGGCATTTGCCTTACTTGTGACCAACCTGGGTTTGATCCTCATCAACAACACATATGGTTCCAAGTACAGCCAGGAGTGAGCTTTGAAAACTAAGCAGAAAGATTAGATAATCTAAGGGAGGAGTTTATATGAAATACTATGCAGCAACAGAAAATGATGAAACTATGCAATTAATCGCATCTTAGATGAAACTGGAGGATTTCATGTTAAATGAAATAAAATGTAATGGTAAGGACAAAATTCCAGATGTTCTCACTTAATCTGTGGTATCTATAATAATATAAGTGGATGGAATATATTATGGGTGAGCAAACATTGGCTCTATATTACATAAACCAAAAAGCCAAAGAAGGAGAGAAATAGGTTGTGGGGGATCAAGAAGAGAAGGCCTGGGAGCAACATAATCAACCTGATTTAGAAAACTTTTTATAAGAATCATTTTGGTTACCATATTGGGAAGTGAAATGAAAGAGATACCATCAGGAACTATTATTACCACAAGGTAACAGGAGTAATGTGACTCGGATCAGGATTAAGAGTAAAAGTACTGAAATGATGAGAGTTTGAATGCAGCTAACTCTTCAGTAAACCGCAATCAAAAGGGCATAACTACTGCCATTGACTAGAAAGATTTCAATTCAACCTGATTTAGAAGACTTTAAAGCAGAAAGAAGATAAAAAGAAAGCTTTAAAATTGACTTTCAAAATTGACTTTCATAACCGTATTCCCAACAAAATGACTGACTGTGGGAGATGAAGGACTGGGAAGTTCAAGATCACCAGTAAGAGAAATAGTAAGCATGCTCGCAATGATGAAGTAAGGTCTGCATTTCTATCACATCTGTTGGACATCTTTCCATTTGTAGGTGTGTATTTATATGAGGCTCCCACATCAAGAAGGCAAATATTTTCTAGAGTGAACAATTACTGTTGAAATTATTTCCTAAAAAGGAGAAAATTGAAGAATATCTAACCATTCCACAAACTATTGAATTTAAAATTAAAGGTCTCTTCCTTTTTGCCTACATTTTGGTGTACATTTATGAGGTTTTTGAACATATTCATTGAAAATTATTATTGTATTAATTATGACTGATCATCGACACTCACCCTGCAGCATTTTTTTTTCAATCCGGCCCAGGTATGCTGATCCAGAGACTCACAGACATGGCGCAGAGCTACTACCAGCTCTCCCTGTGCCCAGCCGTTCACGAGGCACCGGGAGGGATGGCGGGTTCTAGCCCTGGCCCACCACCCCAGCAGAGCCTCGCAACAAGCCAGACGACCCCCCCCCACTCCATGAGGGCTGCCGTTTTCCACATCCGACCTCCCTCTCCTCAGAACTCCACCCAGTAGAAGAGCCTATTACAGCCCGGCTCATTAATAAATGCTGTATTTAGAGGTGACTACAAGAGTATGCCACCAGCACGGCAAGCCTGGCAAGCTGCCTGTGTCATATTTGATATGCCAAATACCAGTAACAATTATGTTAGGTCATTCCCATGACCTAATATAATGGTTTGAGGCTCTTTATGTTCCTGGAGCGAGCAGATGCCCTTGGGCTCTACTAGCATGAGACAGGACATATAGAGATTTTACTGGAGCCCGCTCAAGCAAATTGATGATGAACAGGAAGATAGTGATAGTGATGACTGATAAACTACAGAAGTGCACTTACAAACACATTCTAATTCATTATCTCATCACTGCATGTATTTGTAACAGAAAATAATTCTTTGTATGCCTATCACTTTAATAAAAATTATTTTTATCTTATGGTAACCAAATAATCCATACTTATTTTTTTGGGTAAAAAGGAGTGATGAATTGTTATCAGCATCAATTAGTTAATTTGAAGGGGACAATTCAATGACACCACAAAGATTAATGGTCCTGCGATTTCAAAGACAAGATGTCTTATTGATTGAATTGCCTCTCAGCATCTTGTCAAGTAATGTAAATATTCACTGGAGCACATTCTTCACGCTAGAAGGAGACAGGGGTTATGCCTTTACATGAATAGATGGTTGCATACTCTCAGGGTCCCCTAAGTAATTTGCTTTATGAAAGTCTAATGTTCAATTATAAAACACTGACTTTTGGTAAATTTGGAAATCAGCTGTTATTATAAAAATCCCAGATAAACACTTGTAAGAGAGATGGGAACAGCAGGAGGTGTTATTCATCCTAGATCCAAGATATTTTGCACAATGATAGATCCATAGTTGAAATTTTAATCTATTCTCATTGAATTCAGATTGGAGTGTTAATTACTGCATCAAAATGCAGAAAAATAATTCTTGATTGGAGATGATCAGGTGAGAAGAGGTAAGAAAAATGGCATACCCAGATGGAAAACTTCTAATTCTTTCCAGTTTAAACATGAAGGTGAATATTTATAAAATTAGTGAGATTAGAGCAATAATGATGATACTTCTCATTTTATTAAGCATGCAGTAAAAGCCTACAAATTTTGATAATTAGCATAAGGACATTTTCAAATGAATTTTCTCTGTTAAATGAAAATAGACAATTTAGTAAATGATGGGAATTTGATAAAAATAAAAGTAAATCACCCTTGAATGGTAAGACTGTAAAATGTTAAAAAGCAATTCCTATGGGTCTAAGAATAAGAGATTTATTTTTGTTTACTTATCAAGTTTCTTCTCTATAATTATGATGGAAAACAATGTATTTCAATAATAAAAAAATCTAAAAAAATGGAACCATATGTGTATAGATAGATGGTGGTGAGCTTACAAAGAATTGGTTTTATTAATTGGCACCACATGCACAGTGCTGAAAAAATGACCTTCACAGGAAATTTCAAACTTGGCTATTTGTAATCATGCCTGAGATAATGGACTGCGCGAGTCTTGTTGAAGCAGCTCGGCAGTGTGGGTCACTTTGACACAGAGCAGTAGCTTCTGTTTCCAGAGCTTCAGATGAGGGGTTTCTGAACACGGTATTCCACATTTATCTTTACTTTGTATTTTCCAAGAATAGAAGACCCTGAGCCCTCTTTTTAGCTCTAGTGAAAGATCATGATGTTCCTAACAAAATTTAAAAAAATGCAACCCAGTAAAATAGTTCATGGCTTATTTATTTATTTGTTTATTTATTTATTTATTTATTTATTTATTTATTTATTTATTTATTTATTTATTTATTTTTTGCTTTTTTTAGGTCACACCCGGCAATGCTCAGGGGTTACTCCTGGCTCTGCACTCAGGAATCACTCCTGGTGGTGCTCGAGGGACCATATGGGATACCGGGATTGAACCCCGGCCGGCATAGGCCGCCACGTGCAAAGCAAACGCCCTACCCGCTGAGCTATCGCTCCGGCCCCAGTTTATTATTTTTTTAATTGCTAAATATCCACTTTAAAAATTTTCATCATATCACAAACTGATCTGTCATCTCTGTAGACCTTTCTAAAAAAAAATAATTCCACACTGACCATATCCTTTCCTTTTTTTTCTTTTTGGGTCACACCTGGTGATGCTCAGGGGTTACTCCTGGCTCTGCATTTAGGAATTACTCCTGGTGGTGCCTGGGAACCATATGGGAAGCCAGGGATGAAGCTGGGTCAGTCGCATGAAGACTGGGCTATTGCTCCAACCCAGTCATATCCTTTCTTAAGGCCTCCTGTTCTGACACCTCCATTTCCCATGTATATGTTGTGACAGTGCATGCATGCACAAGCCTAACTTATTTTGTTTAATGTGTTACTTGGCATTCTTGTGAAAGTTTTTATTAATAACTTTAGTTGTTACCAAACCTAAATACAGGGCCACATCAGTATTTTTTGTTTATGACAAATAAATTCAAGTACAGCAATCATTTTCTTTAGATCACTGTCACTGTGTCTGTCTTCCCATTCATCATCGATTTGCTCGAGCGGGCACCAGTAACATCTTCATATGACCTGTCTCATGCTAGTAGAGCCCAAGGGCACCTGCTTGCTCCAGGAACATAAAGAGCCTCAAACCATTCCATCAGGTCATGGGAATGAGGTCTATAATTGCTACTGGTATCTGGCATATCAAATACACTTGGGCAGCTTGCCAGGCTCTGTATGTACTAGTATGCTACCCCCACGGCTACGATATATCAATTTTCACAAATTTTCTTTCACTGAAGAATTTTTCAATAATTCCAATAGTCACTTTGTTTTAACAAGCAATATAAAAAAATTATGCTACAAAGGTGTACGGGAAACTGGGGACAATAATGGATGGAAGGTCACTGGGATGGGATTGGTATTGGAACAACTGACTGCCTGAACCAACTGCAGTGTTAACAACTTTGTAAAGCATGGTGTTGAAATAAAGATTCAAGAGTTTCACTTACAGATAATCCATTTTTCCATTGCATCCAAAGAGAGATATTCACAAGGCATCTTAAAAATAGAAAATATAAAAATAAATCCATACTGACATATTCCATAGTGAGTCATTCTCTTGAGAATTCCTTCCTACTCAAGTTTCAGCTCAAATAACAACAAAACAATAAATTTGAAAAATAAGTGAAAATTTTTGCAATCTATAGTAAGGGAATAAGAAAGTTAATGGTACAGAGCCTGAGACCGTAAAGGGAGGTGAAGGGCCGTGGGGAGGGAGACGTAGGGACAGTGGTGGCGAGACACTGGCATCTGGAAGTGGGCACAGTGCTAGGACACTGTACGCCCAAAAGGCTATGGTAACAGAATTGTAAATCATGATCCCAAATAAAAACTGGAGTTTAAAAACTCTGAGATCTTTCACCGGGCAGTTCACAGAAAGTAATGGAGAACCGAGCAATTTTCCCATTTACCCAAACCTCTTTTAAAAAACTGCAGTTGCGGTGAGGACTTGACTCAAGTGAGCCAGCCCATGGTCAGCACATTACAGACCTCGGGTCAGTCCCCCACACCTCATGCCTTGGTGCCCTGCAGGTGCCACCCAGGACCCCTTGCCCAGTACCACAGAGTTTGACCCCGCAATCCAAACAACAGTGACAAAATTAATTCTAAAAACTGAATAAAAAATGCTCACTACTCAGACGCAACGGGAAGAGCTGGCACTCAGCTCTCCCCTAGCTCAGCTGACCATGAGGCTCCCTAAGTCCATCAAACTAGTGGAACCAATCATGTCCTAGAACAGTACATTCCACGATATGTAGGAAAGATAGGCAGGAGGGAGAGATAGAGAGAAAGAAAGGAGATACAGAACCCGCCATGGAGGTGGGCTGGGGGAGGAGGGGACACTGGTGATGGGAGATGTGCCCTGGTGGAGGAATGGGTGCTGAAACACTGTAGAACCATAACTCAAGCATGGGCATCTTGTAACTGTATGTCTAAAGGTGGTATAATAAAATAATTTTAAAAAATGCTCATTAAACTGTCTTCAGTCTGGAAAATGCCAGCTCAAATTCCCAAGTCTATTGATGTTAGTAGTATTCCAAAGGGGGAAAAAAACCTCTGGTTAGAAAATATTTCTGGGGGCTGGAGAAAGAGCAAAGGGGTTGAGGCCTCGTATCCTGTCAATCCTGGTTCGAATCTCAACACCACTCACAGTGTCCAAGCACAGCCAGGTGTCACCAAGCACCTCCAGATTTGCCCCCCCCCCCAATTCAGTTACAGTTTCTTTAGATATTTACTTAAATATTACTACAAGCCCTAAACAAAAAAAATGAGAGTTCTGACTGAAATTGTAATTAATATTATGATTCTCAAGGAATGTTTTATAGATGGGTTTCTCTAACCTCTGTTGTAAATTGCTTTAGAAGCACTGAGGCCGTCAAATGACTCAGGTGTATGAATGTAAACCAATATCTGGATTTTCAGTGAGGTGTTAGATATGTTTTAGAAGCCAGGCTGGCAAATTTGTTGGCACTTGTGGGTGGGCTGTGGAAGTGGCTAACATGTGAGATTGATGTCTTCAAAAAAAGATCATCATATTTTAGATCTCCTGTGAATGGATTAGAGAATGGAACAGATTAGGAAACCTTTGAGTTGGTTACTAGAAATTTACAGATCTGCCTCGGAAACAACAGACACTACGATATTGAAGCAAGGTGACCTTGGAAGAACTTGCTAGCTCCTCACTGGGGTTCCTTTCAATGCCCCCCCAGATCTGGGGACTAGCAGGAGCCCCTCCACAGGCAAGGGAACAGGAGAATCTACTCTCTTGTCAGGGGTGATCGTCTTGCACTTGAATGTCTTGCTCTGACCTTACGGTGTATGACCTTCAGGCTCTGTATATCAAGTTGATTGAGAGGAGGAGGTGTGGAAGACAAGAAGATGCAAGATTTTTTGCTTAGGTTTTCTGCATTCTCCTGCTGCTCTTGAGACACATGTTTTCAGATACTTATAAAAATAAACAAGGCATGTTTTTAACAAAAATGAACACTTAAAATCTCAGTCAACAACAAAGTATTCCTCAAGCCGCAGGTATTCACCTTCATTAGACCTGATGAACAAAGAGGCAGAAAAAACTCAGTGCACACAGATTCTTAGAACGTTTTGTTTTCAGAATAAGCATGCCCTCCTTTTTTGTTTCTGTGTGTGTGCATGCGTGTGTATGGTTTGTGTGGATGTGTGCATGGTTATAGGTGGTAATGACTTCTATAAAGGTCAAATTACAGCCCAGAGTTAGCTGCCTTGAAGATCTTACGGAAAGCAAGTATCAAAATCACATGGCAAAAAGGATTGTGGAATGAAACAGACATTTGAAGTGAATTTTAAAAAGCTTTTGACCTTGGTTTTAGATTTTAGCCACTCTGTGTGCCTACATGAGTTAAACCGATTCCCTCCAGTCCTTTGTGTTGTTACACTTCTTTCGTCTTCCTTTTGCATTTACTTTCTTTTTTTTCCATAGTTTTCTTAAGTAGTGTTTCATATTTTAGAATAAATGTCCCAGATAACTCTTCTCTAGGCAGAAAATACTGTGGAGGGGAATACAAACTATTTCCCCCAAATGTTGTACAGTTGTGGAATCTTAAGATGACATTTTCTACATGTCAACACGAAAAGATTTAACTACATTGAATATGAAGGCATTGGAAGACACATTTCCTTAAATTCTGTGACTTGTCAAACTAGATTGTCTGGTTCTGACCTACCTATAACATAAGCTATACAGTCTCCAGCTCCATGTATCAAATTGATTGAGAGAGAGGAGATGCAGGTGATAACAAGATACAAAAAATAATTCAGCAACTGTCGTATTACATGCTACAGTATGTGACATCAAGGCCCTCTTAGGGATGTATCTCAGTATGGGGACACTTACCTTAGAGTTGTGAGGGTCTATGGCGCTGCAATACTAAATAAGTAAACGATTGTGAAATTTCTGCTACTGTCATATGCTTTGTACAGACTGATCACATTCTCACTATGTTGGGACTATATATTCTGAGTTGTAGTACTTAATTACTTTGATGTTGAAATTCTTGCTTCAGGCCCCACTCTTTTTATTGCTTTAGTTTTTTTTTTAATACTTTGGAAGTTCTACTTGAGAAATTTGGTAAGTATATCTATAGGGAATCTCTGGAAGACAGATGGAATCAATTAGGATGTTTTTTACTTTAAGAAGCAGAAAAGTTAAACAACTGAGAATGGTTTAAACAATAAATAATATAATCCTCATGCAAAAAGCATTAGAGTAGTTTAAAAGCAGTCTATTCAGCGACTGAAGAACTCTAGTAAGAATGCTGGCTGCTCTCTGGCATCCTCCGTGTCTACATCGGCTCTTCTCTTGCTCACAAGTTGGCGGTAGCAGCTCCAGGCATCTTGTATAGGCTGTGCGTGCTCAGCAGAAGAGGATCTTTGCTTCTAGTGGAATTTCTTTTATGTCAAAGGAAAGTATTTTAGAAACTTTCATAGGTAAGAGGTGATAGCTCTGGACCATCAGTAACGGGATGGGATAGAAGGGTGACATCCAGGCAGTATCTCAGAAGTTAGAACACTTCACTTCTGGCTGGGTTTGACCAAAGGATCATACCGGACTGAGAGATTGAAGGTGGGGCAGAGAATAATTTCTTTACCTTCCTCTCCCTCATAGTATGCTTTTGACGGAGTCTTTTTTTTTGTTCCAGCTGCACTGAACTGCCTATGAGTCCAAATTCGCAGCTAATGTAGATAATGGATATGGGTCTTCTGAAACTCCCGGTTCCTCTTGCTTTTTCAGTTTGTGGTGGTATTTCTCGACTCTCCTTCACTCTGGCCCTTTAGTACTCTGTGAAAATCGCCTGCCTTGAATTTCTTTTGTTTCAAATGTTTGCACTGTTTAGGTTTTCCTGGTTAAACACATTTATGTTAAGTTTCAGTGGGGCACATATTCCTCTCTGAACCACTTACAGCACTAATGGAGTCTTCAGGAGCGATGAAACTACTCGGGTTTATTTGTAGATAAGAACCTATTTCATTTTCCGCTTTTTTCTTGGGTGTTTATAAACTTAGAGAATGCGCTTCTGTTTGAGAAGACAAAGATGAACTATTTGTGCTATATGGATTGCGGGTTTATCTTTCTATTATTTTCCTAATATCCTATGGGAGAAAAATAAATTTTTCTAACACCAAATTGTAAATGTATATAAGGAATGACTATTTTAAGATGAGAGGTGATTAAAATAGGAATTTAAAAATGTAGGTATGCTTCTTGTGTTAATCTGTTGTGTTATGTTAATCTGTTAAAATGACAAGACTGCATAGCTTCAATTATCACTTCTCTTCCCATTGTTCATTGATTTGCTTGAGCACCAAGCACCAGTAATGACTCCATTCATTGGGACTGAAGTCCATTATTGTTACTGTTTTTGGCATATCAAATACACCGTGGGTAGCTTGCCAGGCTCTGCCTTGGCTCTGGGTTCATCCCAGGGGGTACAGTCTTTTTCTATGTCAGACCATCAACCATTCAGAGCCCACAGCCCATGGGGCAGAGCTCTGGGGGTGTAGACAAGCCTGTCTCCTGTCTGCCATCTGCTGACGCAGCCAGGCACTACAGCCACACCTGCAACACCTCGAGGGGTAGATAGCTTTAATAACAAATGGATTTTTTTTCTAACCTGAAGACAAGAAGTCCATGATAAACATGCTGTCAAAGGAAAGGAGATGAGAGGAGGAAGCAGAAGAGAAATGGAGAATGAGAGATGAGAGGTGAAAGAAAAGTCTATTGGTCTTTTCTCTTTGGGATACCAATATTAACAGATCAGAATCAAACCATTACTACCTCATTAGCCTCTGTTAACTCCTTTAGGCAACTCTATTATTCTCTTATTAAAAATGTTAATAAGATTTAATACTTATTTGTGATTACCTTCCTTTGCTCCATCACCAAATTCAATCCCGTTGGGAATAAGTCTTCAGTATTTGAATTGTAAAGGTATATCATTCACTCCATAACTCTTGCAGATTGGTTTTGCCATGTAGGATAATGTTAAACAATTTTCTTTAATCACCTTACATCTAGGCTTTCTTTCCTGAAGTAGGGATGTTGACAGAGTGGCGCTGGGATGAGAAGAGTTGTATAAGGGGAAAATTGAGTAGCCATAAGGTTTTAGTCATGTTGTCAGATCTTATAATACTGCGCCTCTCGGAAAAAGACATCTCATTTTCTCTTATTTGGCCTGATTCTGAGTTGAAGTGTGTGCTAACAAGGTAGATACTTTTCTCATTTTGCTTTCCTTTCTTTGATTTCATTTCTTACTTGTGAACTATGAATAGATGCTTTTGAAATGAATCATTGGGACTGGCTTACAATTTGAAATATAGGTGCTCGAATACAGCAATTCTCAGGGTAAGGTAGAGTGGAAGAGATATACATTTTTTGTGCTTTTCCTTTGCTGATGAAATCAACGTAGGAATTGGAAGGATTTATATTTCATTTTAATTAATACGAAGAATTAACCACTCTTTCTGATGTGTTGTGAATCGTCTGCAGCCTCATTCTGTCTTGCAGACTAAGGTTCTGGATAAAAAAAATAAACTGAAGAGGTTTAGAAATGCTGCTAAGTTTTATTACCAAGAGAAGCAGAGATCTGACCATATGGACTAAATGAGAAGAGGCCAGGCGTGTAAATAAAAGTAAAGTGCTGAAAGCGACAGAAGTTGATAGAGTGTATAGGATTTGCATGAGTAGTTTAAAAATTGACTTGTGGTTAGGAAAAAATGAAGTCATGAAATTTGCTTATATATGGATGGACATGGAGAGTATCATGCTGAGTGAAATCAGTCAGAGAGAGACAAACATGGAATGGCTGAACTAATTTGTGACATTTTATATATATATATTACATATGCATATATGTATACACATATATATTTATATATCTATATATGTCTCTGTGTATATAATATATTTCATTTATTGTAAATAAAGTATATTTATGTCTATGTTTATATATAAACATATATAATATATAAAATGACATGTGAATAATACACAAAGATAGTAGAAACAAGGGCCAGGAGGATTGCACCATGGAAGAAAGCCTGCCACAAAAGGGAGGGAGAGATCAATTAGGACATGGAAGAGATCACTATGACAATGATAGTTGAAATGATCACTCTGAGCAAAACTGAGTGTGAAATGAAGTAAAGTGATACACATAATAAGCTTCTAGTAACAGTATTGTGAACCACAATTCCTAAAAAGAAAGAGAGAGAGTAAATGAACCAGAGAGAGAGAGAGAGAGAGAGAGAGAGAGAGAGAGAGAAAGCATCTCTAGGCTCATGGGGACAGATAGGGACAGGATGGGGGATGGCGGTAAGAAAGCCAGGGATGTTGGTGGCAGGAAATGTGGATTGGTGAAGAGATGGGTGTTGGAACATTGCATGACTGAAACTCCAAAACAAAAACTTTTGTAACTGTATAACTCATGGTTATTCAATAATAATAAATAAAATAAAATTAACTTGTGTTAGTGGAAAGATTTTGCCTTAATGGACTTTTAAACAAGAAAAAAATAAAATTTAAGAAGATACAAGCAAACAGTTTCAGATTTATATCCCGGGAGAATAAAGGAGCAGAGGATCTGGGACAGTAAGAAAGATCACCGGGGAGAGAGACAGAAAAGGCACAAATGACTTGGTGCTGGGTAATGAGGCATACATAGGATCAGGAGACAGGAGTTGTCTCCTAGAACTAGGACAAAAATGAAAATCATCCCTATGATAGAGGAAACATTATAAATGGAGTGTTCACACACTTATGAATGAATTATGAATGAAATGGGAGGACTTATAAAAATGCAGAAAATGTAATTAACATATATGGCATAGGATACAACTTTATCCTGATTGCCTATTACTATGTTAACTCTAATAAGACCGTGTATTCGGGGCTAGTTGTCTTAGCGAGAATATAGGGGCTAAAAGAACTATAATTTTTCTAAAGAGAAACAAACCTATGAGGCGCAGTTAACTCTTACATCAAGGAAATTGACAATCAGGAAAGTTATGGTCATTACTCAAAATCACAGATGTGAATTCAAAAAAAAATATTGTATTTTCAGGGCTGCCATGCTTTCATTTTCTGGTCACCGAGTGTCGGGGGAGCTCCGCCAGGGTCCCCCAACAGTGCCGGGAAACAAGTTCCCTTCTACCTCTGAAGCTGGCGAGGAATGGATGAAAACACAGGAATCCGATGTGATTTAAAAGGGTTTACTTATCACAGGTTCAGGCATACAAATCAGCAAAAGGAAAAGCCTGGTGCTTAGGATTCCCGGCTAGAACCCCAGCCACGTGTAGGCCAAGACGGCAGCCACCACGTATAAAGGCGCTGTAAAGAGGAGACAAAGACAAGACTCCCAAGAAGGGTGCGAGCTCACAAAGAGAGAGCCCAAAAAAGCCCAAAAAGAGCAGGTGGGGGGGAGAGAGGAAGCAGGCTAGTATTATACCCTGTAACTCAGACCTCCCTCCCACTGTTATGGAAAGCAGGGAGGGTCAAATGCCCTCAGATAATTTCTCCCAGCACCTCACCTAGGCCCTTTTATATGCTAATGTTTTGAGCCAAGATCTGCCTGGAAATGCCTTTATAGGATAGAGAAGGGGGGTTTTTGAGATGGCATGTCTCTGTACCAAAGACTAAAACTAATGCCAGTTAAATATTTCTCCAAGCCTTCACAAGTCTCTTCTACTTCATGGTAGTTTTGTATTTTAGTTGCCTTTGAGTATGTCAGGGAGCCATGCTTGTTTGCTTGGAGGCAAACAGCATTTCTCTCTGTCTAATTACTTAGGGATCCTACGTGGCCAGGCAAATATGCTGGTAAGATCTAGCTAGTCCCACGATGATTGTGGTAGCATGGGAGAATATTTATACCAGCTAGTACAGAATACATGGTCAGATAAACTGCCACATTTAGACTACCCCCCTTATCTATGAAGTGATTTGCAGGCGGCAATTCAGAGCAGATGCAGTGGCCCTTAGAGGAGTCCTGCAACACAGAGGATCATCGTAAGCAATACAATAAATCTTTCAGTTAGACATATAACTATGGCATCTACATATTAGTACATGTTTTTGTTACTTCTGTCCTATGACAGCAGAGTATTTGTCATTCTTGAGTGAAATAAAAATGAAAAAAAGAAATCCTTTGTCATTGGTGCTGTGGTAAATGACAAACGCAGATACTAGAATGGGTTATGTGAGTATAAATGCTTACTTTTTTGATAGTAAGTTCCGTTTTTCAAGTCATAATAAAACACATATGTGCAAATAAACTCAAACTTTCTATTGTGTTTTCCACCATAAGCTCCCAGACAGTAAAATGGTAGAAAGCTCAGAGGAGCCACGGGAGCCCCACCCATATCTCTTATACCGGAGACAGGAGAATTTCATCCTGTCTTGTGATTGCCATGGTCATGCCTTTGTCGACTTCAGCTGAGACTTATTTTCCTGATATGACACTTGCAGGCTTGTTTCTCTCCTTGAAGCAGGACAGAGGCTGTGCCCCACAGTCTCTGTCCTTCTTTTTTTCCTTCCTTGCTTCTGATTTTTATTACTGGAGACCCAAAGGAAGTTTGCCTATCCTCTGTGCCTCTTAGTGCTACTAGAGTCCTTCGGTTGTGCCACGGGAGACCCTCTCTGTAATCAGTAAGCACCAGGTTCGTACTGCACTTACTCTCTCTGACCAAGTGGAAACTATCCAGTATTTTAGTAGAACTGTTGAATACTTCAAGTTAGCATTTCTTATTTCCACTGCTAATATCATTTTTGATCAGTGGAAGACAGTTTATGTGGTACTTAGAGAGGAGTTTTACCTAATGGATGACAGGGAAATTGGGGGTATGGGGCATTTGATTCTTAGTATTTCAACTGCTGGATCCTCAAAATTTGACCATTTGTGAACATAGCTAATTGAAATTCCTCTCTCTCTCCCTCCTTCCCTCCCTCCTTCCCTCCCACCTTCCCTCCCTCCTTCCCTCCCTCCTTCCCCCCCACCTTCCCTCCCTCCTTTCCTCCCTCTTTTCCTCCCTCCTTTCCTCCCTCCTTCCCTCCTTCCTTCCCTCCTTCTTTCCCTTCTTTCTTTCTTTCTTTCTTTCTTTCTTTCTTTCTTTCTTTCTTTCTTTCTTTCTTTCTTTCTTTCTTTCTTTCTTTCTTTCTTTCTTTCTTTCTTTCTTTCTTTCTTTCTTGCTTGCTTGCTTGCTTGCTTTCTTGCTTTCTTGCCTTCTTGCCTTCTTGCCTTCTTTCTTTCTTTCTTTCTTTCTTTCTTTCTTTCTTTCTTTCTTTCTTTCTTTCTTTCTTTCTTTTCTTTCTTTCTTTCTTTCTTTCTTTCTTTCTTTCTTTCTTTCTTTCAATTTTTTTATTTATTTTTTAAGTATTTTATTATACCACCGTGAGATATACAAATAAAAAAGATATACAATTAAAAAGTTCATGTTTGGGTTTTGGTCATACAGTGTTCCAGCACCCGTCCCTCTACCAGTGCCCATCTCCCACCACCAACGTCCCCGGTTCCCTCCCCCTTCCCCAGCCCACCTCCATGGCAGGTTTTTTATTTCTTTCCCTTTCTCTCTCTTTCTCTTTTCCTTCCCTTCCAGACTATGGATTACAGAACATACATTAAAAGGTTGTCATGTGTATCCTTTTGCCTCTATTTAATGCTCAGTTCTAGGTTGGCATTAGTACCCTCGAAAATTATTAGCACCCTGTTCCATTTTCTGTCTTACCTAACCTCTGACTCCCACACGTTTGTGATAATTTCCACCTTTGACAAGACCTCCTGATATATGTTTCACTTGACCTTGGATATTGGTATCATAATATGTACATATATATTTATGCCATGCAAATAAATGCAGTCATTCTGTATCTGTCTCTCTCCTTCTGGCTAATTTCGCTCAACATAATCTTCTCCATGTCCATCCATTTATAGGCAAATTTTATGACTTCATTTTTCCTAATAGCTGCATAGTATTCCATTGTGTAGATGTACCAAAGCTTCTTTACCCAGTCATCGATTTTCGGGCACTCTGGTTGCTTCCAGAATCTGGCTATTGTGAATAATGCTGCTATGAACATAAAAGTAGGGATGGTGTTTCCACTGCGTATTTTTTGGTTTCCCAGAGTAGATTCCCAGGAGTGGTACGTCTGGGTTAAATGGGAGTTCAATTTCTAGTCTTTGGAGGAAAGTCCATATTGTTTTCCAGAAAGGCTGTACCAGCCGGCATTCCCACCAACAATGGATGAGTGTCCCCTTTTCCCCACATCCACGCCAGCACTTGTTGTTCTTGCTCTTTTGAATATGTGCCAGTCTCTGTGGTGTAAAGTGGTATCTCATTGTTGTTTTGATTTGCATCTCTCTGATGACCAGTGATGATGAGCATTTTTTCATATGTTTTTTGCCATTCGAATTTCTTCCTTTGCTGAAGTTTCTGTTCATTTATTCTCCCCATTTTTTGATGGGGTTGTTTGTTTTCTTCTTGTAAAGTTCTACCAGTGCCTCATATATCCTGGATATTAACCCCTTATCAGATGGGTATTGGGTGAATATTCTTTCCCATTCTGTGGACTGCTTTTGTATCTTAGTCACTGTTTCTTTTTGAGGTGCAGAAGCTTTTTAGTTTCATGTTCCTTCCTTCCTTCCTTTCTTTTTCTTTCTTTCTTTCTTTCTTTTCTTTCTTTCTTTCTTTCTTTCTTTCTTTCTTTTCTTTCTTCCTTCCTTCCTTCCTTCCTTCCTTCCTTCCTTCCTTCCTTCCTTCCTTCCTTCCTTCCTTCCTTCCTTCCTTCCTTCCTTCCTTCCTTCCTTCCTTCCTTCCTTCCTTCCTTCCTTCCTTTCTTCCTTTCTTCCTTTTCTTTCTTTCCTTCATTTTCCTCCATCCCTTTCTATTCTTCTCTCCCTCTTTCTCCTTTTTTCCTTTTTCCTTCTTTTTCTTCCAAGGTGTTGCCGGTGTGGCTCTGGTCCCAGGCTGCATCAGCAGGTGGCAGACAGGAGACAGGCTTGTCTACACTCAGGGCTCTGCCCCGTGGGCCCCTGGATGGTAGATGGTCTGACATAAAAAAGCCTGAGTCCCTTGGGATGAACCCAGAGCCAGGGCAGAGCCTGGCAATCTGCCCATGGTGTATTCAATATGCCAAAAGCAGTAACAATAGTGGTCCTCATTCCCAATGATGGAGACGTTACTGGCACCTACTTGAGCAAATAAATGAACAACAGGAAGACAAGTGACCAGTGACAAGATATTCACTGTTTAAGAAATCTTAAAACTTTTATTTATGTTCCACATATTTCTAAAGATAGCAATACCACACCAGTAGAAATTCAACTTAATTGGGAAACCTAGGCTTTTCTCATTCCAATCATGGTTTGCTTTTGGGGGTGGGGGTGGGTGTCTTTATACACTGAAGAAATACATGCATATGAGGCATGTATTCCACTAGAGAGCTATATCCCTAGCCCCTTGATTAATGTTTAAAAGTGATGAAATTCAGATTTCGTGTGTTTTTTATAGTAGTTGCACACAAATTCTGTAGAAATGCTGTTGATGTGTGTATTATAGGATCATCTTTCAGAAATACCTGCACACACAATCTAGACATGTTTTCTTTTAAGCAATAACTCAACTCACTGAAGCCAATCTGCCTGTGTTTCACTTTTTGCATTTGCTGGTTTTCAAGAATGGTGTGTGTGCTGTATGTGTTGTGTGTTGTCTGTTTTGTGTGTGCTGTGTATTGTGTATGCTGTGTTGTGTGTGCTGCATGTTCAGTGTGCTGTGTGTTGTATGTGTTGTGTGTTGTGTGTGCTGTGTTTGCTCTGTGTTGTGTATACTGTCTGTGCTGTGTGTGCTGTGTGAGCTGTGTGTGCTGTGTGTGCTATGTGCGTTGTGTGTGTTGTGTGGATTGTGTGTGCTATTTGGGTTGTGTGGGTTGTGTGTGCTAGGTGGGTTGTGTGTGTTGTGTGCACTGTGTGTGCTACTCTGGGCCTCCCATCCTGGCAGCTCAGAGTAGCTGTTGAGAAACTAAGGACCCAAGAGAGGGAACCCAGTGGCCGTAACAGGGATTTACTTCACCCTGTCTGCTGTCATAAGGGCTCACTTTAATCTTTCCTCTAAATCCTTTTAAAACTTGGTATCAAGGGAACGGAAATCTATCTCTTTCACATAGAATATGAGGTAAACAGCGATAAGCCTGGAGAAGAGAACTACATTCTGTTCAGTTTGCGGGAATTGTGACTTATATTCTGAAGGGGCTGCTAAGCCTTGCTTACTCCAGCATGGTGACTTACTCAGCAGCCACGAGTACAGGAATGTTCCAACCCTGACAGGAATGCTCCAACACTAACACCTCATAGCACCCGCCACATAGTTCATTTTAATCATTTCTCATGCTTAAAAAAAAGATGAAAGGGTAATTAATTTAAAATACAGTTGGTACATCCTTTTTGGTTACAATTTAATGTAAATTAATTTACAATTTAATGTAAATTAAAGTGTAAAATATTCTTTAAGCAAAAACGTCTGCAGGGGAGGAAATGGGAGGAAATATGGTAGAAATTAGATGAAGTCTGCAATATTAGCTGGTGATTGGACAGTCACTACATCCACTGAGCCACAGGATTGAGCTGATAACACAAAAGTTCTAAAGCATCTGCCAGTATGATGCTGTTCTCTGTATGTCGTGACAGAGCTGTAGACTGAACCTTTGTCTAGACAGTGTTAACTTTATAGTACAGGGTTCATAGCTGGCTGTGAGCAGAGAAAAGCCTGGATGGGCTGTGAGTTGCATGCCGTAGATGCTGGGCAAAACAAGGTCTTATCTTGCTTTCTTAGTTAAATGTCCTACAGTTTAGGGCAAGCGAACATGTATTTTATTTCTTTCAAAGGTAAATTTTAGCTTTGAATGTCAATATTTTGACACAACCAATTTTAGGGGCTATGATAGAAAAAGTCATAAAAATAAGTTTTATTCAGTCTAATTTTGTTCAGTAAAATGTGTACATAACATAATACCTGTTGAATAAAGGTATTGCCTGGATGTTGCTTATTTAAGGAACTTAATGTAGTACCATAGTAAGCAGGAAGTATTCACTTCTAGGTGTTTAGAAAATGTGTTCATCTTGATATGGAAATATGATGTGGAAATAATTTTTTAAAAACCTTTAATACTCAAGAAATATCATACATAAGCTTTTTCAGGAGAGACAGACATGGGACAGAGCTGCTACTGGCTCTCACTGTGCCCAGCTGCTCATGAGGTGCCTGGGAGGGATAGCAGGTTCTTGCCCTGGCCCGCCACCCCAGCAGAGCCTCACAACAAGCCAGACAACCCCCCACTCCATGAGGACCTGCATTTTCCACTTCCGGACTTCCACCTTGTCAGAACTCCACCCAGCAGACCAGCCTATCACAGCCCGGCTCATCGAGATCCACCCTGCTGCAGTCTTTTTTTAATCCGGCCCAGGTATGTTGATCCAGAGACAGACATGGGGCAGAGCTGCTACTGACTCTCACTGTGCCCAGCCACTCATGAGGTGCCGGGAGGGGATGGCAGGTTCTAACCCTGGCCTGCCACCCCAGCAGAGCCTCACAACAAGCCGGATGACCCCCCACTCCATGAAGACCTCCATTTTCCACATCCGGACTTTCCCTCGTCAAAACTCCACCCAGCAGACCAGCCTATCACAGCCCTGCTCGCGTGGCCACTTGCAGCCGCACGGTTCATCAATAAATGCTAGATTTTGAGATGACTACAATAGTATGCTACCTGCATGGCAGAGCCTGGCAAGCTACCCGTGTCGTATTTGATATGCCAGATACCAATAACAATTATAGACCTCATTCCCATGACATGATGGAATGGTTTGAGGCTCTTTATGTTCCTGGAGCAAGCAGGTGCCCTTGGGCTCTACTTACATGAGACAGGTCATATGGAGATGTTACTGGTGCCTGCTCAAGCAAATCGACGATGAACGGGAAGACAGTGATACCGTGATTTTTCAGGTTTAAACATTGCTTTAGGAAAATTGTCTTGTGTAGTATGATATAATCTTTCATTACAATGTTAAAGTACTGTAAAATTTAAAATGCTAGTTGGAAAACTCCAAAATAGCACCTTCTCCGAATAGCTTTCTTTTTTCTAAAAAATAGTGCAAATTCTCTTTCTGTCTCTCCCTTCGTCTATTATGTCTGCGGTCATACACAAAATTTGCTCAGTGCACTGGGGACCTTTTTGTTCCCAAGGATGCTAAGAGCAGACGTTCTGGCTCACGGTTGGTAGTGAGGGTGGTATTCTGAATGGAGCTCACAGGTCTACCTCTGTGCTTTTAAGTGAAGTGTTGTTAGTATTAACACAGCAAGTATTTCCAAATTTTTCTGTGCAGGTAGCATTTTGTTTGGGGAAGATGGAATTTACAGCATTCTAAGTGAGCATGAGCATTCTAAGTGAACAAGTATAACATTTTGAATTTTTATCACAATTCATATGAGAAAATTGTGAAACTAAATTGAGCAGTATGGAAAAACAGTGTTTGTTTTATACTAATTAACTTGATCTTCTCTAATTTATTAAATAGAGACAAAATATCTTAATATTTATCCTCAGATTGTAATTGATCTAAGTCATTTAGAATACTCCTCTGCGAACATAGTAAATCTATCTAAGGCAGAAATTATTCTGTAACCTGAAGTTTATTTCCTAGTTATTTGTGTTGTCTTCTAAAACTAACATTTTATAACACTTCAAGAAATATTTTTCCTTGAATTTTATTTAGCATGGCCATGAAGGGTCTTTGTAGAAAGTGTTCTTTTATCACTTATACTTTTTTATTAGAGCCCTTAAAAAACAATAGAATTCAAGTATTCAAGCAATGCAATGATAATTTTGTCCTTGTTGCTTATATATTGAAAAGATTTTGAATTCCTTTATCAATTTTGAATTATCACAAATAAATATTCCAAGGACATCTAAAATGTAAACTTTCATGTTTCATAAGTAGTTTGCTCTATTCAAGTACATGTGATTAAACAACCCATGGAAATTCTGCATTGATTTTGTTTTCTCAATAGAAGCATTTTTGCTTTGGGCATCAAAACTGCAATAAGAGCTTGCAAAGAAATCTTTGTAGGAGTTACACACTGGTAGGAAAAAATACCTCTTAATAAGCATAATAATAAGAAAACACTTATTAGTCCAAATACCTCAAGTTATATGGTGATATTATAAAGATCTTAAAAGTTTGGCTATATTAATTGGAATAGTCTTTGTTGTAACTATAACTAATGTTTAACTTGGCTTTTATTTTCATTTATTAATTTAGGTACAATTTTTATAATATTTTCATATTTTCAGAACTCCTTAGCTTATTCCTTTTCATTTATTAATTTATTTATGTCTAGTTTGAAGGCCACACCAGAGGGGGTGCAGGGTTTATTCCTGGCTCTGTGTTAGGGAACCAAATGGGGTGCCCAGGATCGAACCAGTTCTGTCCAGAGAAAGACAAGAACAACCACCCACTATGTTATCTATCTAGCTCCTTGCTCATGCATTTTAAATGATGTTGGTATTCATTAATTCAGATTTAAAGTGACAATATCTATAAAATGACAGAGATGGAGGTAGAAAGATATAGAGCAAGGTGTTTAGGATCTTGCCTTGTACCTCGGCAGTCCTTACTTGATCCCAGTACTGCAGTTGATTAATCCCTTGAGCACCACCAGAAGTGATCCTTGGTCACAGTGCAGGAATAAGCTTTGAGGACAGTCAGGTGTGGCCCCAGGATGGAAGGGAACCTGGGAACGTTGGTGGAGGGAAGGCAACAAGTGGTGTTGGGACTGGTGTTAAACTATTGGAAGCCTGAAGCTCTATTATAAACAAATCTGTAAATGATGGTGTCTTAATTTAAAAAGAAATATAAACATTAAAAAATAAATTGAAATAAAAAAGGAAGGAGGGGGCTAGGAATATGTAAAGAAAGTTTCAGTTTAAAGAATAATAGTGGTAATCTGCTGGATTATGGATTTTGTAAAGTTACTTATTTTAATATTTATTTCCTTTGCTTTGTAAAAGAAAACAGAATTAATTTCACATAAATAAATTTAGATTTAACTTAAAAACTTAAATTAAGAATATAAATTTATAAAGATATTAAAAATTAAAAAAATTCTTTGTAGATTACTCTTTGCCTCCATATTCTTAGAGGATTGGAAAGAAAACTTTAATGAACTGGGAAGCAATTATTCATTTTATTTTTTGTAATTATTAGACAATAATATTTAAAATATAATGAATTTATAATTTGTTGTTCTTTTACTTCTTACTGAATTAACTAGAGGGAAGGGAAAATACTTGTTAGAGATCCATTTCTTGTATATGCATGGCCTGTTTTTTTCCAAACTTTTATCTACCTCTCTCTCTCCTCCTCTCTCTTCACCCCACTTTCTCACCTTTCTCATATTTTCTAAATGAAACTATGTTATTTCACACACGCAAAAGCTTCTCATAATGCTTGTACTGGGATGTGAAGCTGAAGGGGTAATGTGTGCTGTTGTTGGACTTCTAAGAGTTAAGACTATGAGAAAATTTGATAGGCTTTCCCGAAATATGTATGGAAAAGAAGTTGCTATTTTGGGGTAAGCTATTTACAATATTGTTTAAAACAAAGTTGCAGAGTGTCTCTCATGGCTAAAATATATACTATACGTTACGTACAATGTGTAGGCTATGACGAATGTTCAGTAGATCCAGTTTAAGTGACTCATGAGAACACAGAAAATAAACAGATTGTTAGACCTCATAGGTCAACAGAAAAAGCAAAGAAAGTATAATGATTTACTTTTCCTATTTAGGAAAATTCACATTATGCCAGCCCCTGTGTACAAATTTGATTACTCTTCTCTCTTCTTCCTCTGATTAAAACCTTGAAAGATAAATGTTAGTGAGTGTTTTGAAATGAGAGTGAGAAACCACGAGCTAACCATGATTCATTAAGGTGAAGGTGAACTATGTAATAATAACATTTCTAAGTGAGGAAAAGTAATTGTATTTGAATAAGCTGACTATTGATAATTATCTGGAATGGCATATTACTTTCTCAACTGAGTCTATTTTGGGATTTGAAAAGACTTTACAAGAATTTTCCTCCAAATGTAGACTAGAAACTATCAGTCTACATTTTCATATGGTAACATGACAAGCAATTTACTAAAACTGATTAATCAAGTTGATGTATGAAGTTGCAGGTATATTAGTCTTTTACACAACTGTGTGGTAGTCCATTGTGTGGATACACCATAATGTATTGAATATGTATTGAATTACTTTCTCTAATTTAAACAGTTTGATAATTTGAAGTCTCTTGAAATAATAACCTCTGCCTTTGAGACATTTTTCATAGTGTTGAACATGTAGTTTTAGGTATAATCGTTTCTCTTGACATTTTTCTGTGAAAACAAAAAGCAAGTTATAGAACAACTGAATCGATCATAATGGTACAAAATAAAAAGTTCTTCATGACGTTCTATTTGATGGATTTAATCTCTTTTGAACATTACTGTTTTCAGTTCTTCCATTTATACATATAAAAATAATGGAAAGTATGTGAACTTTAGGGGTTTGGAGTGATAATCAAGTTCCTTAATCATATTAGGTCACTCCTGGTGATGATTAGGGCTTACTCCTGCCTCTGTGCTCAGGGATCACTCCTGACAGAACTTAGGAGACCACAGGTTGTGCTATGGACTGAATTCAGTTGACCCCATCAAGGCCAGCACTCTACCTGCTAAGCTCGTCCTCTAATTTCTCCTCTCACATGTGGAGGCAGTTGCAACAGATGTGAGGAATAAAGACTAGTGAGAAAAATATCCTCTTTACTAACATTAAAGAGAGGAAATGAATGGCTCAGATTAGGTTTGTTACTATAGTGAGTTTCCTTAGTGTGCTTGTAGCGACCCACTTGAAGGAGTATTTGAGACCAGAGGAAAAACTCTACCTATAACCACTCTATCAGAACCACTTAAGGTATATTTAACATACAATTGTAAGTTTGTCCTGAAGTTTTAAGTAGTTTTACATTTTGAGGACTTGCGGAATAAAATGTAAGGAATGTGTATTTAAAAATGTTTAGGCTTTTTGGACCATACTTGGCAATACTCAGGAGTTACTCTTGGCTCTGCACTCAAATTACTCCTGGTAGTGCAAGGGGACCATATGGGATGCTGTGGATTGAACCTGGATCAGCCTCATGTAAGGCAAACACCCTGCCTGCTGTGCTATCACTCTGACCCTTTCAAAGTATTTTGAAAACATTTACACATAAGCATTTTTCTTATTTCACAGAATTTTTGAATTACTATAATGAACATGTCTTATATGTGTGAATTTATGGATTAATACATTGAACATGCAAAGAGTGTGTTATCAAAGTTTCTATTTTAGCTATTTGGAATAGGTTATCAACAAACTAGAAATGTATGAATAAATGTATAGAGTGAGGGCCTGAGAGAGAAGACAGTAGATAAGATGCTTTTCTTACACATAGTCTACCCAGTTTTTTCCCAAGCACTGCAGAGGGTCACGTGAACACTGCCAGTGATCTCTGAGCACAGAGTCAGGGTAAGCCCTGAGCAGAGCTGAGTGTGACCCAAAAAACTCTCTCAGAAATTATAGATGTTTATATTCATTAAGTAGAAAATACTTGCAATTAAAATACTGTCATTAATCTCCCCTTTTCACAAGACTTTATTTTAAAATAAGAACATAAACTAAATCAATAAGTCCTTTTTAATTCCTGGTTCAACCTCTATTTAGCCAAGTAAATGGGCAGGGGAATAGTTATAAGACAAATTGTGTGTCTTTACTTTGTTACAGGCCATTTGTCACTCTCACATATTGAAATTAAAAGAGCATCTTTGATATCATTCTTCAACTATATATTCCCATTTGTTACCTTATATTTCTTTAGAAAACCACATTGTATTTTCTTTAGAAAATAAACACATTTTCGAGAATCCATTTTTTGGGATTTTTCAATGGGCTTTTGTAGCATTTGGTTGTGTGATAGGAACAGCTTCTTAGGCTTACAAAAAATAGTTTAACAGATTGCTTTGGCAAAAACGGGTGCTGGTTTTCCTCCACTATTTAAGAGGCAAACTTTCGCATATGTGCAATCTTTTGTATCCATGATAATTTGGGAGCAGAAAGATCAAGGGAAAATAAAGAGATTTTCAGTTCTATGAATTTTTAAACATACCTCTGCTTTTAAGCAAGAGAGTCTGTACTTTAGTTGGGAGCACATACAATTCTTGTTCATTGTCAAGAGATTTATTGGAAGCAAGCAATGACAACATCTGGGAAAGTGAGTGTGCGTTCCATTTAAACACCTTGATTTCTTATTCACCGTAGTTTATGAGGGAAATTTGACATCTTCTGCTATTCGAGGTTTAATGGAATCCCTTGAACAGCTGCAGAGGCACACAAAACAGAGTGGGAAGCAGTTTACATAAGGAATAAAGGAATCTGTAAAAGTCTTTAATTACAAAGATAAGCTGTGAGATGCTTAAAAAAGAACTATGGAAAAGGGATGTTCTTTCTGACTAACTTCAAAAAGCTTAAAAATTACTTAAAAACTCTTGGCTTCCCTTGGAAAGTCGCCCACATTCTCTGAGGTCATGTAGGTGCTACCTGACAGTGGTGCCATATTGAAAAAGATAGACGTCCTGTCCTAAGGTCACAGTGACAAATTAGATGTATTCCACTATATAGGTATACTAATGTCAGGGCACTTAAGAAATTGGTTATAATCACTGAAGTTCCTTTTTCAGATTAGTAACAATGAAGGTATCTCATGGTGATTGAACAAGGGCATATGGAAAGGCTGCCTGAAGAAGATCAAACAAGGATAAAAGCAGTCTTTTAAAGGTTGGCAATATATTGAATCTTATTACAATAAATCGTCCAAGTTGACAAGTTCTGTCAGCTTACACTGGATTTCTTTCCCGATGGCAGTGATTGCTCTCACAGTCTAGGAGACAAGAGCAATTTGTATCAGAATTTCACCTTAGTGAGGCTTTTTATATCATAGGATGCTTATGGTAGAAAAGGAGTTTAGAAGATCAAAACACTCTTAGGTTAAAGAAGAGGCAAATGACAGGGAAAAAATGGAAAAAAAGACTGTTCGAATTATTTTAAGTATAAGGAATCAACTTAAAGTCAGTAAGCAGGATTGTTCATGGCATTGTCCTTTGGTTCTAAAGATTTCATTGAGAGACTAGATATTAAATACATTAAAGTATAAGATTTTTATTATTGTTTTTGGATCATATTCAATGGTGCTTGATGCTCTGGGCTTTATTCTAGCTCTGCACTTAGGGTTCACTTCTGCTGGGACTTAGAGCACTATATGGTGTGTTCTATATTGGAATCAAACACAAGTTAGTTGCATGCAAGGCAAGTGCACTACATGCTATTCTATCTCTTTAGTTCCTAAATATAATATCTACTAACTTGATCGTTTATTTGGTGAAATAGTTGTAAACATTAATGCGATTTAGGGATGACCACTGGACTAGAGCTGTTACTGACTGGATTCTTCGGGACATCAAAAGAATGCATGGCTGCCCACTTATGAGATGGTCAACTTTTTCATCAAAAACCTAAAGGAATGGTTTGAGGCTCTTAGTGATCCTGGAGAGAGCAGATGCCATTGGTTTAAACTTGTACACGACAAGGACAAATGAAGATGTTACCAGTGCCCACTCGGGAAAATCAATGAACAACTGGAAGATATGTGATAAGTAGGTGATAAGTTGTAAACATACTGATACTGTCAATTTAAGAGAATCTACTTGAGGAAAAAATTAATTGAGCATGGGTAGTGTCAGTAAAATTAGCTTTCCAGAAATGGTGCCAAAAATGTCTTCTTTAATAGAAAATGTAAAATAGGTTTAGTCAGATATTGTCAATTATAAATATCATTCCAGAAAATAGAAATTTCTTAGAGTCAGCTTGGCTCTTCTAATTGTCTTCTTTAGCAAGTCTTCTGAAATTATTCTAGAAAGACTCTGGAAGAAAAGAACTCAACAAAAGGAATTTTTTGAGAGGCAGAAAAGCTCATTTTACTAGGTGTTCAATTGCAACTTGTTATTTTGGGAGTGTGAAAACTTGGGAAGAACACAGGAAATGGGGAATAATAAAAATATAGAGATGCTACAGGTCTCCAAATTGGAGACAACCGCTGGACTAGAGCTGTTACCGACTGGATCCCACGGGATGTCAAAAGATCACGTGGGCGCCCACCTACAAGATGATCAGACTTCCTTGTTAAGACCCTGAAGGAACGGTTTGAGGCTCTTCATATTCCTGAATCAACCAGATGTCATTGGGCTACAGTGGCACGTGATAGGGTCCAATGGAAATGTTACTGGTGCCCGCTCGAGCAAATCAATGAATAACGGGATTCAAGTGATCAAGTGATCAAGTGAGCTACAGGTCAGTGGTAGAGTACTTGGCTTGTATGTATGAAGTCCTAGGTTTAATTTTGGAAAAAAGGAAGGAAAAAAGGAAGGAAGGAAGGAAGGAAGGAAGGAAGGAGGAAGGAAGGAAGAAGGGAGGAAAGAAGGAAGGGAGGAAAGAAGGAAGGGAGGAAGGAAGGAAGGAAGGGAGGGAGGAAATAAGGAAGGGAGGAAAGAAGGAAGGGAGAAAGGAAGGAAGGAAGGAAGGGAGGGAGGAAGTGAAGACATAAACAAAAATAATGAAAGGGAATTTCACTTCCCTTTAGAACATAAAACAAAGAATAAATACATAGAACCAGGAGAGTAGATGAAATGATGCAGCACTGAAAGTTTTGAACAAATCTTCCAGGATTCTTTTAGGAATAATTCAGTGTGGATTCAAAAGTGCAGAAATACATGGCCCCTCCAGACAGATAAGAAAGTGGCTCTTTCGAAAGATAAGTAGAAAACTCAAAGTAAGACTATCTTCTAGAGCCCACAAGGGCACATAGCTCTTTCTCTTTCCCACATCTCTGCTCTCTGCTTTACCAGCTTCATTTTCTCCCACCCTTCACTAGCTCCTTTAGTTCCTTCATGCTAGAGTCTATCTAAATGGCTCCTCTCTCCTTCCTTCCTGCTTCCATTATTTGTGGTTTGGACTCTTTTATTCACTATTTCTCTCTTCTATGTTTGATAATTTGTTCTTTATTGGGGGTGGGAAGAAGGACTTTGGGTTATATCTAGCTGTTGTTGTTGTGAGAGATTATTTTTTTCTCAGGGGATCATATGAAGTGCTGGGGATCAAACTAGGGTTGACTGTGAGCAAAGCAAGCGCCTTATCCTCTGTACTATTATTGCTCCAGCTCATTTCTCTAGCTTTACTGTTTCAATTTCTTAAGAGAATCTGAATAAGAGTCAGATTAGTTAGCCTACACTGGTGGTCCCTGGGTGGATTTTCTCTTATTTTTCTTTCAGTAATTGCCTATTTGAAGCTGTAATTAGGCTCTGGGCTTGTTATCAGTTACTATCAGTCCATAACTCCTGGTTAAAGGGTAAACGGCCAGACACCTAGTAGAGGATAGTGAGCACAACAGTAGTGAGAATGTTATTTATTGATGCATGATATCGAAGCTGTAGAATTTGAGAGTCTGACCTCAAACATCATGACTAAGGTGCTGGGTGAGAAACGTGTCATGTCTATTCCCTTAAGAAACTGTATCAACCAAAGGCTTTTACAATTCAACAATTGTCGGGGCGCTCCGCGGGGTCCCCAACAGTGCCAGGAAGTGAGTTCCCTTCTACCTCCGAGCCGGCGAGGACGGATGAAAACTCAGGAATCCGATGTAGTTTTAAAGGCTTTACTTATCACAGGTTCAGGCATACAAATCAGCAAAAGGAAAAACCCGATGCTTAGGATTCCAGGCTAGAACCCCAGCCACGTGTAGGCCAAGATGGCGACCACCACATGTAAAGGAGAAAAAGCCTTCCAAGGGGAATGAGGGCTCACAAGGAGACAGATCCCACAAGGAAGAAAGGGGCCCGAGAGCGGGAACCAGCTAGTTTATATCCCTGTAACTCAGACCTTCCTCCCACTGTTATGGAAAGCAGGGAGGGTCCAATGTCCTTAGGTAATCCCTCCCTGCACCTCACCTAGGGCCTTTACTGTGCTAATGTTTTGAGCCGAAATCTGCTTAGGAATGCTTTTGTAGTGTAGAGAAGGGGGTTTCTGAGATGGCATGTCTCTGTACCTTGACCAACATTAATGCCAGTTAAATATTTCTCCAAGCCTTCACAAGTCTCCTCTACTTCATTGTAGTTTTATATTTTAGTTGCCTTTGAGTATATCAGGGAGCCATGCTTGTTTGCTTGGAAGCAAACAGCATTTCTCTCTGGTCTAATTACTTAGGTGTCCTACGTGGCCAGGCTAATATGCTGGTAAGATCTAGCTAGTCCCACGATGATTGTGATAGCATGGGAGAATATTTATACCAGCTAGTACAGCATACATGGTCGGATAAACTGCCACATTTAGACTACCCCCTTATCTACGGAGTGATTTGCAGGAGGCAATCCAGAGCAGATGCAGCGGCCCTTAGGAGTCCTGCAACAAACAATGTGTCTCAATTTTTTAGAATAGTCCATGAGAGAAGAGGAGAAGAATGTATAATATGTTTTATTTCCCTATTCATTGTTGAGTGGTAACAGCACATCATAGCATACAACACAGTAAGGATGATTGTGAGGGGTTTATAAAGAATCCCCTTTCCAGGCTGGAGGACTGGACAGTGTAGGTCGGGCGCCTGCCTTGCCTGTGGCCTACCAGGTTTGATCTCCAGCACTCTCTATGGTCTCCCGAGCCTACCACTAGTGATCTTTGAGCATAGAGCCAGGAGTCATCCCGAGCACCACCCAGTGTGGCCTGAAAAAAAACTTCAAAATTTGTGAATTAATAAAGAATCCCTCATGGTGTGGGGGTTCCTCTGGCTTCTTATAAGGCTCTGCTGGGATGGTGGGCCAGTACTAGAACCCACCTACCCTCCTGAGTGCTTCATGATAAGCTAGACACAGGGAGACTGGTAGCAGCTCTGCCCCCGTGGATCTGAGTCCATTTTCAACATCTGGACTCCACTGCTCATCAGAGCTCCACCAAGCAGAAAAGCTGATCTTTCCCTGTCTCACGTGACTACAAAGCAGACACGTGGTTCATCAATAAATGCTCAAGACGGAGGCTACTACAAGAATATCCCACCTGCTCGGTAGAGCCTGGCAAGCTACCTGTGTTGTATTTGATATGCCTAAAAACAATTATAGACCTCATTCCCATGACCTGAAGGAATGGTTTGAGGCTCTTCATGTTCCTGAAGTGAGCAGATGCCCTTGGGCTACACTAGCATGCAACAGGATGTATGGAGATGTTACTGGTGCCTGCTTGAGCAAATTGATGAACAATGAGAAGACAAGTGATACAAGTCCTTGAGAAATTTTGAGAGATTGAGAGATTTAGTGAATACTTTCAACATGCAATATTCAGTTCAGAACAAATTGAATTGCCTTTCCTTAATGTACTCATTTTAATGAATTGTGTCTGAGTTGATTACAGAAAGGCATATACACTTAGGCTTTTGGATTACTGAAAAGTAGGACAAGATTCAGTGAAAATAATGTGGAGGACTAATGTTGTAGCTCTGCCCCTCTAGGTGTTGTAGCTGTGGCTGTGGTGCCCAGCTGCATTGGCAGGTGGCAAATAGGAAACAGGCTTTTCTATACCCCCCAGGGCTCTACCCCCATGAGCCCTGGATGGTTGATGGTCTGACATAGAAAAAGACTGGAGCCAGAGTGATAGCCCAGCGGGTAGGGCGTTTGCCTTGCACGCGGCTGGCCTGTGCAGGCCTGGGTTCGATCCCGGCATCCCATATAGTTCCCCGAGCACCACCAGGAGAAATTCCTGAGCAAAGAGCCAGGAGTAACCCCTGAGCATCGCCGGGTGTGACCCAAAAAGCAAAAAAAGAAAAAAAAAGAAAAGAAAAAGACTGGGCCCTCTGGGATGAATCCAGAGCCACGGCAGAGCCTAGCAAGCTACCCATGGCGTATACGATATGCCAAAATCAGTAACAATAATGAATCTCATTCCCAATGAATAGAGACATTACTGGCACCTGCTCAAGCAAATCAATGAACAATGGGAAGACAAGTAACAAGTGACAATGTTGTAGCTATTTAGAATTTAGAAGGTACATATTAGAAAAGTTTTATAAGGTTTTACTTAAACTTTGGAATGCTGAAACATGGAACTAAGTAATAGCCATTTAAATCAAAGCTCCACAACATAAAAGGACTTTGAATGTAATCTGGTCATTCATAGAAACCTACCTACAGTAACAATAGTAATTGCAAGTTGATAATCATAATAGCAGTAGTAAATGACATTTGTTGAGCTCTTTATATTTATCACTGATGGTGATGAGTATTCATATGGATTCATTTAATTTTCACTACTGCTCTGTCCATGACTGAGATCTGTTTATTCTTATGACTATTTGAAAATAGCAATGAACAAACTGAAGCAGAGACTATTCTACCTTCCCTGAACTGCTATTGTGCAGTGGAGTTAGTTAGCATCACAGCTCAGCAGTTTGTAGATCCAACATAGTTTACTAGTGCTAGACAGAATATAAATAACAATGTATTTGGAGTTCAGTACTACATGAAATAATTTGCATTGAATATGGCATGCAGAGTAAATATGGTATTTCCCAGGAACATTCTGTAATTTAAAAAAATGCTTTCTCTGAGAGATACTGCAGAGATCTTTGTAGAGGTGTCTTAAAAACAATTTATAAGTTCATCAAATTGCTGCTGTGTAATAGTATCAATTTTTATCCATAAATTTAATAATTCCAAATGATTTGGCTGAAAGTATATATTTGTTTTTTAAAAACAATGAAAACATTGCTTTTAAAAGCAATGAAAAATTAAAGCACTCTATATGCATCATGTTTTCTTGAATCAGAACTATGTATTTTTAATATATTTTTCTTTAGTCAAAATTAGATTGTACATGTATTTTTAAAACTTTCTGTGATTTATTAAATGCAATGCTTGCTAGTCAATACCTTTTTTATTTTTTTAAGTCTAGCTCTCTTTTTAAAAGATGCTCTTGGTATCATATTATTTTAAGAAATCAATACTTGCCTAATTTATTTATAAAATTAATGATAAGTTAATTTTCTTGGATCTTAAGAGAATTAAGAATGGAAGCTATCTTTAAGGAAATCCACTGGTCTGTTAAATGTGTTTACACAGATATGGGGAGATTGAGGGTAATGAGCGGAATGACAGCAATATTAGTTTTTAAATTCTAATTAAATTAAAGACACCTATTTATGTATTACATGCAAATTTAAAAGATACTTCGATAAAAACATGTTTTCCATTTGCAAAAATGGTCATGAATGGAAAGGATAGTTATTAGATCCTGAAAGAGGTCGTTGTAGTAGGTGCAGTTAATTGAGTTCCTGAATTTTTTGGGAGTGCAGCCTCTGATTCAGTGTGCCAAGAGTCCAAGGAAGCCTCTCCCGCTGTGTGTCAGCAGAGCCCGATGATTCAATGCTTGGGCCCCAAGATGCTCTGTTGGCTCTGCAGAGCCAGGGGAGGCCATCAGGGCTATATGGGGTGGGATTCATGGAGCCAGAGGATGCCAGGGGTTGAACCGGGTCCTGCATTTGACAAACATGTGGCCCTAACTACTATGCTTCTCTCCTACCTGAGCTACAAAATTTTTGATAGGTGGTCAGTATTTACTAAAGACATAATTTATTGAGATATAGTTTTAAAAAAAAAGTTTTTTAGATCTGCAGAGGGCCTATGAAGTGATTTTGTTGTTTATTCTCTGCAATTTCATTAATCAACGTGGACATGTGACTTAGTGCTGACCAAGTGGAAGACAAGCTGAACACAGAGATGGGAAGTGAGAACCTCCCCAATCTTCTGATAAATGCGGCTTCACAGCACTTATTTGTTGGAAAACCCAGGGCAGGCATCTATAGGTGGACGTGTCGCTGACATTTGCACTGAAGACCCATGGGAGTTTGCCAGAGCAGCCAGTCTCAGAATCGTGCCTGGCCCTGCTGTAACACCTGAAACCTAGTTCCCTGGTGTCCTGAACCAAGTAATTTTGCTTAATAAATGTCTCCTCTTGGGCTGGAGAGATAGTAGAGCAGGTAACGTAAGCCTTGCACTTGGCTGCCCAGGTTTGATTCCTCCACATCCCCCGTGGTCCCTCAAGCACTGCTGAGTGATTTCAGAGTGTAGTGAAAGCAGTAGCCCCTGGGCATCTGTGGGTGACTTTTTTGCTCCCAAAAATATTTCTGTATGAGCAATACAGACTGGATTTATTCTCCAGTTCTTTACTACAAACCCCAAGCAATATTGTTTCTAGTTTATTTATGATTGTTTTAATAGAAAGAAGCTGTTTTAGTGTTTTTCATCATCTCATATTTTCTACAAAGGTATATATTAAAATCAATGCTAAGTCTAGATACTTTGAGTGTCCCTTTGAGACTTATAAACCAATTGTTAACATTTATAAGAGGAGTTTAATTCAGGCTGTATAGTTAGGATCTGGGAAATTATAGAAAACTATTGAAACCAAAATTGATCTTGAAAAGAATCTCTGTAACTGCAAACTGCTTCCAAAGTGAGATACTCAGGAAATGTTGAGGGAAATTGAGAATAAGTGTGAGATTTATAAACCCCCTTACTGTATGTGCTAGGGGGGAGAAAGCAAACCACCCAACAGCAAGCCCATAGGGGTTAATATCTGTCACATACTTAAGTATTGTGAAATTTTTTTTTCTCCTGGGGCCACATTGGCAATGCTTAGGGGTTACTCCTGGCTCTTTGCTTAGCAAATACTCCTTTTAGTGCTTGGGGTACCATGTAGGAGGCCTGGGATCGAATCTGGGTTGCCACATGCAAGACAAATGCCTTGCCCACTGTGCTATCTCTCCGGCCCCAGTACTGTGAAATCTAAATCCAGGACTTAAACTTCAGATACTGTTGTTTCAGTCATCCTCCACGTCACATGGACCATCCTTCATGAATACCAAGGTCTTATCTGCATAACCACTGGCTCTGCAGAGCCCACAGAGCACTAGATCTGGGCCTATGTATTGAACCATCTGACCCTGCTAACTCTCATCAGGAATGGCACCCACTCTTTTCTGTCTTCTTAGGGTGATTGGGAATTTGGATAAGGCTTCCTATATTTGCTTTCATTGTCTCCACCACAGGTCTTGATTGGATTTTGGCTTCTTGGATGAATGAGTTTATTCCCTTTTCCACTCAACTTTCCACTGAAAACAGCGCAACTAACTTTATCAAATTACAGTACTTTTCTAAATTAAGTCCACCTAAGAAATTGGCTACTTTCATCATATCTCATAAGTTGGTTTCTGTGCTCATTATCCAAAGTTCTTCTGCCTGGGGGAAAATTTATTACTCTTCTGATTAGTATTAAATGTTAGTTCAATATTTCCTAATTACCGAAGAAACACACAATCTTTCTATTTGATTTTTACAGTTTTGTCCATTTTAATGAAATGTCCATTTTGTTTTGATTCACTATTCAAGGCAGAGTTTCTTAGGCAGAGAACTAGGATATTCCAAGAGTGCTACAGGTAGAAATCACATAATAACATGGCAAAAGCTAGGGGAAGGCAATTTGTAGGATGTGGAGGGAGGACTGGGGTGGGGTTGGGCATAGGAGGAAACAGAAGGGAGCCATAGCCAGGCCAGGAAAAGGTTGAGAATTTGCACCTACTGAAAATTCTTCTGATGAGATGTTGAGGTATCATGGATTTGACTTAAAGGCTTCTGTTCTGTGGCACTCACTTTCTTTTAGGAAAGACAAATGATATGTCTACTAGGCCAGCAGATTGAATATCAAGTTAGAAAGAGCTAAACATGGAGAGAAATGTTTAGTGAGACAAGAAGGCAGGATGCTAAGCATCACCATTTCAAATAATGAGAGAATCACCATTAGGAAAGTGACATTTGAGAAAAATCTGAAAAAAGAGTGAAAATGGCCTGGTTGTACTAAGAATTTTAAGAGATGGCCTATAAGTGTTTGGTTGCAAGAATAATGAAATTATCCTAGAAATGTACTAGCAGCTTATTGGGCTTCTTCTTGGGATTTGTGAGTACTGATTTCAGCTAAACAGCTCATTATCCTTGAACTATATGTGTTGGCATATGTGTGTATGCCTGTATCTGATTTTACCCTGCATTATCATTCATTTATATAGGTGCAGCCATATATGGAAAAGAGAAAGTTGGGGTTAAACAGGAGCTGTGAGTCTTATGAAGCCAGAGAAGTCAAATAATTAAGAATGAGTTTACTGATTGCCCATATAATTTACTGGGAGTGGAGGGAAGACAGTATGGGGGATAAAGAGGTTTAGTGGTGAGAGAAGCATCTGACTGCATATCTTGGTAGAGCAAAGGATTATTGGATACTTTCTTAATAAAATTGCTAATCACGCTGACATTTATCGATTACTTGATATATTTTGGACATCAAGCAAAGTGCTTTAGATGGATTATCCCCCTAAGCTTCACTATAGATATATGGGAAAGATACCATACAATCATCAACCAACTTTGAAGATGAAGGAATTGAAAGTGAACTTATACTGGGGCCAGTCTTCTCTAACTCTCTACACCAGTTTCATTAAGAAAAGGTATGGATCAAACTTTTTAAATCCAAAACCTGCTCTACAGATCTAACTGTTAATTAGTGGATGGGGAACTTGGGCACGTATAACATCTAGAGTATTACATGGCCAATGACAGTAATTGTAACAGATCTTCCATACTGTAAACTGTCTCTAAAGACTTCCCATGATTTTAGATATAGTTTTTTTTGTATATTTCCTGGGATCTGATTGTCATAGACATTAAGGAAGCACAGATATGAATATAAGAAAAATCAAACCATTAAAAGCACATGTTATAATTTCTAGAGTAATTGTTTTTATTGAAAAGATAATGACTCTTAATTCATAGGCTTTAAGATGCAAGCCATCTTTTAACTAAAATTTCACCATATTTATACTCAACTCCAGAAATAAGAAAGCATGTCATAATTTCCATATAAATGAAAAATGGTAGAATATGTATTTATCAGTGAGTACAGAAGAGCTAGTGTAATTATAGAAGGCTAACACAAATTAGTTTCTCTATATAAGAAGGAAATTAAAACTCATCAAATGGGTTCATAAAATTAAATTATCAACTGGTATAGAGCAGCTTGCACCTCGGATGTCCTTTCCAACTCTCATTTGTCATCTGTCTGTTCAACTTCAGAAAAAGTGGTTCTGTGCTGCATGGGCATGCACCTTGCTGAGAAGTCATTACGAGAGATGGAATCATTTACGTGTCACTCTGAATTCAAACCCCTGGGTCTCAGATATTCCAGAAGTCAGTGCAGAATATTTCCTGAGAATTCTTTTTCCCCATGGCCTTCCTTTGAATTAGTGGTCAGTGTCCAGTCAGTAGTTTGGGTGACTTCTCTTAATTAGCTCTGTAATTGCAGCTTTAAAAAGACGTTTTCTAAATAACTGGAGCTGGCTGCCAAACTAACTAAAATCCATGAGAATTTAGAAGATGACAGTGGACAAGTGAGAAGAGCCTTAGTCTGTGATCATGCCTGCCATGTTAAATCAGGACCAAAAAAGCAGAAAGTATCATTTGGAGCTTCGGATTCATTCCCAGAGTAATGAGGACCATCAGTTATACTTTATTTCTCACTGTCTCTGCCAGCTTAGGCTGTCACTTTTAATTGATGCAAGTGATAAGAAGCTTCTTGAACTTTTCCTAGGGAGTCTTTTCTGGCCTAATCTACCTCATCGTTTTTCCCTCAACCTCATTTCTTTGCAACCGTGCAGAGAAAAGCAACAGCTTTATCTTTATTTACATCTTTCTTTCCTTGGCTAAGTTTTTCAGCATCTCTATGCAACTCCAGAGAAGATTTGATAAATTCACTTAACAAATGAACTGCGTGTCTGAATTCATTCCTGGCTTCCAAGGCATCTGCTGTGTCTCCCTTAAACGGGGTGAAGAGAACCTTAAGGAAACACCATATTAACTCTAAGATATATAAACTCAGGAAAGATTTCCCTACAGAATATGGTTTTCCCTTGGGGAGTCCGTGTTTTCCTCCTCTCAGACCACTGCAGCCTCTTCCTCGCTCCTTGGATCAAATTCCCTGCTTTCTCTACAAGTATACCTAATCTAACTCAAAGATGAAAAGGACAGTCAATTCATCATTAATTGTATTGAATGCATAGTAATTACTTCTACCTTCTAAACTACATATATACTAGTATTATTTACTATTCTTAAATAATTAGCTTATGTTCTTCACAAACAGATTATTAAAATAGTCTCTCTTTCAACCAACTATTTTGATGTACAGAGGACTTGAACTATTATTTCAAAATCTGTGAACATTTTTTTGCTTGTTATACTTAGGATTCCAGGTTTGTTGGGTTTGGCACAATTTATTCATTTCATATTTCTCCATTAATGAAAAATGTATTTTTTAATTGAATAGAATTACTGCTACTCTTTTTTTCCCATTTCCTCAAACTAATTTAGAATTTTCAAATAGTTGTGGCTTTGCACATTGGCAAATGTACTTTTCCTTTCCAATAGAGTGGGTTTGACTTTAGTCCTGAAAGAATCCTGCATTTCTTACTGGACTTTATTTTGCACAGTTTAGTCTGTTTCTGACTGGTTTCCAGGACAGCTATTTACATAGCATATTGACTAGGCAATCAAATCAGGTTTCAGTTCATTTTTTGTTCAGATACTCTCTTGTTCTACAGAAAAGGGATAATGAATGTGTTCAAAAGAAAATATTTCCCTCTTTAGGAATTCTGTCACTATATATATGTATATATATATATATATATATATATATATATCATCGTTTTATCCCTTTAATCTAAGGTATGATGCTACCCCAGATACACACACACACATGCACGCGCACATGCACGCATGCATGCCCACACACACACACGTGCACACACACACACACACAAACACAAACACACACATTTGGTTAGCCGAAATCTCTCTGAAAACCATTTCCACTCCAGTCAGCACTAAGAAGCTTTCGCTCTTTTCAATTACTGCTTTTTGTTTCTTTCCTTTATTGCTTTCTTTTCTTTTTGGTATACTCTCTTGCAGTGTCCTGATCCTCTACTTAGGGATATTCTATCAGGTCACTGCTTTCTACTGTCCATTTATCAACCCTTTATGAGCTAGCAGAGCATGACAAAGGGAAGCCATTTAATAGTTTTTCTGCCTAATCTTTATACCTTATTTTTCAAAGGGGTTTCTTACAAATGCTCCTACTTCCTATTATATCTGAAGGAGAGTCTCTCAAAGAGCAACCCTTAAGCACTTGCCAATTAAACCTGAGTTATTTTCTATAATATTTTCAGCTCCCTTTGAAGAAAGATTTCTCTATGTCTCAGGTCTCTTAAATTGAACTCTTTTTATTGCCATTTATGTCATCTGAAGTTTGTGACCTCCAAATAAAATTTTTTGAGATGTACTTTCAGAGCATATATGTCTTCAATTTTGAATTTGTCAGTCTTTTCTCCTGTACAGAAAGAGGACAGAAAGAGTACTCCATTTCCTGAAAAGAAAGCTTATAGACAACATACAAGTTTAAAACTACTCAGAGCTTATGAAAAAATATTAAAAATTCTTGCCATTTTTTTTCTCCAAGGATCTCCTTATGTGAAGGGAATTTGCATAAGGAATGACAGCACCCAATATTTACTTCACAGAGATTTTCTGGACCCCCTAACCCATGTAGTCATGAAATTTGTGTATCCCTTACAATACTAGAAATATTCTGTTATTTGAGGTGGCATAAGAATTCAATATTTTAAGTCCCTAAATAGTACAGGATTTTCCCTCATTCTTTAAAACAGGAATATCTTTTTAAACATAGAAAAGATCATGCAATTAACACTCTAGGGCCAGAGAGATAGCATAGCAATTCTCTTGCATGCAGAAGACCTAGGTTAGATACTGCACTTCATACTCCCTCTGAGCACCGCTGACAGTGATCCCTGAGCACAGAACCAAGAATAAGTCATGAGCACAGCCCTTAAAACAAAAAGTTATAAAATTAGTACATTAGAAGATATAAGGCCTTCTTTTGGCAGGAATGGGTCAATGTATATGCTTTTCCTTTCTCCTAAATCAACTTCCTCTCCCCATGCCAGTGAAGTTAGGGTAGCAGCTTACTGTGCCATCCTTGCTGGGCAGTAATGAAGCACCCCAAAAACCTGCTGTGGGAATCAGAAAAGTTGTTTGACTTTTGTATGCATGAATTTCATTTTGATGTTTTCATTTATTCTGAAAAAGTATTTACAATTTTTATTTAAATTGTAGCTACCAGAGTATTGAGCAATTTGTAGTCATTCTAGGACCTGTCTTGCAAAGAACTTAATTACATTTTTAATTGTGATGATTGATTTTTTATATAAAGAGGGACGAGCTTCCAAATATAAACTTGTGTCAAATATATCATTTCACTTAATGGCAAGGCCCTGTTTAGAGTAAGATAAAGAATTTTTCTAGGTTTAAAGGCTTTGAAGAGGTATTAGGAATAACACTTTCTATATCCTTATTGAACTTACTTAACATCTCCCCATGAAGTACACCAGTGGGACAGAATGTTGATGAAACACAAATAAACTTTTCAAGTTGCCAGTGATTTAATTTCACACAAGTTTCTTTGGTATTTGCATACACAGATTGGATTATTTATAATTAAGTTCCCCAGTCATATATTTGCTGCTTTCTAAATCCCTCTGTATCCTCCTGCCTTGTTGAAAAGTTCAGTCACATTTGACAACACCAGTCTGGCATTTCAATGTGACAAATGTAGACATCACACACTTTCTTCGAATAACATATACGAAGTGACATTCAAAGAGACTGTCTGTCTCCTATAACCTGTTATCTCTGTCTGTGGCTCTCATAGATCAGTGGTTTCAGGACTGGGCATATAGTCTAGTATACCAAGAGTATCTGCTTTATCTAATTTTTATTTAAGAAAGGAAAAGATGAGTGATCCCATTTTTAATGTGTGTTGTTCTCCTCAGCCCCATGCAGGGCAAGCTGTACTATCTCCAGAGAGATTGTGTATTGGGCAGGCCATTGTCTTACATGGGGCTGACCCTGAACACTGCTGGGTGTGGCCACCCCCCAACAAAATATGACAATAAGATAATGTTTGTCATTCCTAGAAAAACTAGTGAGTAATTTAGTCTTTGTTGTGATGATATTCAACTTAATTTTTTTTACCTCAAATTGCAATTCTTATAATAAATTTGGTTTGGGGGCACCTACCAGTCCGTGGATGCCACTCAGTGACAGGGATTGAACATAGAACCGTCTGCATGTAACACATGTGCTCTAGTCCTATGAGCTTTCTTCCTGACCCTCTAATTACAATTCATTGGTATCAAATAAATGCTCAAATGCGTCTCATTGGACTTTTTTTTTAATTATATTTTTGCCCAGGAAAAACAAAATAACTCCTTTGTTGAAATGACCCAAATCAGTATTGGAAAAAAGAGCAGACTCTGAGTCAGTGTAGGTCTTTATCAAGTAAGCAGGATGCACTAACTCAGTGTACATAGAAGGAGAGAGAACCAGTTCGATTCTAGAGATTCAGTCCATTTTCTAACTGGATCTTTAGCCAGTGACTAGGTTTCAGCTGAGATAGAAGCTAACTTCTTGCCAAACCAAAGCAAATGCATTCAGCAACTTATTTTGATGTTCATAAAGCTGTGGAAGTGTTTTCCTAGCCTTTTTATGATTAGATAGCTTCAGATCACCATTATTTAGCCACATTTCTATGCCACACTGAAGATGCGTCTGGAGAATTTGGAGGTGGACTGTGTGTCCTGCTGAAACTGCTGGATGAAGACACAGGTATAGATTTATCCAGTCCTGCAAGTGTTTTAGTCACTACATGCAAAGAGCAGGAAAGAAAATCTGGAAGAACAAATTTCAGTCTCAACTCATTGACTCTAATATTAGTGCTAATTTTTTTACTGTGAGGAAGTACAACAGTAAATGATCATACCAATAAGAAGAATTCAAATTTCTTTGATAGATGTAGCTTTGCTTTAGTGACAAGCTTTGTGATTCACCTGGGGTTTCGCTTTTAGCACTGTAAGTCCCACATCTATGAAACTTCTCAGTTCTAGGCCAACTGAGATGTTGATATCCTTGTAATGAGGTCATTACAGTTTTAATTGAAGCTATTCATTTATTTTTGTTTTATTGTATTTGAATAAAGGCAGTTATGATGAAGACAAATATTAATATTAAATGAAAATTACTTAAAATATTTTATTAAGGTATCATAAATTCCTTTCAAGTGATCTATCATAAGAAATAACTTTAGAATGAGAAATTGGGCATAATATAACTAAACCTAAAATAGCTTTTGAAACATACTTTATGAGGTAAAATAAAAACATTAATTAACACTCTTATTCCAAATCCTTTCTTAGGATAATTAAGTACATCTTTTTAAGAAATAAAAAATAACATAAAATGCAGTTTCTTTTTCTCTCTAGGAGGTTACAGCTCCAAGTTTTTGTGAGGACAACTTTGTAATTCTAATAGAGTGGATAATTGAATGTCTTAATAAGACCTATAACTATAGTTGGCAAAAGTTAATAAAATTTTTGTAGGTATAGTGTATAACTATATTCTAGATTTGAGTCTTTGTGTCTCAAAATAAACTTGTTTTTGAAGTGAAATGTATTTGATTCAATTAAGTGATTTTCAAGAAAGGAAATAAATATTTGACCTTTTGTTTGTTGAACTCATGATCGTCATATTATCAAAGGGCAGTCATAATTTGAGGCATATCGCTGTCACTGTCTTCCTGTTGTTCATCGATTTGCTTGAGCGGACACCAGTTACATCTCCATACATCCTGTCGCAAGCAAGTGTAGCCCAAGGGCATCTGCTTGCTCCAGGGACAGGAAGAGCCTCAAACCATTCTCCAGGTCATGGAATGAGGTCCATAATTGTTACATTTCACAATCAAAAAAATTGATATGTTTTTGGCATATCAAATAAAACATGGGTAGCTTGCTAGGCTCTGTCTTGTATTGAGGCATATATATGAATATCTAAAAATAGCCAAAATAAATATCAAATTAATTATATAATTGGTTACTTTCTACTCTTTTAATAAGATTTTTGGTAGTTGAACCCCACATTATTGAAAATAATATTAAAAACTTGCTTTATGGATTGTCTCTTCTGTAATCTATAGAGAAATAAAACAAATGAAGGGAACGTACCAAATGATAACAAACTGTTGGTCCTAGATTACAGAGCTGAGTTAACGAGGCTTTTGAGCTACTCTGGAAGTAATGTAAGACAGTGGTAGAGGGTATTTGGGTATTCTGGTAGTGGAGAGTCATGATAATTAAGTACATCAAAATCATAAGCATTAGCACTAGTGAAAGCATGTAACCTATACTATAATAATGACATATAATTGAATAAAAATAAATCATATAAGCAACAATTAATTAATTAAATGGTCTTAATTTATAGTCTGGCCTGAAAGAGCATTTTGAATGTTTATATGTGAAAACTGTATATTCACAATAGAGTATAATTTTTTAATTGAACCATGGTGACATATATCATTACAAAGCTGTTTATGATTGGATATCAGTAATATAGACTTCTAACATCCATCCCTCCACCAGTGCATATTTCCCAACACTGATGTGCTCTGTTTTCCTTGCTCTCCCATAATCAGCCTTTTTGGCAGGCACTTTTCTTAGAGAATAAATTTAAAATGCTAGCAATAAAACAGAAATGCATATTTGTTTATCTGTTTCTTTATTTAGTTATTTCGTTATTGCCATTTGAAAATCACCCAGCGATGCTCAGGGGTTCCTCCTGGCTCTTCACTTAGGAATTACTCCTGGCAGTGCTTGGGGGACCATAAGGGATGCTAGGGATCGAACTCGGGTCGGCTGCGTGCAAGGCAAATGCCCTATCCATTATGCTATTGTTCTATCCCCAGAAATGTATATTTAAGACGATTATTTTTAAAACCTCTCTACCTCAAAAATAGTATTTGGGTTTATGTTACATATTTTGACAATGTACACTGAAAACATCACTTTCCTATCTATACGCACCACACAGACATTAATACATACATACATACACAGAATCACCTCTTTCTTTTCTCTATCTCTCTCTCACACACACACTCTTATAAAATTACATTAGATTACCATTTTATTTATGATTAAATCAGAATCAAATCATTTGATTGTCTCTTCTCCGCACTAGAATTTTTATTAAGTAATGAACCACCTCTGGGTTTGCTCACGACTATTCACTCCTGATTTGGCAATGTATCTCACAGTTTATAATCAGGATTTGGCTAGGGGAAGAGAGAGGATATAGTGGAGATGGCAAGCCTGGCCTTGCCTCAGCCAACCCAAGGGCCTTGCCTCAGTCCCTGGCACTACATGCGGTCCCCTAACCCTACCAAGTGTGATCCTCAAAACAGGTGTGGCCAAAAACCAAACAACAATTTTTTTTGGGTTAAAAATAAAAAGTTTTCTTATGCATGCTGGCTTTTGAAGAAAAAATTGATTATTATTGCAAGGTGTTAGGGAAGATAAAATACATTTTAAAGGAAATCAGAAGGAAAAGATTAGGCACAGAATGATGTGTCTCATATGCGGGGTATAAAGAAACAAAGTAGGGGGAAAAACAAAAGTCCAAAGGCAACAAACAGAATGTGTCTTCACTAGGGAAGAGGTGCGGTACAGACTCTGCACAGTATTGGAGGAAAGGGACACGGGGGAGTGGTCCTAGAATGTGCTGTGTATGGACCCTGGCACCAGCAGTAGAAACCACGGTGCCTAAAAGGAAATGAAATAAAACGTTCAAGAAACTTTGGAGGAGGTTCTCTGTCCTCGGGGTAGTCCACGTTCTCCCTTGAGTGCATTACTCTCTACTTTCTATCCTCCTTCTCCTTTCTAAAAGCCTCCATATTAAAATTTGTTTTATTTCACTTCTTGTCTTGATCACTTGACACTTGACATCACTTGACATCCCGTTATTCATCGATTTGCTCAAGCGGGCACCAGGAACATTTTCATTTAACCCTGTCATATGCCAGTGTATCCCAACGGCAATTGGTTGCTTCAGGAATAAAAGTGCCTCAAACTGTTCCTTCAGGGTCTTGACAAGAAAGTCTGAGCATCTTGTAGGTGGGTAGCCATGTGATCTTTTGACTTCTTGTGGGATCCAGTCGGTAATGGCTCTAGTTCAGTGGTCGTCTCCAAATCGCATTACATGTCCAGCCCATCTGAGTTTTGATGTCTTGGCAAGTGAGACAGTGTCCCTGACTCTGGAACAGTGACGGAGGTCGGAACTCAGGATTCCTTCTCTCACTTGAGTGAGGTATGATAATCCAAGCATAGCTCTTTCGATTCCTCTCTGGGAGACCCGAATAGCATTCTCATCTTGCTTTCGTAGGGCCCAGGACTCTGAGGCATATGTTAATGCAGGGAGAACGGTGGAGTCAAAGAGATGTGACTGGAGCTGGAGGTTCTTTGTCCTTTTAGCTATTTCTTCGATGCCTTTGAAGGCATTCCATGCTGCTCTCTTCCTCCTGCGCAGCTCAGGTTTTAGGTTGTTCATCATGTTGACTTCTTGACCTAGGTACACATAACTGCTGCATTCAGAGATGTTTGTTCCATTGAGAGTGAATGGAGCCTCTGGAACTAGTTCATTTTTTATCAACATAGTTTTGTTGAGATTCGTCTGTAGACCTAACTTTCCACATTCTTGGTCAAAGTCAGCCAGCATGTGTGCCACTTGGCTAATGTTTGGTGTTATTAGAACAATGTCATCAGTGAAGCATAGGTGGTGTAGTTGCCGACCGTCTATCTTCATTCCCATTTCTTCCCATTCTAATTACTGCATGATATTCTTGATGTTCACAGCTTATATACTCCTGAAAATTCTTTTTTCTGCGAGGGAAGAAAAGAACTCTGAAACATCCTGGGTAAGGTCTAGGACTGACATTCCCTTCCTGTAAAGAGCAAATTTTGTGTTCCAGCCTGAGTCCATGGCTCCCTGAGATATCTCGAATGGTGGGGATCAACTCCCGTGCCTAGAGACCAAGCAGACATCAGTGGTGGCTTGACAACCTCCTCTTGGGGCTGGTGGGGCTCAGACCCAAACAGTGTAGGGGCTCATCACAGACTTTATCAGTACTGCGTGCCCAACGGGTCCCCAGTGAAATATATCCTGGGAAGAAAGTGATCATCTCTTTCTCTCTCTGTCTCTCTGTCTCTCTCTCCCATCTCTCTCTCTCTCTCTCTCTCTCTCTCTCTCTCTCTCTCTCTCTCCTCCCCACCTCACATAAGCCATTCACATGAGCCACCTACATCAGTGGGATTGGTTTTGGAAGATCAAAAGCCCATAATAACCGTAGTCTGAGCAACTTTGTAAATCATGGTGTTTAAAGTAGTTTATTAAAATAGAACAAATAACAAAAAATAAAAGTTAGGGCCAGAAAAATAAAGAAACATCGCAGGAGTTTTAATGTTTTAGAGGTTGATATTATTTCTCCCTTGATAAAATTTATTTTCAAAATGTGTGATTTGCTTTTTTTTTTTTGAAATAGGTAGGTACTCACATCCTTACTAACAATTAGGGGCCATAATTTGCATAATTTTTAAATTCACAAAATGTCTGAATATGGGGAGAGAAAGAAAACAAGTTTCAGTAATTAGGTAATTGGAAGTGGTACGTGTTGCTTTGAAGGATGTGTACTTGTGTATCAGGGGAATTCACACAGTGGTTCTTGCTAATTTCAGAGTGTTTGAAGATCAAAGTAAGTTGTATGAAGGAGAGAGAAGTGATGCTGAGTCAGATGATTTGCTGAGCCAGTTAGCAGGTAATAATCCAATTAGTTCTCTCTGAGCTGAAAGGAACCCACTGCTGGACAATTAGCTGGGAAGCAGTAGATTGTCTCTTCACTTACCCAGAACTTGGGGAATCAGCATGGATTCAATACTCCTTTAGTTATCAGATAAAATATTATATATATACATATACCCCAATTATTTTAACAGAGATACAATTATTAGTATTGGTTTTCCCCATTAACCCATAATACTGTCACTGTGAGTAAATCCTCAATAAATAAACTGTATTTATACCAGATTAGAAATCCAAGCACACCTTAACATTTGAAAATTGATTAAATCACTTAGAATTCAGTATAAATACTTGAATTCCATGTGGTATAATTTGACATAATATACAAAGAAATGAATAAAATAGGAAGGTACTTTAGTGACAGTTCTGTGCCCCAAAGATAAATGGATGTCAATGATATTTTTAATGATCCTCACAGATGGAAATTAATAGCTTCCTTTGGAATCCCATTCCGGTGGAAATTATACAGTAGTCAATAATTATTTGGAGTTTATATAAAGTCTCTCTCGGGGCATATTAAGTGTCTATAATTTTTATTTGTCTCTTGTGGAGTATGGAAAGAAATTGTTTTGTATTCCCTTTATGGCCAATTCCATGTATATTTACAAGAGGTTTTTTCAACATTTGACTTTTTACTTTATAATCTAGATAAGTCAATTTGTAATATGTGGAGGTGTAAATAGCTTGAATTCTCTAGAATGCTTCTGTCATTTTTCCTCCCTACAGCTTTTCAAGTTTCTACACAGTCCTCTTACAACAGAGTTAAAAAGCTCAAGTTTAATAGTGGGGTGGGAGAGGGGCTGGGGAGAAAAACTGGGGACATCGGTGGGCAGAAATGTGCACAGGTGAAAAAGGATGGGTGATGGAACATTGTATGACTGAAACTCAATCATGAACAATTTTGTAACTGTATCTCATGGTGATTCAATTAAAATACAAACCACTTGGTGATTCAATTAAAAAAACAAACCACCTCAATAGCCTAGAACAATGTTGAAGATCAGTAACAGATGAAGGAATATTAATTTAACTATTTTTGCTTTTGTATCACTTGTATCACTTGTCTTCCCATTGTTCATTGATTTGCTTGAGTGGGCACCAGTAACATCTCCATACGTCCTGTTGCAAGCAAGTGTATATTGCTTTTGTATATGCTTAAAATCCCCTAATTGAACAAATAAAAGTTTTTTGTAGGAGCCTGTTTGCTAAAGACCAAAGCGTTCTACCCAAATACAGGCATATAGAACTATTCGTGTGTATGCATGTATGTTCTTGCATACAGGACCCTAACCTGCTCCTTGATTCTTGCATTCTGCATTAATGACTATTTCATTATGCTCCTTTATCTCCCTGTTTCAGCCATTCTGGGTCATGATATTCAAGGCAGCTTTGTTCTATGAAAGTAACAAAGTATTACTTCATTAGGAAATTAAGGTGCCCCTGGAGAATTGCCCACCCCTCAGACTTCTTCACTGATTAAACAGTAATCAAAACAGCATCAGAAGGCCAGTAATTTAATAATCTGCATGTGGAAAATTTACAGACTGTCATAGTGCGGTAAAATAAGGCAGACCTGGCATAATACCCATCCTGTGTTAAGAGATCAAGAGCATCCCTTTGCTTGAGGAAACTTCACATGTCAAGGAGGATGTTATTTCATCTGGACTCAGAGTGAAGTTTCTCAGTGAGAATATCACTGAACAGCTCACCCCCGAATCCCGAATAGGCCCACCACCCCAAAGTTCATTGTTCTATTCTCCTTGGTCATAAGGGGTTGCCATGGTTGTTTATTCTGTTAGGAATGGGGCAAAGGGCTGAGATAGGTCAAGAGCTTGCTTTAGTCTCATGCAATTTCATTGGTTCCCTCTCCTGGTGACACTCACTGGAAGGGACTTAATCTAGGCATATTGGGAAAAGCTCTTCTAACTATTTTTTGGGGAAAACTGAGCTGAGTTTGGTAGTTGCATCATTCATATTACCCACCAGAGCTAGTTTTCTGCCTCCAAATGCCCCAGGCACTGATCAGAAGTTCCTTGTTTCCCAAACCCCAAATTCTCTTGAATCTCAGCTATGTGGTATCTCACTCTTTATGTTACTGCCAGTCACTGTGTCCCTATATGTTCTCTTTGATCTTAGTTTTGTTTGTTTTGATGTCATACCTGGCAGTGTTCAAGGCTTACTCCTGGTGCTGTGCTCAGAGATCACTTCTGGTGGTTTTCTGGGAGTTATATGCAGTGATGGATTCTAACTTGGGTCATTTGCATGCAAGGCTAGTGATAGTCTAGTACTGGAGGACTGTCACTCCAGCCCCTCATATGTTCCTCTTAATACTGCCTAAAAAAATCAGTGTGAGTCCAGGGTGCACAGATACCATTCTAGACTCACTTTTACTACCCAGAAAAATGTCTTCTTTGCCATAGTCCTAGTCCAAAGAGTCTCCCCTTTTTACTTGAGCATTACTTATTTGTTATACCTCTGTTTATTATTTCTTTTCTATAGAGAGATTAAAAAATATCACATACTGGTGCTGAATCTTGTCAAATGCTTTCTCTGTGTCTATTGATATGATCAAATGTTTTTTATTTTTTTCTCTTAGCAATATGATGTATTATGTTGATTGATTTGCGGATGTTGAACCATCCTTGCATTCCCGGGATGAATCCTACTTGGTCATGATGTATAATCTTTTATATGAGTCTTTTATATAGTCTGGCCTGAGTGGGGATCTGCTGTATCTTTCCAGGCACCTCCTGAAGTCTCCAGAGAACAACGTGGGCAGCTGCCCTGTGTGATGCTGCGTCTGCGGGAGACTGTCTTCCCTGGGCCCTGGCCACGGAAGCGGAGTGTGGACCACTTAGAAGGTTTCAGGAGCAGCTCTGCCAGAGGTTAGTGCCCGCTGATGAGGGATGATGCTTGCACTACCGGAGTGGGTGCCTCTACGTGAAGGCTGCTCTCCAGAACTCCACCCAGCAGACCAGCCCATCACAGCCCGGATCATCAAAACCCACCCTGCAGCAGCTTTTTCCTCAATCTGGCCCAGGTATGCTGGTCCAGAGACTCTCAGACATGGGGCAGAGCTGTTCCTTGCTCTCCCTGTGCACAACCATTCATGAGGCAGTCGGGAGGCATGGCGGGTTCTAGCCCTGGCCCACCACCTTGGCAGAGCCTCAAAACAAGCCAGACAACCCCCTAACTCCACGGGCGCCACCATTTTCCACATTTGTACTTCCCTCTCGTCAGAACTCCACCCAGCAGACCAGCCCATCACAGCCCGGATCATCGACACCCACCCTGCAGCAGCTTTTTCCTCAATCCGCCCAGGTATGCTGGTCCAGAGACTCTCAGATATGGGGCAGAGCTGTTCCTTGCTCTCCCTGTGCCTAGCCATTCATGAGGCAGTCGGGAGGCATGGCGGGTTCTAGCCCTGGCACACCACCTCAGCAGAGCCTCACAACAAGCCAGATCACCCCCTCACTCCACGGGTGCTGCCATTTTCCACATTTGGACTTCCCTCTCTTCAGAACTCCACCCAGCAGACCAGCCCATCACAGCCCAGCTTGCACGGCCACAAGCGGCCACGCGGCTCATCAATAAATGATTTATTTGGAGGTGTTTAAAAGAGTTTGCCTCCCGCTCGGCAAGCCTGGCAAGCTTCTTGTGTTGTATTTGATATTCCAAATTCCAGTAACAATTATATTAGGTCAGGCGCTTCCGGGACCAGCGGCAATGTCCCCACAGGTGTGTGTGTGTGACCCCTGCGTCTCCACCGGACCCAAGTTGCCCCAGGGAAGAGCAGAAACTCCATCAACGGGAACCAAGGCAAACTGCCTTGGTTTCACCACAGACACTTTGGGCCCTGTGCTTCCAGGACCAGTGGCAATTTCCCCCACAGGTGTGTGTGTGTGTGTGTGTGTGTGTGACCCCTGCATCTCTGCGGACCCAAGTTGCCCCAGGGAAGAGCGGAAACTCCATCAACGGGAACCAAGGCAAACTGCCTTGGTTTCACCGCAGACCCTTTGGGCCCTGAGCTTCTGGGACTAGCGGCAATCTCCCCACAGGTGTTGTGGGACCCCTGCGTCTCCACAGAACCAAGTTGACCCAGGGAAGAGTGAAAACTCCATCAACGGGAACCAAGGCAAACTGCCTTGGTTTGACAGCAGACCCTTTGGGCCCTGTGCTTCCGGGACTAGTGGCAGTCTCCCCCACAGGTATGTGTGTGTGATCCCTGCAAGCGGACCCAAGTTGCCCCAGGGAAGAGCGGAAAATCCATCAATGGGAACCAAGGCAAACTGCCTTGGTTACACAGTGGACCCTTTGGGCCCTGCGCTTCTGGGAACATCCCAAAACTCAAAACCCTCTTACTAACTATCTTGCATGAGGTACCAGTGAAGCTTGGTTCCTACATCCTTGCTACCCACCCAAACTCTGCAAACAGACCAGACACCTACTAACTGTACTATCTAGTCCCCAAGACCCCATATTTGCAACGTACAATAGTCATAACGGTAAAGCAATGCAAAATTCCATCAAGCTCTGTGAGTGAAGACACTAGTCCAGATGAGCCAAGCAATACCAATGAGTTGTATAACCCCTCTGATAAGGAATTTCAGAAAGAAATGTTAAGAATTCAGAAGGAATTCAAAGAAGCAATGGAATGCAAACTCAATAAAATACAAGAGGACATGATATAAGAAGTGAGGAAAATGCAAATGGAAATGACAGTTATTAAAAATGAGGTAAATGAAATGAAAAACACAATGGAAAACCAGCATAGCCAAATAATAGCTACTGAATAAAGAATTAGTGATCTCAAGGACGAGTTCCAAAGATTCTCTACACAACACCAGAAGATAGAAAAAAGACTCACAATTACCAAACAGACAACAAGAGATAATCAGGATGAAGCCAGAAGAAACAACATACGGATCATTGGGGTCCCAGAAGGCCAAGAAGAAAACCCTGATGAAGAAGAAACTGTCAAAGCCATCATTGCTGAGAAGTTCCCGGAACTAAAGAACGCTTGCCTCAAGATCCAGGAGGCCCATAGGATACCAGCTAAAAGAAACCCCAACAAGAATACTCCAAGACACATCTTAATAAAAATGACAAAAACTATAGATAGGGATAGAATACTGAAAGCAGCAAGATCAAAGAAGGAAATCACATACAAAGGAATATCTCTAAGATTTACAGCAGACGTCTCTGATGAAACACTGCGAGCCTGAAAACAATGGTGGGATATTGTAAAAAGGCTCAATGAACTGCAGGCCTCACCAAGAATTCTTTACCCGGCCAGACTCACATTCAGATATGAAGGAAAGATACACAACTTCATGGATAAGCAACAACTCAGGAACTTCATGGATTCAAAACCAACCTTAAAAGAAGGACTGGAAGGGTCTACTGTAATATGACCAAACCCATAAGCACAACAAGCACAAACAGAAAGATAGCACAAAATCCGATGACAATAATCTTTCTCAATGTCAATGGTCTAAATGCACCAATTAAGAGACACAGAGTAACAAAATGGATTAAAAAATTGAACCCAACATTCTACTGTCTACAAGAAACGCATCTGAATAATCAGAACAAACACAGACTCAAAGTCAAAGGGTGGAAGACCATTCTCCATGCAAACAACTCCTCCAAAAAGGCTGGTGTGGCCATATTAGTATCAGATAATATAGACTTCAGGCTGAAAAAGGTTAGAAGGGACAACGAAGGCCATTTCTTATTACTTAAGGGGTATGTACACCAGGAAGAAATTACACTACTAGGGGGCCGGATCATCGACACCCACCCTGGAGCAGTTTCTTCCTCAATCCGCCCAGGTATGCTGGTCCAGAGACTCTCAGACATGGGGCAGAGCGGTTCCTTGCTCTCCCTGTGCCCAGCCGTTCATGAGGCAGTCGGGAGGCATGGTGGGTTCCAGCCTTGGCCCACCACCCCGGCAGAACCTCACAACAAGCCAGACGACCCCCACCCACTCCATGGGCGCCGCCATTTTCCACATTGGACTTCCCTCTCATCAAAACTCCACCCAGCCGACCAGCCCATCACAGCCCGGATCATCGACACCCACCCTGGAGCAGTTTCTTCCTCAATCCGGCCCAGGTATGCTGGTCCAGAGACTCTCAGACATGGGGCAGAGCGGTTCCTTGCTCTCCCTGTGCCCAGCCGTTCATGAGGCAGTCGGGAGGCATGGTGGGTTCCAGCCTTGGCCCACCACCCCGGCAGAACCTCACAACAAGCCAGGCGACCCCCCACCCACTCCATGGGCGCCGCCATTTTCCACATTGGACTTCCCTCTCATCAAAACTCCACCCAGCCGACCAGCCCATCACAGCCCGGATCATCGACACCCACCCTGGAGCAGTTTCTTCCTCAATCCGGCCCAGGTATGCTGGTCCAGAGACTCTCAGACATGGGGCAGAGCGGTTCCTTGCTCTCCCTGTGCCCAGCCGTTCATGAGGCAGTCGGGAGGCATGGTGGGTTCCAGCCTTGGCCCACCACCCCGGCAGAACCTCACAACAAGCCAGACGACCCCCCCACCCACTCCATGGGCGCCGCCATTTTCCACATTGGACTTCCCTCTCATCAAAACTCCACCCAGCCGACCAGCCCATCACAGCCCGGATCACCGACACCCACCCTGGAGCAGTTTCTTCCTCAATCCGGCCCAGGTATGCTGGTCCAGAGACTCTCAGACATGGGGCAGAGCGGTTCCTTGCTCTCCCTGTGCCCAGCCGTTCATGAGGCAGTCGGGAGGCATGGTGGGTTCCAGCCTTGGCCCACCACCCCGGCAGAACCTCACAACAAGCCAGGCGACCCCCACCCACTCCATGGGCGCCGCCATTTTCCACATTGGACTTCCCTCTCATCAAAACTCCACCCAGCCGACCAGCCCATCACAGCCCGTGCACGCGCCAAAGCGCCAGGTTCATCAATAAAGGCTTTATTTGGAGGTGTTTATAGAGTATGCCTCCCGCACGGCAAGCCTAGCAAGCTGCTTGTGTTGTGTTTGATATGCCAAATGCCAGTAACAATTATATTGGATCATTCTCATGACCTAATATAATGGTTTGAGGCTCTTTATGTTCCTGTACCAAGCCGATGCCCTTGGCTCTACAGCATGTGACAGGACATATTGAGATATTACTGGTGCCCGCTCTAGCAAATAGATGATTAACGGGAAGATCGTGATCGTGATCGTGAGGGGCCGGAGTGATAGCCCAGCGGCAGGGCGTTTGCCTTGCATGCGGCCGGCCTGTGCCCGGCCGGGTTCGATCCCGGCATCCCATATGGTCCCCGAGCACCGCCAGGAGTAATTCCTGAGCAAAGAGCCAGGAGTAACCCCTGAGCACCGCCGGGGTGGCCCAAAAAGCAAAAAAAAAAAAAAGAAATTACACTACTAAACATATATGCACCAAATGAGGGGCCAGCAAAATACATAAAACAACTGCTAAGAGACCTCAAAGAAGACATTAACAGTAGCACAATAATAGTAGGAGACTTCAACACTGCTCTATCAACGATGGATAGATCAACAAGACTGAAACTCACCAAGGAAATATTGGCCCTCAAGGAAGAAATGGAAGAAAGCGAGCTAGTGGATATATACAGGGCTTTTCATGCCAAAAAAGCTGAATACACATTTTTCTCTAGTGCACATGGAACATTCTCCAAGATAGACCACATGCTGAGCCACAAAGCATACCTCAATAAAATTTAAAAAGATAGAAATTGTGTCAGCTATCTTTTCAGAACATGATGCACTGAAAATGGAAGTTAACCGTACACAGAAACAGGGAGTCAAACCAAACACCTGGAAACTGAACAGCTCACTCCTGAACAACAAATGGGTCATAGAAGAAATCAAACAGGAAATCCAAAGATTTCTGGAAACAAATGAAAATGAAGACACCAATTATAAGAACTTGTGGGACACGGCAAAAGCCGGGTTAAGAGGGAAGTTTATAGCTCTGCAAGCATACATCAGTAAACAAGAAAGGGCCTACATAAGTAACCTGACTACACAGCTGGAGACATTAGAAAAAGACCAACAAAAGGAGCCCAACCCAGGCAGAAAAAAGGAAATAATAAAACTTAGAGAGGAAATCAATGAGTTGGAAACCAAAAAAAAAAAAAAAAAAATCCAAAAGATTAATGAACCAAGAGCTGGTTTTTTTGAAAAGTTAACCAAGATTGGCAAACCATTGACAAGACTTGTAAGGACAGGGAAAGAGAGAACACAAATAAACAGAATAAGAAATAAAAAGGGTGACATCACAACAGAAACCACAGAAATCCAAAAGATCATCAGAGATTACTTTGAGAGCCTGTATGCCGTGAAACATGAGAATCTAGAGGAAATGGATCAATTCCTGAAGTCCTATAATCTCCCACAGCTGAAACAAGAAGACCTCCAATACCTGAATAAGCCTATCACCATTGAGGAAATAGAAACAGTAATTAAAAAGTCTGCCCAAACACAAAAGCCCAGGTCCAGACGGATTCACTAGTGACCTCTACCAAACCTTTAAGGAGGACCTACTGCCAGTCCTTTGCAAGCTCTTCCAGGAAATAGAAGAAACAGAAACACTCCCAAACAGCTTCTATGAGGCGCATATTACCCTGATACCCAAAGCAGGGAGAGACAACACAAAGAAAGAAAACTACAGACCAATATCCCTGATGAACACGGATGCTAAGATCTTCAACAAAATACTAGCAAACAGAATCCAAAGACTCATCAAGAAGATTATACATCATGACCAAGTAGGATTCATACCTGGAATGCAAGGATGGTTCAACATTCGCAAATCAATCAACATAATACATCATATCAATAAAAGAAAAAATAAAAACCATATGATCTTATCAATAGACGCAGAGAAAGCATTTGACAAGATCCAGCACCCGTTCATGATTAAAACGCTCCAGAATATGGGAATTGAAGGGACTTTCCTCAAGATAGTTGCAGCCATCTACCAAAAGCCCACAGTGAGCATCATTCTCAATGGGGGGAAAAGTTGAAAGCCTTCCCTGAGATTAGGTACAAGACAAGGTTGCCCACTCTCACCTATTTTATTCAATATAGAACTGGAAGTACTTGCCATAGCAATCAGAGAAGAAAAGGACATCAAGGGCATCCAGATATGCAAGGAAGAAGTCAAGCTATCATTGCAGATGACATGATATTATACCTAGAGAACACTAAACTCTCTACCAAAAAACTCCTAGAAACAATAGATGCATATAGTAGAGTGGCAGGATACAAAATCAACACCCAAAAGTCGGTGGCTTTACTATTTACAAATAACGAAAGAGAAGAAAGGGATATTAAGGAAACAATTCCATTCACAATTGTGCCACAGAAAATCAAATACCTAGGAATCAACCTACCCAAGTGTGTAAAGGACCTGTACAAAGAAAACTACAAGACATTGCTCCAAGAGATAAAAGAGGACACAAAGAAATGGAAACATATTCCCTGCTCATGGATGGGGAGAATCAACATTGTCAAAATGGTAATACTCCCTAGAGCTCTGTACAGATTCAATGCAGTCCCTATAAGGATACCCATGACATTCTGCAAAGAAATTGACCAAATACTCCTGAAATTTGTGTGGAACAATAAACCCCCAAGGATAGCTAAAGCAATCCTTGGGAAAAAGTAGATGGGAGGCATCACTTTCCCAACTTCAAACTGTACTACAAGGCAGTAGTAATTAAAACAGCATGGTATTGGAATAAAAACAGACCTGTGGACCTATGGAATAGAATTGAGTATCCTGACACCCAACCTCAAACACATGATCATGTAATCGTTGATAAAGGTGCAATGAGTCTAAAATGGAGTAAAGAAAGCCTCTTCAACAAGTGTTGTTGGGAAAACAGGGCAGCGACATGTAAAAAAATGAATTTGGATTTTTGTCTAACACCATGCACAAAAAATCAGATCAAAATGGATTAGAGATCTGAATACCAGACTTGAATACATAAAGTACATTGAAGAAAATATAGAAAAAAACCCTCCACAACATTGAAGTTAAAGGCATCTTCAAAGGTGAAACATCACTAACAAAGCAACTAGAAGAAAAGATAAACATATGGGACTACATGAGACTAAAAAGCTTCTGCACCTCAAAAGAAACAGTAACTAAGATACAAAAGCAGTCCACAGACTGGGAAAGAATATTCACCCAATACCCATCTGATAAGGGGTTAATATCCAGTATATATCAGGCACTGGTAGAACTTTACAAGAAGAAAACAAACAACCCCATCAAAAAATGGGGAGAAGAAATGAACAGAAACTTCAGCAAGGAAGAAATTCAAATGGCAAAAAAACATATGAAAAAATGCTCATCATCACTAATCATCAGAGAGATGCAAATCAAAACAACAATGAGATACCACTTTATAACAGAGAGACTGGCACATATCCATAAGAGCAACAACAACAAGTGCTGGCGTGGATGTGGGGAGAAGGGGACACTCATCCATTGTTGGTGGGAATGCCGGCTGGTACAGCCTTTCTGGAAAACAATATGGACATTCCTCCAAAGACTAGAAATTGAACTCCCATTTGACCCAGCCATACAACTCCTGGGAATCTACTCTGGGAAACCAAAAATACGCAGCGGAAACACCATCCCTACTTTTATGTTCATAGCAGCATTATTCACAATAGCCAGAATCTGGAAGCAACCAGAGTGCCCGAAAATCGATGACTGGATAAAGAAGCTTTGGTACATCTACACAATGGAATACTATGCAGCTATTAGGAAAAATGAAGTTATAAAATTTGCCTATAAATGGATGGACATGGAGAAGATTATGTTGAGCGAAATTAGTCGGAAGGAGAGAGACAGACACAGAATGACTGCATTTATCTGCATAACATAAATATATATGTACATATTAAGATACCAATATCCAAGGTCAAGTGAAACATATATCAGGAGGTCTTGTCAAAGGTGGAAATTATTACAAACGTGTGGGAGTCAGAGGCTAGGTAAGACAGAAAATGGAACAGTGTGCTAACAATTGTCGAGGGTACTAATGCCAACCTAGAACTGAGCATTAAATAGAGGCAAAAAGATACACATGACAACCCTTTAATGTATGTTCTGTAATCCATAGTCTGGAGGGGAATAAAAAGAGAAAGAAAGAGAAACGGAAAGAAATAAAGAACCTGCCATGGAGCAGGGCTAGGGGGAAGGAACGGGGGACGTTGGTGGTCGGAGATGGGCACTGGTGGCGGATTGGGTGCTAGAATACTGTATGAGTAAAACCCAAATATGAACTTTTTAATTGTATATCTTTGTAATTGTAAAAATAAAAAATTAAAAAAAATTAAAAAAAATTCTATTAGGTCATTCCCATGACCTAATAATATAATGGTTTGAGGCTCTTTATGTTCCTGTAGTAAGCTGATGCCCCTGGCTCTACTGGCATGAGACAGGACATATGGAGATATTACTGGTTCCTGCTCTAGCAAATAGATGATGAGTGGGAAGATCATGATCGTGATGAGTCTTTTGATTCTGTTTGCTAGTATTTTGTTGAAAATCTTAGCATCGTGTTCATCAGGGAGATTGGTCTGTTATTTTCTTTTTTTTGTGTTGTCTCTGCCCACCACCCCGGCAGAACCTCACAACAAGCCAGGCGACCCCCACCCACTCCATGGGCGCCGCCATATTCCACATTGGACTTCCCTCTCATCAGAACTCCACCCAGCCGACCAGCCCATCACAGCCCGGATCATCGACACCCACCCTGGAGCAGTTTCTTCCTCAATCCGGCCCCAGGTATGCTGGTCCAGAGACTCTCAGACATGGGGCAGAGCGGTTCCCTTGCTCTGCCTGTGCCCAGCCGCTCATGAGGCAGTCGGGAGGCATGGTGGGTTCCAGCCTTGGCCCACCACCCCGGCAGAACCTCACAACAAGCCAGACGACCCCACCCCACTCCATGGGCGCCGCCATTTTCCACATTGGACTTCCCTCTCATCAGAACTCCACCCAGCCGACCAGCCCATCACAGCCCGGATCATCGGCACACCCACCCTGGAGCAGTTTCTTCCTCAATCCGGCCCAGGTATGCTGGTCCAGAGACTCTCAGACATGGGGCAGAGCAGTTCCTTGCTCTCCCTGTGCCCAGCCGCTCATGAGGCAGTCGGGAGGCATGGTGGGTTCCAGCCTTGGCCCACCACCCCGGCAGAACCTCACAACAACCCAGACGACCCCCACCCACTCCATGGGCGCCGCCATTTTCCACATTGGACTTCCCTCTCATCAGAACTCCACCCAGTCGACCAGCCCATCACAGCCCGGATCATCGACACCCACCCTGGAGCAGTTTCTTCCTCAATCCGGCCCAGGTATGCTGGTCCAGAGAGACTCTCAGACATGGGGCAGAGCAGTTCCTTGCTCTCCCTGTGCCCAGCCGCTCATGAGGCAGTCGGGAGGCATGGTGGGTTCCAGCCTCGGCCCACCACCCCGGCAGAACCTCACAACAAGCCAGACGACCCCACCCCACTCCATGGGCGCCGCCATTTTCCACATTGGACTTCCCTCTCATCAGAACTCCACCCAGCCGACCAGCCCATCACAGCCCGGATCACCGACACCCACCCTGGAGCAGTTTCTTCCTCAATCCGGCCCAGGTATGCTGGTCCAGAGACTCTCAGACATGGGGCAGAGCGGTTCCTTGCTCTCCCTGTGCCCAGCCGCTCATGAGGCAGTCGGGAGGCATGGTGGGTTCCAGCCCTTGGCCCACCACCCCGGCAGAACCTCACAACAAGCCAGACGACCCCCACCCACTCCATGGGCGCCGCCATTTTCCACATTGGACTTCCCTCTCATCAGAACTCCACCCAGCCGACCAGCCCATCACAGCCCGGATCATCGACACCCACCCTGGAGCAGTTTCTTCCTCAATCCGGCCCAGGTATGCTGGTCCAGAGACTCTCAGACATGGGGCAGAGCGGTTCCTTGCTCTCCCTGTGCCCAGCCGCTCATGAGGCAGTCGGGAGGCATGGTGGGA
>JAJIBD010023510.1:0-22767 GCA_021461705.1 Cryptotis parvus
CATTGGACTTCCCTCTCATCAGAACTCCACCCAGCCGACCAGCCCATCACAGCCCGGATCATCGACACCCACCCTGGAGCAGTTTCTTCCCCAATCCGGCCCAGGTATGCTGGTCCAGAGACTCTCAGACATGGGGCAGAGCGGTTCCTTGCTCTCCCTGTGCCCAGCCGTTCATGAGGCAGTCGGGAGGCATGGTGGGTTCCAGCCTTGGCCCACCACCCGGCAGAACCCCACAACAAGCCAGGCGACCCCCACCCACTCCATGGGCGCCGCCATTTTCCACATTGGACTTCCCTCTCATCAGAACTCCACCCAGCCGACCAGCCCATCACAGCCCGGATCATCGACACCCACCCTGGAGCAGTTTCTTCCCCAATCCGGCCCAGGTATGCTGGTCCAGAGACTCTCAGACATGGGGCAGAAGCGGTTCCTTGCTCTCCCTGTGCCCAGCCGTTCATGAGGCAGTCGGGAGGCATGGTGGGTTCCAGCCTTGGCCCACCACCCGGCAGAACCCCACAACAAGCCAGGCGACCCCCACCCACTCCATGGGCGCCGCCATTTTCCACATTGGACTTCCCTCTCATCAGAACTCCACCCAGCCGACCAGCCCATCACAGCCCGGATCATCGACACCCACCCTGGAGCAGTTTCTTCCCAATCCGGCCCAGGTATGCTGGTCCAGAGACTCTCAGACATGGGGCAGAGCGGTTCCTTGCTCTCCCCTGTGCCCAGCCGTTCATGAGGCAGTCGGGAGGCATGGTGGGTTCCAGCCTTGGCCCACCACCCGGCAGAACCCCACAACAAGCCAGGCGACCCCCACCCACTCCATGGGCGCCGCCATTTTCCACATTGGACTTCCCTCTCATCAGAACTCCACCCAGCCGACCAGCCCATCACAGCCCGGATCACCGACACCCACCCTGGAGCAGTTTCTTCCCCAATCCGGCCCAGGTATGCTGGTCCAGAGACTCTCAGACATGGGGCAGAGCGGTTCCTTGCTCTCCCTGTGCCCAGCCATTCATGAGGCAGTCGGGGGCATGGTGGGTTCCAGCCTTGGCCCACCACCCCGGCAGAACCCCACAACAAGCCAGGCGACCCCCCACCCACTCCATGGGCGCCGCCATTTTCCACATTGGACTTCCCTCTCATCAGAACTCCACCCAGCCGACCAGCCCATCACAGCCCGGATCATCGAGCACCCACCCTGGAGCAGTTTCTTCCCCAATCCGGCCCAGGTATGCTGGTCCAGAGACTCTCAGACATGGGGCAGAAGCGGTTCCTTGCTCTCCCTGTGCCCAGCCGTTCATGAGGCAGTCGGGAGGCATGGTGGGTTCCAGCCTTGGCCCACCACCCGGCAGAACCCCACAACAAGCCAGGCGACCCCCCCCACCCACTCCATGGGCGCGCCATTTTCCACATTGGACTTCCCTCTCATCAGAACTCCCACCCAGCCGACCAGCCCATCACAGCCCGGATCATCGACACCCACCCTGGAGCAGTTTCTTCCCCAATCCGGCCCAGGTATGCTGGTCCAGAGACTCTCAGACATGGGGCAGAGCGGTTCCTTGCTCTCCCTGTGCCCAGCCGTTCATGAGGCAGTCGGGAGGCATGGTGGGTTCCAGCCTTGGCCCACCACCCGGCAGAACCCCACAACAAGCCAGACGACCCCCACCCCACTCCATGGGCGCCGCCATTTTCCACATTGGACTTCCCTCTCATCAGAACTCCACCCAGCCGACCAGCCCATCACAGCCCGGATCATCGACACCCACCCTGGAGCAGTTTCTTCCCCAATCCGGCCCAGGTATGCTGGTCCAGAGACTCTCAGACATGGGGCAGAGCGGTTCCTTGCTCTCCCTGTGCCCAGCCGTTCATGAGGCAGTCGGGAGGCATGGTGGGTTCCAGCCTTGGCCCACCCCCCGGCAGAACCCCACAACAAGCCAGGCGACCCCCCACCCACTCCATGGGCGCGCCATTTTCCACATTGGACTTCCCTCTCATCAGAACTCCACCCAGCCGACCAGCCCATCACAGCCTGGCTCGCTGGCCCGCCCCTGCGACCTGCGGTTCATCAATAAAGGCTTTATTTGGAGGTGTTTATAGAGTATGCCTCCCGCACAGCAAGCCTAGCTAGCTGCTCGTGTTGTATTTGATATGCCAAATGCCAGTAACAATTATATTAGATCATTCTCATGACCTAATATAATGGTTTGAGGCTCTTTATGTTCCTGTACCAAGCCGATGCCCTTGGCTCTACAGCATGTGACAGGACATATTGAGATATTACTGGTGCCCGCTCTAGCAAATAGATGATTAACGGGAAGATCGTGATCGTGATCCAATTAATTAACTACTTGCTTTATTTTCTACCTCCCAGCTTTGGTTACTTAGAATCAGTGTTTATGAACTTCCCCAAAGTAAAGTGTTTATCATTTTAATAGTATAAAATACTGTTAGCAATTATCAAGCTTTTCTCTTTTTTTGGAGTGGCGGGGAGGAGGACATACCCAGTATGCTGTACTCAGGAATCACTCCTGGCAGGCTCAGGGGATATGTGTGCTGAGGATCAAACTTGGGTTGGCCACATGCAAGGCAAGCACACTACCTGCTGTTCTATTGTTCCAGCACCCCAATTATCAAACTCTTAAGAAGTCTGCAAATTTGGAGACTAAAAAAAAATCCCTAAATTTACTGTGATGATATAAAATGTTTATCTATTATACAAATAACTAAAAAGAAGAAAAAGACACAACTTAAATGACTCTGCAAAGCTTTTTAAAGAGGACTCATTTATCTCTATTATGCCTCTAACTTAGAGAAAGTAAATCAAACACATGATGAAAATATTTCATGTTGATCACAGGTCCTATTATGCGGATGGCATACTCACTAAACAAGGACAATCAGTATCTTCGGTTTGAAAGATTAGGACTCTACCAAAAGAGTTACAGTGCACGTCTTTGCTTGAGCCTGACCCAGTGTGAACTCCGGCACCACATGGCTTCAGAAGCATCCTGGGCTGGCCTTAGAGGCCCACAAACATAATGGAGGTAGCCCAAGCCGGTCCCCACACTTCAGCACTCTAGCCATCTCTGAGCCCAGTCACAGCAGTATCTGAGTGCCCCTGAGTGAGGACCAGGGGAGACAAACCCCGCCCCAATGCATTAATAGATGAATTAATTTGGAATTTAAAACTTTGATATAAATAGATTAGTACAAATGAAGACTCACAGCCATACCCTGAAAAACTGAAAAAGACCTTCAACTTCCTGCTTCTCTTCCCAAGGCCTCCTGTATCCCTTCTCAAACTGCATGTGAACTTGTCCCTCATACGTTGGTTACATCCAAAATAAAGGCAGCCAAGAAGCCATGGTGAGGTGATCAGAATGTCCCAGAGGCTAGAATCGCCTTCTACAGCAAGTCTCCAATGAAAGGTTTTTATTACTATTGCCATGTTAATAAGCGAGGCCTGTACGTGAATGTTTTGTAAAACACAAAAAGTTAAATGTCACCAATCTCATACTACCTATGAGTTTTTAAAACTCCACATCATTTTTTGTGTATTATTTTAGTGATAATTACACTGTTAAAATCAGTCCACAATCCCTCCGTGTATCCTCTGTTATCAGGGCCTCTAGCGGTGCTGACTCCCCACACACAAACCAGCCCCAGAGCAGAAGCAAACAACAGACTCTCACCTTCTAGGACTTCCGCCCCGTGGTCCTACTGTCCATGGACCAGACCCTCCCACTCTTCTCCAGGGCCACATTTTGTGATCCATACTTTTTGGGAAGGGAAGTTAAATGTCTGCTCTCTCCTCGGAATAAGGGCAAAGGATCTAGAAACAACTTGATACCATCTGCTAAACATCCTCTGCACATCTCCACAAGACAGGAAGCTGCAAACCCAGCTATGTCTGGCCTGCGTATCTCGCACTGTTCTGATAAATCATAAAATAATCAATGACAGTCCTAAAGGTATAATACATTTCCTTGCCCCATCCATCCTTAAGGTACAACCAATAAAATATAAAGAAATTGACATTGTAGAAGTCTCATTCTGACACCACTATATAAATAAGTTGTTTATCTCTTTTATGACCAAATTTATGATCTCCTATACCAGTGGGCAATGGGGTGGCGAGCATGTGTTTATACATGGACATAATGCCTTTACCGACATAGACATAGACATACATAGTTGGTCTTCATCTAGCCATAGTAAGAATATTTATTGAAATAATTTTGTGAACCTGATATGAAAGAAAATAGACTAAACACTTGATCACATATTTAAAAGTTCACTTTATATTATTTGTACTACTTTTCTTAGATTGTTTATTCCACTCTAATTTTTTAGGAATCATTATCATAACATTCATATTTTTTCATACTTTATGGGCTTTGAAAATAGTTCTAAATTATCAAAATTATAGGGCAACTGCACAGCTAAAAAGCAAAACACATAACAAATAGCTGCACTTCCTATTATCAATATACTACACATACTAACATAAAATTCATATTCACTTTAAAACCAATTTCATTCACTGAAAAATAGCACAAAGAAAACATCTAGCTATTTAACTGTGACTAAGTACTTTTTATTTCCCTTTTGACTGACTGTATTGCCTCATAAAGACAAAAAGTACATGCCTGGATTCTGTCGCTTTTCCCATAATGGTTGATAGAAAACCATTTATAATAGCAAGTCATAAGATGCGATAAAAGCCGAAAGATTAATTTTCCAAAATTTTGACAAAATGCATAACTGACTAGGCTAATCTTTAGCACTACCTAAAAATTATTAAAATCCTGCCTCCACTTAAAGAAACCATAGATTTAACATGAAAATACATAATTATAGCCCTTCTTGCTCAAAAATTACTGTCTTATCCAGATAGTAGTCAATACTAAGTGAGAAAATAATATGGAACTTTGTGATAAGAAAATGTAATGTACTTTCTGATAAGAAGGTCATGTGCATCAGACAGGTCCGTACATTGCAATCATCCGCATTAAAAATATATGACTTACCTACTAAGTCAGCCCAAGCCTACTTTCTTAGTTCTGCCCCGAGAGTTGCAAACAGGAAACATAAGGGTAAGGTAGAAGGGAGAAAGTCACAGGCGTGAAAGAAAGAACAGGTAGCCACAAAAGATCAGACCCTGGGATACTGCTAGTTTCTTCCTCCTCAGTCAAAAGTCAGAGCATTTACTCTTGGGCATTCAGTGGGGAACTGAGCTGGCACCAGGGAGCAACATGGGAAGACGATCCTTCTCCCAGAGGTTGCATTTACAGCCTCAGTAACAGGACTCCAATGGGCACACACCAGAGCAAACTGCAGCGCTGTCATAGCCTAGGGACCCCCAGTGATGGCAGGACACTGAACTCATCATCAATGGCAGGTGCTTAGTAGACGTTATATCATAAGCCCTCATTTCAAAAGCTGTTTTCTTCCATGAGACAGTGGTTACTTCTTTTCCCCTACAAATAGAAGTCGTGGATGCAAATCTTGGGGATATTTCCATTTATTGTCTATTGTCTAAGGTCTATTGTCACATGTCACTGAACAGCTGCATTGAAACATGAATATTCCTTCAATAATGTGGAAGACCAAGCTTACACCGCCTTCTGTGTCCATAGCTACATTAACTGAATTTGTTAAAAAGCTATCTCAGTAAAAATATTTAGATTAAAGACCTTGTCTGTCATATTGTTCAGTATTCCAAGTTCTCTTCACTCACCAACTGTCTTCAGCTCAAAGAACAATTGAGAAAGACAAGCACAAAAGAAAAACTGTCTTATCTCTTAGCTAAGATATTGGCAATGTTCCCAAAGGAAACTATTGTTTTCCCTGAAGTACAGAACTCATTCAGTAATTGTCTTTTGCTAGATTCATCTCTTTCACAACATCAGAGGTAAATACTTAATCAAATAATGGTATCCTTCTGTTCAACAGTTATCCTCACTGAGAAATTCATGCTTTCCTCCTTCTCTGATGAAAGGGCTTAGACTTACTATAAGATCAGCCCCTGAAATCTACAGTATTCCTTTGCCAAGACCAGCATGTTATCTGTTCTTCCTTTTGGTAGACACTGCCGGTGCCTTCCCCGGCCTCTCCATCAGCACCCGTGGAGCAGCAGCTACTTGACTAGCACACAAGCCCTTCAGAGAACCGACCTCAGCTACCAAGAGCCACCACCTCCGCAAGCAGCACCTTCATCCCCTCCCCAGGCCTACGTAGGCTCCCCAGCAGCCTATCTATACAGAGTACCTAAATCTGCTTTCATGACCTCAAAGAAGGCAACACTGCCTTGCGATGAACTCCAGGGTCCAGGACCCAAACACATACAACACACACAAACACGTACACTCGCCTGGGATCCAGCCAAGGCCAAGTCTGTGCCGCACCACATCCTTCAGCAAAATCCCCTTCCTTCCAGGTCCCTTCACCTCCTTCAAGCTGTTTTTCCTAACTCTGAGCCCTGCAGTAACTCATCCCATGGAGAAATCACTGCCTGCACCCCTGCTTCTGTCTTTGAAGGCCACCAATGCCAGCAAGGAGCCTGGAGACAGACCGTGAGCAGAAAGAAACCTTTAAAACGCTTCAGTCTCGGGTTGGAGAGATAGTGAAGAGAGTAGGGCGCTTGCCTTGCTCAATTCCCAGTACCCCCTTGAGCACTGCCAGGAGTGATCCCTGAGCATGGAACTGGTAGTAAGCTCTGGACACTGCCGGGTATGTCCAAAAACAGAAAACAAAAGATAAAAAGGCTTAAGTCCTCAGGTTTCCACGGTATATAACCCACCAGGACAGCTCTCTTCACTGTGCCCAGCTGCTCCTTCCCCCACCCCGCCCCACTCTCCACACACTGGCTCAGGTGACCGCTCCTGCGGTGTCTGACAGGCCAGCCCCACAGTGTGATGCCATCCTTCAGTGAGGCCAAATGGACATTCGCCCTGAACTCCTCCTGCTCTGTCAGCCAGCCAGGTATGCAGGTATGGGGCCCGCCTTCCCTGCCCAGAGACTCTCAGTGCCAGGCCCTGAATGCCTACTCCACCCACCTGCAACCCACAAAGCAGCTATCTCCTTCTCAGAGCTGATGAAGTCAGGGTATCACTCACAGGCCCAGGGTGCTGGCCAAGACTCAGCCCCCGGGTCTGGCAGCCTAAATAGAACTGAGGTTCTGCTGCACGTTGGTCTAGGCCCATGTCCCCTGGCAGATTACTGCACTGCCAAGCACGCAGCCAAGACTCGGCCTTGGGCTGAACCCAGGGTGTGTGGGGCTCTCGTCTCTCAAGACAACCTTAAATCACTGGCTAGCAGAGGCCGCTGTGAAACACTCTGCCTAGACACCCAAGGGGAGAAATAGGAGGGGGCACTGCTCCATCCCCGCCTGTCAACACCCAGACAGTGGGGCCTCGCTGCTCTAACACTACTGGTGTTCCTCAGACCTTGCTTCAGCTGCTCAGGGTGCCAGCCACCACCTGCTCACAGCCACCAAAAAAAAAAAAAAAAAGACATCCTCCTTCCCCAGAGATGGTCACAGCCCAGTGACAGATACAGGAAGTGATTGAAACAGGGCTGTCAGGACGGAAGATCTGCTCTCCCAAGACTGGGCTTAGCCTGAGCCTTCATCCTTGACTGGGGTTTTCTGACCTGCATGGGCCATGCCCCAGGATGTCTCCCTCAAGTATACTCATCCCAGAAACCTGTGATTTACTGTCCCAGGTCCTTGAGCTGAATCTTTCCTTCTTCTCGCCTCCTTAACTGGTTGGTATTGATGCAAATAAACTGGGCTATCCCAGGCAAGACAGCAAGAGGAAAGGAGATTGCAAGATTCATACAAACCAAATATGAAGATTCTGACATCTAGTCCTGAGTCCCAGATTCCATGAAAACTTAAGAGGGAAGTAGAAATCTCTCACCAGCATGTGGCCTTCCAATTAGAGCCAAGTGGAAGTAGGACCGCTCAAGAGGTGAGTTCAAGAAAAATGTGTCATTGGAAGCTAGCCACAGTGGGGAGGGGGGTGGAGAGCTGAGAAAGAGAAGGGACCATTACACCAAGAATAGTCGAAAATGATCGCTCTAGATAAGAACTGAGTGCTGAAAGGAGGTAAAGCAACATGATAACCTTTCAGTGGCTGTATTGCAAACCATAATGCCCAGAAGGAGAGAGAGAGAGAGAGAGAGAGAGAGAGAGAGAGAAGAAAAGTGCCTGCCATAGAGGTAGGCTGGGAGGAGGGGACAGGAGGGAAACTGGGGAAACACTTGTGGTGGGAAATGTGCACTGGTGAAAGGAGAGGTGTTAGAACACTGTATGACTAAAATCCAATCACAAACAACTTTGTAACTATATCTCATGGAGATTCAATTAAAAAAAGAAATAAAAATTTCTCCGGACACAGTCTTCATGCCATGAGCTGATGAGTCTCGGTGTAAGATCTCCTGCCCCTTTTTCACCAATTTCCCCCTACCTCTCCGGCAACTGGGAACCAATAAGTTATGGAGTCCCTCATAACTGTTAGTTTAAAGAATAAATGTGGAAGTATCTGACAGCTTCAAACAGATGAATGTTAAAGAGTCCTAGAAAGTAAATACTGTATACTCCGTGTTCTAAAAAAGGAGGTACGTTTTATTTAGCACCTCTACCTGAGTCAGGATTTCAGAGTAAAGTGTAAGGAATAGAACCTGATAGTACGGGTGGTTGGCGTTTGGTGGCTGATGGCAGTTTGATCTGACACTGCATAAACTCCCTTGAGTACTTCTAAGAGTGATACCCAGGTGTGCCCTCCAAACCAAAGTTGATTAATTAATTAAAGAATATAGGAAGGTTTTATATTTTTTGTTGTTTTGTTTTGTTTTGGGGGACACACCTGGTGGTGATCAGGCTCACTCCTGGCTCCATGCTCAGGAACCACTCCTGGTAGTGCTTGGAGTAACAGGCGATGCTGAGGATCAAGCCCAGATCAGCTGCATGCAAGGCAAGTCCCCTACCTACTGTACTATCTCTCTCTGGCCCCATATACAGAAGTTTTGTCTAAGGGCATGTCTCAATAAAACTGGAAAAACATTAAGAAAAAGTATATAGGAAAAACTGGAAAATCAGGAAAAGGAACAAAGCAGTAAGTGATATAATTAAAGCATAAACAAGGATGAAAACACAGAGACAAAGCGATCAAGTACAAGTAACACAAGCACCACTAATATAACTGATTTGATGATTAAACCTCTCCGTTTGCTCCTGCCAAATAAAACCAGCTGCACTTGGGATCTTGGGCTGTCTCCATCTAGATGACGACAAGCAAGGCTATGAATTGCTCTCTGCCTAACTGCATGTTTTATTTGTTTGTTTTGTTTTGTTTTGTTTTATTACCTACGGAGCACCATTAGCTTTACATTGTCATAGTTCTTTTTTTAATTTTATTATATCACCGTGAGATATACAATTACAAGGATGTTCATAATTGGGTTTCGGTCATACAGTGTTCCAGCACCCCATCCCTCCACCAGTGCCCCATTCCCACACCAATGTCCCCACACTCCCTCCCACACAACCCCACTCTGTCCCTATAGCAGGCACCTTTTCCTTCTTCTCTCTCTCTCTGGCTCTGTCTCTATCTCTGTATTTCTCTCTCTTCTCTTATACTGGCTTAGATAATAACTGAAGATTAGGACCAGATCCTTCCCAGGATCTTTCACATTTATACACTATAATGATCATTGTAGTTGCAACACACTGGGGAGGTTGATAGGGAATGGGGAATTATAATGTCACACTAGAACTCACTACTGAATATACACATAGAGACTTACATCATAAACCGTAAATATCTGTGGGGCAAGCCACAGAGTCTAACTGCATGTTCTTTCCTGCATTTCTGGCGTATTCTCCAGTCTGAACACCCAGATGCACCTTACCCACCTCTCTCCCTTGAATACCCATTTTGCATCCTCTGGCCGGCTTCTTTCCACCAATGCCAACGTGTTGGCTGATGAGTGCCTGCCATCGTAGAAATGTCTGAACTGGAACCAGGGCCTGCATCCAACCTGAATGATGTCCACAGAGAGAAAATCTGGACACACAGAGACACTCCAGGGATGCTCACGCACAGAGGAAAGAGCACTCCAGGTCAGGCAGGAAAGCGGCCATCTGCAAGGCCAGGAGCTCACGTCAGGAGAAAACAAACCCGCCAGGCCCCAGTGCAGCCCAGAGCTGCGCAGAAGAAGGCTGCATGCCGGTCTTTCATGTGAGGTATTTTATTGTGACTGCTCCGGCAATACACAAGGAAATACTATCTTAATATTTTTAAATCTTATGTAACAGCTGGTGAAAGTTTAAAAAAGTAGGACAGTATGAAACCCATGCCAATTATGAAAAGCAATTTCAGTGCTCATTGTGAAACTGAAATTAGTTTTAGTCTTTTAGGAAAACTATTTAGCAATGCATATTAGAAAAGCTGACCTAGTAACTGGACCTTAGGAAATCTCTCAGGAGGGAAATCCTTGATAGAAAAAAGTTTTTAATTAATAATATGTATTATTATTTACTTGGTGTTTCTTATGTATCAGGTCATATCCTAAGTGTTTGGCATATTTCAGCTTATTTATTTTACAGTTTTATAAAAATTAATTTATAAAGTTGCCACATTATTTTCAGTCATATTTAACATGATAAAATCCCAAAGCACTTGCTGGTGATATTTTGGTGCATTTCATTCCTTTTGTCTGCTTATTTTATTCTTATTTCCAAAATAGATCCATGTCTATCTAAGTTTTTTTTTCCTTTTCCTTTTATTTTTTTTCACTTGATACACTGAAAAGTCCAAAAAGCAGGATTCTGTTATCAACCCCTGAAAGTAGAATGAAAGACAAGGGAAAACAAGAATCTTTGTGGAAAGGCCACATAAGATGAACTTAAGACCTGATCTCACAAATGTTTGTTTCTGTTTCTTTTTGCTTGAATCACCTCATCACTATGACAGTGATGCTCTCATCAGAGACTCGTAAGGCATAAAGTGCTTTCTTGACATCAGTCCTGCGTGTCTAGAGAAATTCAGTCGAGGGTAGCCACAGGTAGGACTCAAACAAAACTGGTGGAAGGCCTTTGCAGACCTGAAGCAGATGCTGAGGGGTCTGAGACAGCAGGAGCACATGCAAGGCGCGGGGAGGACGGGCTGGTGGGTTGACCCAGGCTCCTCTGGCTTCCCGAGGGCAGCAGGGAGGCGAGAACACTGCCTGCGCAGGGCCCCAAGGAGCCAGTGGCACACTCACACTCACCGGCATGCTCACACCAGCCAAGAAAGACTGTCGCGACTCATTTTCCCTCATGTTTAATAAGAAACAACCAAAGCATAGAGTGGCATTATGTAAGAGAGGGAAAAGCGAAGAGCTGTACTTCAGAGCCTGTGAACAAATGCAGGCAGGGGCCAGTGAGGCTGTGCCTTACTCCTAACATGCTCAACTTGCATGTAGCTGACCTGAGATTTGATCCCAGGCAAAACAGAACCTGTGCCCAGAACCTCCTAGGAATGGTCCCTGAGTGCAGAGCCAGGAGATAGCCCTGAGCATCTCCAGGTGAAGCCCCAAAACCAAAAAGGAGGAAAAAGACCCATTTCAGATGTGCTAAAAACTTGACTTTTTTCCCTGAAGATAAAAAATCAAGTAGAAGCTAATTTCTGCTAAAGACTGGGGGTGGAAGAGAATTATGGAAACTAATTAAATGAGAATAAATTAAATAATTCCCAAGCAGCATCAAGGACCTAGATCAGCCTGGACGACTTAATTTAATGTCATAATAAACAATGCAGTGAACAGCGATCAGGCTAAGCTTCTCTGAGACCTCCTCTACGGCTGCAACTCCCGCCTCATTCAAGCATCTTCCTTCACTGATGAAGACAGTTTTCTAGTTTTGAAAAGAAAATGGGGAGACAAAAAAGAGCGGGAGAAGGAGAGGGGGAAGAGCGAGAGGAAGCGGAAAGGAAGGAATTCATAGAAGCAACATTTCCTGACATGAATGTAAAAGATGAAAGCACATTTTCTATAATTTGGGTGAGAATTACTGAGCGATAAAAATGGATGGAGATTTAGCAGAAAATTATTAATTTTAACCTGTTATGCTGAAAACAGATATTAGAAAAATGGGTGATATATATATATATATATATATATATATATATATATATATATATATATATATCACTGTCTGTCTTCCGTTGTTCATCGTTTTGCTCGAGCGGGCCCCAGTAACATCTCCATATGTCCTGTCTCATGCTAGTAGAGCCCAAGGCATCTGCTTGCTCCAGGAACATAAAGAGCCACAATCCATTCAGGAATGAGGTCTGTAATTGTTACTGGTATTTGGCATATCAAATACAACACGGGTAGCTTGCCAGGCTCTGCCGTGCAGGTACCATACTCTTGCAGTCATCTCTAAGTCCAGCATTTAATGATGAACGCGCGGCCGCTTGGTGCCACGGGAGCCGGACTGTGATAGGCTGGTCTGCTGGGTGGAGTTCTGACGAGAGAAAAGCCGGATGTGGAAAATGGAGGCCCTCATGGAGTTGGGGGTCGTCTGGCTTGTTGCAGGGCTCTGCTGGGCTGGCGGGCCAGGGCTAGAACCCGCCATCTCTCCTGGACTCCTTGTGATCGGCTGGGCACAGGGAGAGCAAGTAGCAGCTCTGCCCCATGTCTGTCTTTTTCCCCCTGAAGATAAAAATCAAGTAGAAGCTAATTTCTACTTCTAGAGAAGACATGTCTGCTTCTAAGAGACAGACATGAGACAGTATATATATATATATATATATATATATATATCAGTCTTCGACAATTCTTGATTTCATATATGTGTATTTATATATATTTGTTTTTACATTGTACATTATAAGTTAAAAACTAATCTAACTTTTCTATTTTTCTTTCTACACTTTGGAAGGGCGAATTCAAAGTACCTCCTGATCCCCAATAATGTCCGCCCTGGTCTATAGGAGAGTGACTCTGAGGTCACCGCCATAATTACAGGACAGCACTGGATGAAAGGGAGAGTTGCAGATGTGTGGAGCTCATTAATCCACAGGTTTTGAGACAAACATTATGGGGTAATAGGAAAAAAAAAACAGAATTATCTCAGTGACTCCAATCTAATCACATGAGTTTTTCCAACACAACAGGATTTTCACTAGTTGAGAACAGAAAAGGTAGACAAGAGGATTTCAGGAACAAGAAGAAGAACTACAAGGCAAGGAACACAAGAGGCCACTCGTGGTGGGTGAGAACAGCCCCATGGGCAGCCAGCAGGAAAACAAAAACCTTAGTCTACACGGATTGGGTTCTGCCACCAATCTGGGTGCGTGTGGAAGTGCATTCTTCCCTGACACTTAAAGAAGCCAACACAAAGAAACGTTTTTATAATAAAGAGAACACAAATATTCAGAAGCTCAGACTAGTGAAAAATTCCATATAATCTTTGACTTGAATTATTAAATTATGGCACCATTTTTTTATTGAAATGGATCACCTAGAAATTTTTGTCGTGTCAATATAAATATATGTGAGAATTTCCTTAGCTCTGCTAACTTCTTTTTCTATTTATTTTTCTCTACAATTTTTTTATTTTTTATTTTTTTATTATGCCACTGTGAGATATACAATTACAAAGATGTTCATAATTGGGTCTTAGTCATACAGTGTTCCAGCACCTGTCCCTCCACCAGTGTCCCATTTGTATCACCAATATCCCTACATTCCCTCCCACTCATACCCAGCCTGCCTCTATTAGCAAGCACTTTTTCTTTTCCTCTCTTTCTCTCTGTCTGTCTCTTTTTTTTTTTAATTTTTTATTATACCACAGTGAAACATACAATTACAAAGGTGATCATAATTGGTTCTTGGTAATACAGTATACCAGCACCCATCCCTCCACCAGTGCCCCCATTTCCACCACCAATGTACCCCCCCCCCCTCCTGCCTACCCCCATGCTGCCTTAATAGCAGGTACCCCAGTTTCCTCTCTTTCTCTCTCTGTCTCTCTCTCTGTCTCTGCATCTCTCTGCCTCTTATTTTACACATTGTGGCTAGCCCTGCAGGTATTTAGAGTTTATCACTTAAGTCTCTTTGTGTATATTCAATGGTGAGTCTTAATCTGCCATTACCATTTCCCACATTTAGTAAAACACTAACGGTTTGAGGCTCTTCATATTCCTAAATCAAACAGATGCCATTGGGCTACATTGGCACGTGATAGGGTCCAATGGAAATGTTACTGGCGCCCGCTCGAGCAAATCGATGAATAACGGGTTCAAGTGATCAAGTTCAAGTGATCAAGTAAAACACTGGTATCTATTTATGTCGTATTAATGAATGCAGTCATTCTATATCTGTCCTTTTCCTTCTGACTAATTTCGCTCCAGCATGATAGTCTCCATGTCCCTCCATTTGCAGGTAAATTTCATAATGTCATCTTTTCTGACAGCCGCATAGTATTCCATAGTGTAGATGAACCACAATTTCTTTAGCCAGTCCTCTGTTCTCGGGCATTTAGGTTGTTTCAGATTCTAGCTATAGTGAATAGCGCAGAGATGAATAAAGAAGCACAGATAGTGTTTCTGCTATGTGTTTTTTCGGTCTCTAGGGTATATTCCCAGGAGTGCTATTGCTGGATCAAATGGGAGCTCAATATCTAGTTTTTCGGAGGAATGCCCATATTGTTTTCCAAAAGGGCTGGACCAGTCGGCACTCCCACCAACAGTGGATCAGAGTCCCTTTTTCCCCCACATCCACGCCAGCACTGGTTGTTCTTGCTGTTTTGGATGTGTGCCAGTCTCTGTGGTGTGAGATGGTACCTCTGTCTGTCTCTTTTTCTCTCTCTCTTATTCTCTCTCTCTCTCCCTCCTGAGATTGTGATTGTGCCTGATTGTGGCTTGCCATACAGACATTTAGGGTTTATCATGTAAGTCTCTGTGTATATTCAGTGCTGAGTTCTAGTCTGGCATTACCATTTCCCACAATTAGTAGAACATTGGTATATATTTATATCCCATTAATGAATGCATTCATTCTATGTCTCTCCTTTTCCTTCTGACTACTTTCACTCAGCGTGATAGTCTCCATGTCCATCCATTTGCAGGTAAATTTCATGATTTCAAAATGCAACAGATGAAAAAAAAACCGAAAAAATGGATCAGCAGCAGAAGAGAGAACATTGGGATGAATCTAAGAGGAACAACATAAGATTCATCAGAATCCCAGAGGGATAGTAAGGCTACCCCAAGGAAATAGGTATAGTTAAAAAAAAATTCTTATAGAAAAGTTCCCAGGAGTTAAAGGGCGCAGGCATCCAGATCCAAGAAGCCTGAAGGATACCAGCAAAAAGAGACCCCCATCTGCTAACTTCTTGGGTGGAAAGATTATTTGAAGCAACATGGTTCTAGTGTATTTTTCATAATCAGATTTACATTTTGTGCAAGTTTTTATTAACAAGCTGCTCCATCTCTTAAGCAACGGTAGTTTATCCTCATTTATAAACTTGGAAACAAATTGTATAAATTTGTTAGGGTTTATCATGTAAGTATCACAGAGACTTACATGATAAACCCTAACAAATTATCCAATTGTTTCTAAATTAACATCATGCTCAGGGAGGGGCAAAGAATGTTCATAAATACATATTAATCTTGTATTTTATGAAAAAATCTTTCACATATCATATTTTACCATTAGCAATAGTCATTGAAATATACATGAAGTATCACAGTAGTAAATACTTTAAATGTATGTATTTTCTATATATTCTAGTGAATATATAATTTAATGAGGATATGTTCCTAATCAGCCACCCATTGGGTATGCATTGCTAAGAGAGGGTAGGGGGCACAATAAATATCAGAAAATCAAACTATAGTATAATTCTGCCAATATAGTTTTTAACAAATATAAGATAGTAAAAGAACACAATCTTCTTTTAATAATGATCCAATTTGCTCTCACAAAGACTAAGGGAGAAAGATAAAAATATAATTATCTGATGGCCCTAAAAAGTAACCCAAAAGGATATGTAAAGTGTAAAGAAGTAAGGAATGACAGGTAACATCTCCTTTTTCCTTCTACAACTTTTTCCAAAATCTATTCAATGCCTGGGAGCTAGATCACAGCAATCTATCTTAGTTTTTTTAAAAAGAAGCTGAAAATAGAATCTGAGCAACTACAGAAGGCGAAAAGAGGAAAGGGAATGACTAAAGAGGCTACAGAAAGAAAAAAGTATGTGTAGAATAAACTCTGTCTAACTCTCATAGGAAGACTTCAAACACCTCAATTAAACTTACCACAATCAAACCAGAATCTCAATTGCTCTTTGCAGGGGAGGAGTCTATTTCTCAAACTCAGCCAAGCTGATGCTCTACTTTAATAACTGCCACAAGAACAGATTTCAAAGTCTATAGAGCACTGCTAACTATGCCCTAATTAAAAAATCCTGGCATATTAAAAAAATAAGGTAACATGACCTACACTCAAGAGAAAAAAACACTCAATGGAGACCATCTGATAATCAGGATGTCGAAATCAACAGAAAAGGGACTGAAGCTGCGTGTTAAAAGAAGTGAAGCTAATATGCTCATAATGAGTGAAAGATAGTAAATCTCTGCAGCGAAATAGCAGTGTTATAAAAATAACCAAATGGAGTCTGGAAAGCTAAGAACAGCAGGTAGGGCACTTGCCTCACATGCAACAAACCCAGGTTCAATCCCTGGCATCACATATGGTCCCCGAGCACAGGAGTGATCCCTGAGTACAGAGCCAGGAGTCCCTGACCGTTGCTGGCTGTAGCCCAAATCAACATTAACAAAGGAAAATAACCAAGGGAAAATTTGAACATGAAACACCTAAATAAAATTTACTAGATGAGTTTTATAAGAGTTTATGGAAGAATAAATAAACTTTGAAATATATTTCATCTAAGAAGAGGAAAAAGGACATTTTAATCACAAGACTTTCTGCAATGATTTATTAAAAGCCTAAAATACAAGTTAGCTGAGAATCGGGAAGGGAAAATTGGGATTAAATGCTAAACAAAAATTGTCAAACTGGGGAAATATATAAACTTATTAAGCTTAAGTGAAGCAGGGCTGGAAAGATAGAACAGCAGGTAAGGTGCTTGTCTTGCATGGAGCTAACCAGATTCAATCCCTGGGCACCATACATAGTCCCCCAAGCCCACCACAATGGTGATATCTGAGCACAGAGTGAAGCGTAAAGTCCTGAGCACCACCAGAATTCAGATGTCTAACTTCATGCTTGATGGTACATGATTTACTATTTTTGAGCCATCTCTCTGGCCCCTGATACACTTCCTTTTATTATTATTGTTATTATTATTACTATTACTGTGCACAGGATTGGGCCCAGTGATTTGATTTATCTGCATGCTTCTTGAATGGGAAAGAATATTCACCCAATACCCATCTGATAAGGGGTTAATATCCAGGATATATCAGGCACTGGTAGAACTTTACAAGAAGAAAACAAACAACCCCATCAAAAAAATGGGGAGAATAAATGAACAGAAACTTCAGCAAGGAAGAAATTCGAATGGCCAAAAAAAACATGAGAAAAAATGCTCATCATCACTAATCATCAGAGAGATGCAAATCAAAACAACAATGAGATATCACTTTACACCACAGAGACTGGCACATATTCAAAGAGCAAGAACAACAAGTGCTGGCATGGATGTGGGGGAGAAAGGAACACTCATCCATTGTTGGTGGGAATGCCGGCTGGTACAGCCTTTCTGGAAAACAATACGGACATTCCTCCAAAGACTAGAAATTGAACTCCCATTTGACCCAGCCATACCACTCCTGGGAATCTACTCTGGGAAACCAAAAATACGCCCAGCGGAAACACCATCCCTACTTTTTTTATGTTCATAGCAGCATTATTCACAATAGCCAGAGCAACCAGAGTGCCCGAAAATCGATGACTGGATAAAGAAGCTTTGGTACATCTACACAATGGAATACTATGCAGCTATTCACGAAAAATGAAGTTATAAAATTTGCCTATAAATGGATGGACATGGAGAAGATTATGTTGAGTGAAATTAGTCAGAAGGAGAGAGACAGATACAGAATGACTGCATTTATTTGCATAACATAAATATATATGTACATATTATGATACCAATATCCAAGGTCAAGTGAAACATGTCTTGTCAAAGGTGGAAATTATCACAAACGTGTGGGAGTCAGAGGCTAGGTAAGACAGAAAATGGAACAGTGTGCTAACAATTGTCGAGGGTACTAATGCCAACCTAGAACTGAGCATTAAATAGAGGCAAAAGATACACATGACAACCCTTTAATGTGTGTTCTGTAATCCATAGTCTGGAAGGGGAAGGAAAAGAGAAAGAGAGAGAAAGGGAAAGAAATAAAGAACCTGCCATGGAGGAGGGCTGGGGGGGAGGGGAGAAGGAACCGGGGAGCGAAAAAAAAAATCTAATAATATAAAATAAAATAAAAATAAAATCATTTATTATTTGTTTTCTGGGCCATACATGGTAGTTCTCAGGGCTTACTCCTTGATCTACTTTCAGGGATCACTCCTGGTGGAACATAGGGGACATGTGTGTTGAGGATCGAACTGGAGTCAGTCTCATGCAACACAAACACCTTATCCACTGTTCTATCACTCCAGCCCCAGAAGTTGAATTCTTTATAAAACTTTCACTACTCGGGCTAGAGTGTCTGTACAACAGTTAGGGCATTTGCCTTGTATGAACCCAACCCATGTTCTATTCCCAGCATCACATACGGTCCCCTGAGCACCGCCAGGAATAACTCATGTGTAGAGCCAGGGGTAACCCCTGAGCATCACTAGGTGTAACCCAGAAAGCCAAAAAAAAATAAAATAAAAATTTCACGCCAATAAAGCCAGCCCAAACTATTTTACTAGTGAATTCTATCAAGTGTTTTGAAAGAAATAATATAAATAATACACCATTATCCAAAAACTAAGACTCAAAAATGTTCCCAACCCTAAAAATTGTAATTTTAAAATAATCATTATAGTAATAGCAAAAGCTTAAAATTTTAATGTAAAAATTTAAACAAACCCTCTATCCCTGAAAACTACACACATTATTAAATAAATTAAAGAAAATTTAAATAAATGAAGAGATATATATATACTCCTGGAACATTCAATATTCTTCCAAATAAACCTGTAGAAATACAAAACAATACCAGGCTTAATCCTATAAAAGATGTTCATCAAAATTAATAAATTGATTATAAAATATATAAGAAAGAAAAAGAACCTAAAATAACCAAGATTATGTGGAAAAAATAAAGGTGGAGAACTTACAATTACCTGACTTCATGATTACTAAAAAGATAATAGATACTGAAGTATTTCATAGAGAGAAACAATGAGATTACGGGAGCAGAACAATTAGCTCAGAAATAGAACCACAGATAGACATTTATTCTCTATGAAAATGACTAGAAAATAGAGTCTTTTTAGCAAATAGTGGTAACAAACTCTGGATCCCCATCTGCAAAAATAGAACCATCAATCCATACATACGAATATCATATGCAGTGGGGGGGTCTGTTTAAAGCCATCTTAAAGGGATGGCTTTAACTGTAAAGGGATGACCGATAACCAAATTATGGGAACATATAAGAGTTGGAAAAAACAGTTGAGGAGTCAGTTGAGTCTGGGCTGTCAGCCTGGCTGGCAGGAGAGAGCTGGAGAAGCAGAGAGCCTGGCAGGACAGAGAGTTAGAGGAGCAGAGAGATGAGTTAGCTGAGCTTGCAGAAGGGCAGTGCTTGGTGATAGTTTGAAGAAAGTATTAAAGGGGAGTTCAGAGCCTCCAGACTGGTTCTGAACCTGATACTGTCAATCAGTCCACACAACCATAAGCTGACAGGCGTATCACAGTAAAATTAAAAAAAAAAAAGCCTAAAGTTTCTAAATCATGCGTATAGAATGTTAGTTTCTAGATTGGCAAAAGGTCTTCAAAGATCCCACACAAGCAAAAACCACAAGAAAGGGGGAAAGGATAAGTTGCATTCTATCAAAATAAAAACTTCTCTTCACTTAAAGGCATTGTTTTAAAATGAAGTGGGAGCTGGGCGATACCTCATGACCCAGGGACAGAAGCAGAAGTCCCCAAGCTCAATCACCAGAACTGTAAGGTCACCCTCCCACGGCTCTGGCGGACCTGGTGGCACCCAGCACTGCAGGGCCCAAGCTGCAGCACATTGTCAGGTCCCAGCATTAAAACTTCAGGCACACTTGGCTGAGTATCACTTGCGAAAGCCTCCAGTACTCCCAGAGTATTGGGAACTTCCTGAGAAGGGAAAGGCAAGGAACAGACTAGGAGAGAATACTCATCACACATACAACTGACAAGTAACTAATATCCACAACACATAACTTCTAGAATCAATGAGACAAAACACAGCTCATTTCAAAGAATGTTTGCACAAGTATTTCACCATAGAAGATGCTCAACTGGACAACAAGACGGATGCATGAAAAAGTGACATTATGAGTCACCAAGAAAACAAAAATATCCTAAAGAGAAGTCTATTATATAAATTCACCAGAAAGAAAAATATTAAGACATGCTGAAAAGCACATGGAATCAACAAAACTCCCAAACTTATTAAGTAAGAGTTTGAAATGTACGACCCCTTTCTAAAAATAGTCAGTCATAAAACCAAACATAAATCTACCCTGCAATCCAAGAATTCTTCTAAATATTCAAGAGAAATAAAAATACAAGTCTAAGGCAAGAGAAGACTTGGAGGAGCCCGCATTCAGTCCCTGCTACTGATGGTCCCTGAGGAGCACCAAGTCACCTCTGAGCACAAAGCTGGGAATAGTTAGTCCCCAAGCAACACCAAGAAGTGGCCCCAAGAGAATTAACATTGTCAAGATGGTAATACTCCCTAGAGCGTTGTACAGATTCAATGCCGGTTCCTATAAGGATTCCCATGACAATCTTTAAATAAATTGACCAAACACTCCTGAAATTCATATGGAATAATAAACCCCCACGGATAGCTAAAGCAATCCTTGGGAAGAGAAGAAGATGGGAGGCATCACCTTTCCCAACCTCAAACTGTTCTACAAAGCAGCAGTAATTAAAACAGTGTGGTACTGGAATAAAAACAGACCTGTGGACCTATGGAATAGAGTTGAGTATCCTGACACCCACCCTCAAAGATATGATCAGTTAATCTTTGATAAAGGTGCAAAGAGTCCAAACTGGAGTAAGGAAAGCCTCTTTAACAAGTGGTGCTGGGAAAACTGGACAGCTACATGTAAAAAATGAATTTGGACCTGTGTCTAACACCTTGCACAAAAATCAGATCAAAATGGATTAAAGATCTCAATATCAAACCTGATTCCATAAAAGTACGTTGAAGAAAATATAGGAAAATCCCTCCCACGACATTGAAGCTATAGACATCTTCAAAGGTGAAACACCATTAACAAAAGCAACTAGAAGAAAATATAAATATATGGGACTACATGAAACTGAAGAGCTTCTGCACCTCGAAAGAACCAGTGACCAAGATCGAAAGACAGTCCACAGAATGGGAAAGAATATTCACCCAATACCCATCTGATAAGGGGGGTTAATATCCAGGATATATCAGGCACTGGTACAGCTATATAAGAAAAAAACAGCCAACCCCATTAGAAAATGGGGGGAGAAGAGATGAACAGACACTTTGACAAGGAAGAAATCCGAATGGCCAAAAGGCATATGAAAAAATGCTCATCATCACTAATCATCAGAGAGATGCAAATCAAAACAACAATGAGATATCACCTCACACCACAGAGACTGGCCCATATCCAAAAGGGTAAAAGCAACAAGTGCTGCGCGTGGATGCGGGGAGAAAGGGGACTCTCATACATTATTGGTGGGAATATCGAGCTTGTACAACCTTTCTGAAAAACAATATGGACATTCCTCCAAAGACTAGAAATTGAGCTCCCTTTTGACCCAACCATACCACTCCTGGGAATATACCCTGGGAAGCCAAAAACACACAGCAGAAACACAATCCACACTTTTATTTTCATAGCAGCCCTATTCACAATAGCCAGAACCTGGAAACAACCAGTATGCCCGAGAACTGATGACTGGATAAAGAAACTTGTGGTACATCTACACAATGGAATACTATGCAGCTGTCAAAAAAATGAAGTTATGAAATTTTCCTATAAATGGATGGACATGGAGAAAATCATGTTGAGTGAAATTAGTCAGAAGGAAAGAGAGAGACAGAGAATGACTGCATTTATTTGCATGGCATAAATATACCAGGTGATCTTACCAAAAGTGGAAATTACCACAAGCGCGTGGGAGTCAGAGGTTTGGTTAGATAGAGAGGGAACATGTGTGAATAAATGTCTAAAAGGTCTGATACCAACATAGAACTGAGCATTAAATACAGACAAAAAAATGCAAATGATGGCTTCTAAGTGTATGCGTGAGTGCAACCCACAATGTGTGGGGAGAAGGAGGGGAGAGAGAGAGGAGAGAGAGAGGAGATAAAGAACCTGCCATTTAGGCAGGATGTGGGAGGAGGGAGGGAATTAGGGACATGGGTGGTGGTTGAGGGGGCACTGGTGGAGGGCGGGGTTCTGGAACACTTTGTGACCGAAACCCCAAGCGTGAACAACGTTGTAATTGTATATCTCACGGTGGTATAATAAAATGTTAAAAAAAATTAAATTAAAAAAAGA
>JAJIBD010023511.1:0-76650 GCA_021461705.1 Cryptotis parvus
CTAGAAAACAATATGGACATTCCTCCAAAGACTAGAAATTGAGCTCCCCTTTGACCCAGCCATACCACTCCTGGGAATATACCCTGGGAAGCCAAAACACACAGCGGAAATACAATCCGCACTTTTATTTTCATAGCAGCACTGTTCACAATAGCCTGGAAACAACCAGTATGCCCGAGAACTGATGACTGGATAAAGAAACTGTGGTACATCTACACAATGGAATACTATGCAGCTGTCAGGAAAAATGAAGTTATGAAATTTGCCTATAAATGGATGGACATGGAAAGAATCATATTGAGTGAAATTAGTCAGAAGGAAAGAGAGAGACATAGAATGACTGCATTTATTTGCATGACATGAATATACCAGGTGATGTTACCAAAAGTGGAAATTACCACAAGCGCGTGGGAGTCAGGAGGTTAGGTAAGATAGAGAAGGGAACATGCGTGAATAAATGTCAAAAGGTCTGATACCAACATAGAACTGAGCATTAAATACAGACAAAAAAATGCAAATGATGGCTTCTAAGTGTACATAGTGTAACCCACAATGTGTGGGAGAAGGAGGAGAGAGAGAGAGAGAGAGAGAGGAGATAAAGAACCTGCCATTTAGGCAGGATGTGGGAGGGGAGGGAATTGGGGACATGGGTGGTGGTTGGGGGCACTGGTGGAGGGCGGGGTGCTAGAACACTGTGTGACCGAAGCCCCCAAGCGTGAACAACATTGTAATTGTATATCTCACGGTGGTATAATAAAATGATTAAAAAAATCTTATGTAAGCGAAGTTTGTTGAAGGTATATTTACAATAAATAGCCAGGATGTGAAAACAACCAGTGTTAATTGAAGAATGAAAATGAGAAAATAATGATTTAAAAATGTATTTAGAAAGATGTATTATAAAAACCAAAAAAAAAGTTACCGAACTGGAAGATATCAATATTTTCATGGCCGGCATCTGTGACAATCTTCTTTTGGGAAGTGGTAAAATTAAGCACTCTTAAAATATATCCCCCCCCCCCCCCCCGGGGGCGCCTCCGGGGGGGGGCCCCGGGGGGGATATATAATCAATTATTTAAGCTAGAGTTGCCTCATTAAAAGAAGATAGATAGATAGATAGATAGATAGATAGATAGATAGATAGATAGATAGATAGATAGATTAGATTAGATTGATCACTAACACTGTATATACATAATGGAATATTATATAGCCATTTAAAAGAATACAATGTTCCCACTTGATGGCATTCACCTTGAGGAAATGTATTACACTCAGCAAAATAAACCATGCAGCATAAGATAAATGCTTTCCTTGTGCACTTATATGTATAGACCTAGAGCTTAAAGCTAACAAAAAGCAAGTTCATCGGTGCAGAAAATAAACTGGAAGATGCTCTATGGGAGAGTGAGTGAAATGAGTGACAGGATTCCCCTCAGAAAACCACTTCCAGTTACAAACTGTCACATGGGAATTGTGATCACAATTATTAAAATTATATAAACTATTTGAACATTAGAAACTTTAATCCTTATTAAAGCATCTTTGTCCTTATTACATGAAAAATTACAACATATGGCAGATGTTAATGTGATAATTATGTCAATCATTGCATTGTCCATAAATATAAGGACATTATTGTACTTGAAGCTAGAATGCTCAATGTCAATATAAACAGTTCATAGGTGCACAGTACCTCTAGAGCTAGGAATTGCTATTATTTACCTGTTCATACAACCTGCAGGAGACAGTGTGGATAGAATAGTTTACTTTATGTTCAACTAGATGAGTCAAAGAATAACTAGATTGTTCACTATTCTGGGTGACATTGACATTTAAGTTAGTAAATCAAGTAAAACTTATTACTTTCCATAATGTATATATGCTTCATCAATCATCTTCTTATATAAACAGAACAAAAAGAATGATGTACCCATGAAATAGGGGGATTATGCCCTCCAAATGTCTTTCAACTTTTATTAGCTATTTTTTGGCTTCACATTAGAACTAGTCATTGGGGTTCTAGGGTAGAACCTACAGTTTATAGAATGGGATGGAAGAAGGCTTATAGATCTTAGGAATGACTAAAGAACTAGGGAATATGTATGGAGAGTTAAATAAAAAAGGTGATAATGAACAAAATTAATATATCAGCAAAGAAGTTCAAAAACTCAAAAGAATCTCAAACCAAAATTTTGAGCTGAAAAGTACAATGACTGAAATACAATAGAAAGAAAATAGGAAAAAATATCACTAAATGGATCCAAAAAGCAGATTTAAGCAGACAGAAGAAAATATCAATGAAATTGAAAGTGGGGCAAATAAGGTGATTGAATCTGAAGAATCAAAAATAATATTGATGAAAAGTGAAGAGAACTTAAGCAAACCATGAATAACAACAAAGGTCAACTCAAGCATGTGAAAGTTCCAAAAGAAGAGAGGATTAAAGAGTAGAAGAGTATTAGAAAAATAAGTAAATAAATCATGTAAAGTTTGATAATAGGCACAAACAAAACATTAAATAAGAATGATAAACTCGTTAGGATAAATTCTAAGAGAGCTACATGAGACATATCAACAAACCGCTGAAAGTTGAACACAGAATTTTGACAAAGAAAAGTAATAAATCATATTTAAATGAGTCCCAATCATCAGCAAATTTCTTGTCATCAATTTTGGAGGCCAGAAAATACTAAAGCACACAAAAATATGACCACCGAGCATTCAATGTCTAACAGAACTGTCCTTCAAAAGTGTGTTGGAAATTTAGAAATTCCTATTAAACAATAGTTGAAGAAAGTGTTATCCTAGGCCTGCCTTGAAATAAATGCTAAAGGAATTCTTGCAAGCTGAAATGAAAAAGCATTATCAAGTAACTTAAAGCCATATGAAGAAATATTGATTTTAGTAAAGATAAACAGACTGGCAATAATAAAAGCCAGTATTTGTAACAATAGTCTGCAGCTCAATTTATAGTTGTCTATGATTTAAGATACCAATCCATTAAAAGAAAACATCTGTCTAGGAATTACTATTTCAAATTGAATTTGAAATTCCATCTATTTTTGCATATAATCAAAGACATAAATACATTTTAAAGGTCAATTATGACTTTATGCTTTTAATCACACACTATAATATATACACATGTCACTTTGTGAAATAAATCATTGAAAAGTATGTGGAAGGACCTATGCAATCACAAGTTTTGTCTCTGAAAGCTAAGTGAGTGTAAAACCAAATAAAGTTTTTTATTAATTTAATTATTTTTGGGTTTTGAACCACACCTCCAGTGGATCACCCTAGTAGGACCCGGGGGAGAATACATGTTGCCAGGGATTGAACCCAGGTTGGCTGTGTACAAAACAAATGCTTCCTTACTGCTGTACAGTAGCTCCAGTCCCAAATTAAAATATTTTAGCTTCAGTATAATAAATGGAATATATCTGATAATACAAAGAAAAAATTATAAAACTTAGATAAAAAAAATCAAAATATTTCACAAAAGAGATAAGGCAAACAGGGGTGGAGCAATAGTAAATCATTCAGAGTGCTTGTCTTGATCACAGGCAAACTCCAGGATGATCCCTGAACACAGAGCCACAAGTGAGTCCTGAGCACTGCCCAGTCTACATCCCCAAAACAAACCTTACAACAAAATGTACCATACTAAACAAAATATTACATAGCTGCAATAAAAAAGACTAAAAATAGTGTTTAGAGATGAAAAGATAGATAAAATGAAAACAGACAATTTAGCATCCTGATTTCTAAGACACTAATAATTTTAAGGAGAAATAAAATAGGTAAAGAAGAATTGAATACCAAATAATTTGACTGGGGCAATAACAAACTTAAAACTTGAAGGAAACAGTTGCCTAGAGGACCTTGAGAACAAATAGATCCAGAAGTAAAGATAAGTGAAGCTTAAGACCTATCATTAAAAGCTATTCGAACTTAAACTCAGAGAATAAAATCACTAAATAAAACATAGATCTGAGACCCTCAACCTATGTATAATTTATGTACCTCTTTAGGTCAAAGAGGATAATATTATATATAAACTTGTGATGTCAATTTTAATTTTTTTAATTCTGCATATGCAAGAATCATAGCAAACTGCAAGTGTAAAAACAAAATCTAAATCCTACCAAGACAATTGTAAATAGCTAAAAGTTAATATTTCAGAGAAAAATTGTTAGATAAAAAAGTACCTGCATATATAACTGGCAGCAGCCTTTAAGAATTACATATGTATATATATATGATATATCACATATATGGCAGCATTAGGAATTATGCAAATCAGAATATAAAGCAGATAGAAATGCTGAAGGAAAAGACTATCAAAAGAAAATATTTGTCATACAAAATTCAAAATCACAATGTGAAATTTCTAATCTGGCAAGTATTAGTGGAGAAATGCTCATTTGTTTTAACATTCTAACCCTCTGGCCATCAGTCCCAATACACACAAAAAATAAAGGTTATACTGAGTTATTGAGCACTGGTGTCAATTGCAAAGGTACCATAAGTTAATTTGGGAAAGTTTTCTAGAAATTTGTATAATGGCTTAAAACAGCATGTCTCAGATGTGGCCCACATGGAAGCCCAGTGGGTCTCTAGGGTGTTCAAAGGGGTCAACATGGAAAATGCAGAAACAAGCAGCCTACAAATAGGACAGAAGCAGCACAGAAAGGAAATACATGGAGGAAGGTTGGTAGGGGCCTAGTGAAATTAGTCAGAAGGAAAAGGACAGCTATAGAATGACTGTATTCTTCTGTGAGATATAAATATATACCAGTGCTCTTCTAACTGCTGGAAATGGTAACTGCAGATTGGAATTTAGCATTGAATGTTGGCAAAGGGATGTATATGTGATGTATATGATAACCCTTAAGTGTATGTGTGGTAAGCCACAACGTGTAAGACAAGGGGGAGGGAGAGACAGACAGACAGACAGACAGACAGACAGACAGAGACAGAGAGAGAAACACAAAGTGCCTTCTATAGAGGCAGGCTGAGGGGTGGGGGAGGGAATCAGGGACATCGGTTGTGGGAAATGTGCCCTGGTGGAGGGATGGGTGCTGGAACACTGTATGAACATCTTTGTAATTGTATTGTGTCGGGAGCGCCGCTGGGGTCCCCAACAGTGCCGGGAAGTGAGTTTCTTTCTACCTCTGAAGCCGGCGAGGAATGGATGAAAACTCAGGAATCCGATGCAGTTTTAAAAGGGCTTTACTATCATAGGTTCCAATATACAATCCAAGAGCAGGGAAAACCTCCGGACTCTGGGTTCCCAGCTAGGCCCCTAGCCAGGTGCAGGCCAAGATGGCTACCACCATGTGTTGAGGCCCAACAGAGAATGGAGAGGACGGAGAAGCAAAACACCAAGGGAAGCCGAAATGGCAAAAAGGGGGAAAAAGAGAGAGCTTCTTTCTTCTTGCAGCTTATCTTATAGCCAGAAATCCGCCCAAATTCTCAGCCCAGCCCAGAATGGGCTGGGCTATCTAGAGATGAAAACAGGAAAATAACTCTATAGAAATGTGCAAGAACCCAGAGATAATTCAGAGCCTCCCAGCAGAGCTGGGAGGAGCTGCAAGCCAAATGTAACTTCCCTGGAAGGAAGGGTCAAATGCCCTCAGGTAATTTCTCCCAGCACTTCACCCAATGTCTTTTTATATGCTAATGTCTTGAGCGAAGATCCACCTGGAAAACCTCCATAGAGTAGAGAAAGGGGGCTCTTAGAGGAGTCCTGCAACAGTATTGCTCATGGTGGCATAATAAAATTAAAGAAATGCAAAAAACAATTAAAGAAAATGTATCATCCTCTTGTTTCATCATCCGTGCCACACACTGCAGATCAGGTACTGCTATATGTCACTTCAAATATATCACCTAGTGGTATATAAGAATGGTACAGATTTTTTTTATTTTGTCTCAACTTGTACTTTATTATAATGAGAAAACACATACACACACACACCAGATTGTGTAATGAATTCATTTGCATCATACCATAGAATGATTTCACAGTCTAGTAAGGTTAGGTTGAGATTAAACATTTCAGCTAATGTGCACAGATTTTTCACTAACGCATAAATATTGAAATGCTTAAAAACTTTGTGGTTTCAGCATTCTGATTCTCAGGTTACAATGCCTCAGAGAGCTCATGAAATAGAAAACAATATTCCAAAAACCAAGCACTGCTTTGAGATTTCCAAATGTTGGGCGGCAAATAGTGACTGAGAAGATAAAGTGACATATTATTTGGCTATTTTTTTTAAATCAATAGCAATAGAAAACAGTTTGTGGTTAATAAACCGATGAAAATGAAAGATTCTGACTTGACTTATGAGTGAATCATGTCTCAGTTTTAGTTATCAGCACAACCCATGATATAATTTGTGATGCTGAAGTTTTGAGATTTCTTTGAATCAATTTTTTGTAATATGGCTTTTTAAAACTATGCATTGCTTCTTTTGTAGAATAGCAGATGAATTAAAGGGCTAAAGTTAAAAAACTCACGTTAATTTCTAACTATAAAATAAAAGATCCACTGAATTTTTCCTTACATTTTATAAGATGTATTTTGGAAGATTTTGGCACTATGATTGAGTTTCCTCATAAGGGGGTAGATCAAATTTTACTTTTTTCTATTGACATTTTTGGGCTCAGGGTTCTCCAATGGGAATCATTTTACCTTTCAGGGAACATTTGGCAATGTCTGGTTATACTTTCTAACAACGTGAAATTTCAACTGTCATCTTGGCTAGAGACCAGGGGTGCTGCTAACAATTGTGAAATGGACAAAACTGTCCCACAGGAGAGATGTCCCCCCGAAACTTCAACTATGTTGAATATATGCTGTAGATGAAAAATTATCTCTGAAGGCAGTTTCTTACGATGATTATTTCAATATAATGTAAGATTAAATTATTTGAAAATTGTTTGTAGGAAATGTTCCTCCTGCTAAATATACTTAATGGAAATATTGATAAAAAGAAATTGAAATTAAAATGATTTTAATTATTATGTAAGAAACATTTTTTCTTCAAAAGGACACAAATATAGAAGTCATAGAGATAATTCATTATCTTGCTTACATCATTTATGACGTGTTCTTAGCAGGGAATTTCTTGAAAAGGATATATTCTCATATACTTCCATCCTGATCTATTATTCTTATATTCTTGTAGAACATACTAACATTATAGTGGTAGATTATGCTGTATGCTGTGTGAACTAACCTTTTACAATAATTCTAAAAAATAGGAGCTTTGTTGATGAAAGCAAAAAGTGATACTCCAAAGGTAGTTCCTCGAGGTGTTGCAGGTGTGGCGGCAGTGCCCAGCTGCATCAACAGGTGGCAGACAGGAGACAGGCTTGTCTACACCCAGGGTTCTGCCCTGTAGGCCCTGGATGTTTGATGTCTGATATAGAACAAGACTGGGGCCCTTGGGATGAACCCAGAAACAAGGCGGAGCCTGGCAAGCTACCCCTGGTGTATTCGATATGTCAGAAACAGTGACAGTAATGGACCTCATTCCCAACTAATGGAGACGTTACTGGTGCCCAGTTGAGCAAATCGATGAACAACTGGAAGACAAGTGACAATTGATGATGTATCAATTCCCAACACAGACTATATCTGAAATTGAGATTTTGGTCTTATATGTGACTTTTGAAGCTCATTATCTTCATTCTTCCATTATTTTATGAATGTCCATACTTCCATGGACTTTTTTTAAAACCATAATTTTTTATGGTCGAGTTCTTCAACCATACTCTTTGCAACTGGAGTTATGAATTTTGACTTAACTCTTACATTTATAGCTTTATTTTGTTAAAGTTTGGTGGCCTACTTTGTATAAATAATTCATGTATTTAACTATATATAAAATTCTTTTATGAGAAGGGGTTGGGCCACACCAGGCTGTGGTCAGGGATTAGTCCTGCCTCTGCTTCAGGGTTTGTTCCTGGGAGTGCTGGGGACCAAATCCAGGTAGCCTATGTGCAATGTAAAGTGCCTTACCCACTATGTAATCTCTCTAGCCCTGCATTATAAAATTATTTTTGTTTTATCAGCTTTATATTAAGCTTGAGTATAAATGTGAACAATTTAGATAATTTCCATATTTTAATAAGTATATAGCATAAGGCATACTGAAAATTTCCCTTAATTATAGACTTTCAGATCTAGCTAATATAATGGTTATATGACTATAAGAACATCAAATTTATTATTCACAAAACACTAATTGAAAAGAACTTGTTCGTAGACTTTTATAAAAGTATTTATCAGAATATTTTGCATGATGTTTTATTATATAATTAAATAATGGCAAGAATAAAGTCAAAAAGTTCTATTTTTTTAAATTTTGTTTCATAAAATGAATCAAATATTTACTTTGGTATCTGAAATGCTTTCCTAGCTATCTTTTACATGTTGTTTTATAAATTATTTCTGTAGAAATCTTTAGAGTTTTCTCTTCTGTAGAACTAATTTTAATTTCAAATTATTGTATTTTTGTAGGCAAGCAATTTCCCTATACAAACATTTTGTTTGATTTATTAAATACAAATAATCAGGACGTTGACCTCCTCCCATTGTAACCAGCTTGAACAAGTTCATCTAAAATCCACATGAAATACATATCGGGAAATAATAAGATGATGAATTCATATACACTTTGAAGTGCAAATGATGGCCCATTTGTAGAAATATGCATAACCAAATAGGGTTTGCTGCTCTTTCAACATTAAAAGTCATTAATAACTATTAAAAAAATTATGGGCACTGAAGTGGTTCATTTTACAAAAAACCAAAAGCGTACAATTTAGACCTTTCATGGTGAATCTATGCGGCAGGAGGGTTCATGCTGAGAGACTGCCCATCTGGCCTCTCAACAAATGGGAAAGTTGGTACATATGGGCCCTAATATATGCATAGTGGGCTGAACCAACCCCTGCAACTAAATAGCAATTAGCAGGGGGAAGGTTGTTTATGGCTGCTAGTACCAGAGCAAGCCCTCCCTGACCTACATCCAAATGGACATATGACTACATAAAATGGGTAGTTTCTTTCTCAAGCATTTATTTGTGTGCAAAAATGTAGGATTTGTTTAACTGCCGCCAACTAAAGAACTGAGACCCATATGTTACCCCATAAACTTACCGGTTAGCAATTTGTTATAAGCAAGATGCAAATATTATGGTAAGCATTCAGAACGTTTATTCAATGAACCTTATGTCGTAAATGGAAACAACAGTATGTCAGAAAATTTTGTAATTGCAATTTTATCTCTGGTTTTGTTTTATGCTTATTTCAAGATTTCCAAATTTGATAAATTTCAAGGAGCCATATCAATGTAGACATATCATGATGTCAAACTCAGGGTATTTTTTGAATGTTTGGTTAAATTCCATTTTGACCTGAATGGGATTTGATGAGGCATGACAGTATAGGAACCAATAAGTTATATATTGGCCAAAGAACTGTAGAATTTAATGCTAAATCAAGGGTCTAAAAAATTTATTTATATTAAAAATTAGTCAATGGAAGCAATAATATATTAAAAGAGAAACTTGGCTCTAGCTCTAATCTAATGTAAAGATATGAAAATGTTTATTTCTTAAATTTTAAGTATTTACATGTAGCCAATACAAACTACATTCTTACAAAGAAAAATCAGAAATTTTATGAATACGTTAATTTTATATAGAAGTCTATGTCAATTTAAGCAGTTAAACTACAGTAGTCTCAATTGTTTATGTTGCTTACAGTAAAAGAAAAACTTTCACTGAATTTTGACCTGTAAAAATGGCAGAGAAATAAAATGTTATACACTTGAATAGATCAATATTATGTGCCTAGCATATTAAAAATATTACAAACACTATGCATATAGCTTCTACATTATATAATTATATAATAATATTACAAACTACATATATATGCATACATAAACTTTAGACCAGTTTTGTTGGGAACTCAAATATTGAAAATGGAATATTAATCAATATTATAATTTTTATCATAGAATATTTTGTTAATTTTGGAGAGAAGCAATCGGATGATGTATTCCAGGGCTAATACTGATTCCATGTTCAATGGTTGCTACTGGTGGTGCTTAGAGGCCCCCTGGGCTAGAGATTGAGCCTGGACCTCCTCATGGTCAGTATGTTGGACTCTCTGGCCTCTATCTCAGAATGTTTTCAATCTTGGTGCTTATTCAATAAGTTTATTTCAAACAATAAACTTTCATTGCAAATCATAAAAAAAACTAATTTGTAATGGCCTGAAAATAAAGTTTACTAACTCACTTTACTTTAGAAAGAGTTCTGACCAATCTAGCTTGCTTAACAAAGAATCTCAAATTGTCACATAAGGTGTCGCTTGGGTTTTTTGTTGTTCTGTCCTGTGTCTTCAGCGCTGTCTTCTGTGTTGTCTTATCACTGATGAGTCTGACTGTCCGATCGGCTGTGGAAGCTCACTCTTTCACATCTGTGAACCTGCAAATCCAGGGAGTCTCTTACTCAGAACACTTTTCTCCCTACAACCACCCCTAGTCTCCACCACTTTTAAGTCTATTTAATAAGAAGCCCTTCAAGTGTTTTAAAAATCGACCTGAAAGGGGCTTCTTTAGGAACATCAGCTGAATTTCCCAATCCTTGTTTGTATGGTGGATTCTCACAGGGCTCCGCCCTTCTCCTGGACTGTCTCACCAAGTGCTGCATGAAAGTGAAGTGGGTCCTACCTAAAGAACTGGTCTCCTCTGGTGGCTCATGGATCACTGAAGTCGCCCACTTGTGGATATCTCAGCAAGAGTTGTGGGTTATGTAGGTGGTGTGGGGATCAAGGAGTAGCTTCACGAAAACTGTGCTTTCACTTTCTGCTCTACTCACTTTGATCACCAGGGGAAACGCCTGGGTTGGGTTGGGACTGGTGAAGTGGGCTGAGAGCCTGCTCACAGGGTCACTGTGTCCCACCAGCCCTACAAGGCAGCTAACAGCGGCACCAAGTTTTGCTCATTCTGCACATCATGGGAACGTGTCCCCACCACCTAAATTCTTGGAGAGCCATGGACACAGGCAGGAGTGCAAAACTGCTTTTTGCTGGTGCAGAAGGAAAATCAATTCCACCCCTGCCCAGATTTTCCAATGCCTTTTGCGGAAAAGTATTTCAGGAGGTGACAAAAAATTAAATAGTTTTATTTAGAGAAATAGAAGTGGTGAGGGAATGAGAGAGGGAAGGAGGGAGGGAGGGAGGGAGGGAGGGAGAGAGAGAGAGAGAGAGAGAGAGAGAGAGAGAAAGAGAGAGAGAGAGAATGCATATGTCTCAGGTTGAAATGCATTGAGTCTCCAAGATAAAAATATTCCAACCTTAAACACTGAATAAGGATTCTATTTTTTAAATATCTTTTTTAAAAAAACTGGACTATATTGATACAGCTGTCAATTCAAGAAAGTTCATGACATGTGTAAGTCACTCAGTAACTATTCAATGAATGATAAATGGATATTTTTTTAAATATTTTATTATACCAATATGAGATATACAATTACAGAGATGTTCATGTTTGGGTTTTGGTCATACAGTGTTCCAGCACCCATCCCTCCACCAGTACCCATCTCCCACCACCAATGTCCCCGATTCCCTCCCCCTCCCATCGCCTGCCTCTATGGCAGGTTCTTTTTATTAATATTTTATTATTCCACTGTGAGATATACAATTACAACCTTGTTCATGTTTGGAGGTTTCAGTCACATAGTGTTTCAGCACCCCGCCCTCCACCAGTGCCCATTTCCCACCACCAATGTCACCAATTCCCTTCCCCCTCCCATAGGCTGCCTCCATGGCAGGTTCTTTATCTCTTTTCTCTCTCCCTCTCTCTCTTTTCCTTCTATTACATATTGTGAATTGCAATACATATGCTTAGAGGCCATCATGTGCATTTTTTTTGCCTGTATTTAATGCTCAGTTCTAGGTTGGCATTAGCCCTTTCGACATTTGTTCACACATGTTCCCTTCTCTGTCCCACCTAACCTCTGACTCCCACACGTTTGTGATAATTTCCACTTTTGGTAAGACCATTTATCCACGTGCTAAATGGATCTTTAACTCTTAACCAAACTACGTAGCTGAGAAAAGAGATGAATGGTTTCTCCAAAGAAAATGTGTTCTGTTACCAGATAATTGGGTTGCAGGCAGAAGCTAGAGCAGCAGATTCTAGAAGTCCTCTCTATATTTTCAACATGGAGAAGTAAAAATTGACTTGTGCTTGACAGATCTTTGAAAGAAGCTCTGCAGTTCTAAAATGTAATTGTATTAATTTCCTGGGTAAAATTTCTTGAAGAGAGATGTTCACTCATTTAATGCGATCATTGAAATGGTGACTCCTAAGATAGACTAAGTAAAAATAAATGCAATATTTTATACTAAAACATTTTAAATGAAGCTTCTTTTATTCCGTTATTCTCAAAGGATTACATTTCCATATGCCATATCTAACTAATTTCAGAGTGAGTCCAGTCAACACATGGTTGGAGTCTTAGCCTTTATATAAAGCACTTCAGTTATCTATGTGTTACTTCCGAACAGCATTTTTGTGTGACTCCATCATAAAATGTTTTTGTCTTAAAATCTTTATATCAAGCCAGATTGTTACATGGAGCTCCAGAATTAAATTTAAGAATAGAGTTCAGAAATGAATCCCTATTACTAAAGTACAAAACCTTCTTTACTCTGTCATATCAAATAAGTGAGTGCTTTATACCAACATCTGATGCTTAAACAGACCCTGTAGCCTGTCACAATGAAATCTGAGTAGAATTAAAGTCATATTTTAAATGAATAAATGACTTTGTACCTGATAAAGGGAATTTTATTTTCTCTTCAGTTTCTCTTGGGTCAAAACTACAGATACTAAAATTTTTAAATCATGCCTGTTTTGTAATTAGAATAAATTTTACTACATATACTTGCAAATTCAAAAAAGTCTTTGAATAAGACTATGTGGGATATTTACTCAATACAAAAATGATGAAAAGCACTGAGAATGTTTACAGGTAAAATTCAGAATAATTATGGACTAAATTAATATTTATTATTATATGATGAGTGTTCTGGAAAGAGAAATACAACAATTCAAGCTAAATTATTCTCAATATAATCCATTCAACCAGAATACTTAGTATATTTCCCAAGGGAATGTAATTATCACCTCCTTCATGGAGTGGTTATATCTGTAACGTCCGTAATGTTCTCATGATAAAATTTTTAATATATTAGTCCTTTACCTATGGCCAATACAATTCTATTTTATAGTTGTGGGTACCACAGGGACTCTCTCAGAGGTTTTCAGAGATCATAATACAGCACCAGGCATCAAACCCAGGACCTATTACAAGCCTTGCCCTTGAGTTGCATCCCCAACCCTTCCATTACAGTTTTCATAAAGAGACCATTACAGATTGAGGAAGGGCCTCTATACCCAAAGATATCATAATGAAGGTAGATTATTGTGATGTCGTTGTTTTTGATTGGGACCATGCTAGGGAGTGTACAGGGTTTACTCTGGGCTCTGGGTTCAGGGAGCACTCCTGGTGGTGTCCAGGGGACCATATGTGGTGCCAGGGATCTAAATGGAGTCATCTGCATGCAAGAAAAGTGCCAAACTTTCCTGTACTATCTCAGGCTCTTGCTTCTATACTCTTAATATCTGTTTAGAGACTGTCAACTTTATAAAGATACAAGATACTGGTAAGCAGTCATAGTAAAATATATGATGTTGTACAGGTGAAAGAAGGAAGGGTATGTGAGAATGAGATAGTGGAGTAGAGAAAAGAAGACTAAGTGGGGGGAGCAGAATAGGTGAGAAGGAAGGATAGGTGGAGAGATAGAAATGGTGGGGGAAGAAGGAAGAAGGAAGGCAAGGAGGGAGGGAGAAAAGAAATAAGAGGGAGTCACTAAACAACAGCATACATTTCAGACAGTTAAAGTTGAGTCCTCTACAAAAATATATTGATTTAAAAACTGACTTTTTATCACTAAGGAATGCCTCAGGAGTATCATTTTCTATGTATAAAAGAATGGTCTGAAACTCTTTTCATGAATAAAATTCTCTTTCTTTTCTGTTTGTTGTCTTTGAGTACTGAATTTGTTTTAACAGTAATTACTTCTGGAATGACTAAAGCTGAAGATTCCTCCTTTTGGGAAACTCACTGCTGAGACTATGACCGGGTTCCTTGCTGCCAATAGTGTCCCTTTTCCTCTTTGTCCTATTACATCAGCAACTGACCACTCAACAATGGCATAAGATTTTCAAACCAATTTTATTCTTTCTTGAGCCTAGATTTCTTGAGCTTTGCAGGGAAAATATTTGTGATACTATTCATGAATGCACCATAAAATAGCATTTTTACAGAAATAATTTTAGGTTGTATTCTACTGACTATATATGTGTGTGATTCTGTGTATAATATATATATATATACTTAAAATATATATAATATATATATATATATACTTAAGCTTGGGCTGGATTGAGGAAGAAACGGCTGCAGGGTGGGTGTTGATGATCCGGGCTGTGATGGGCTGGTCGGCTGGGTGGAGTTCTGAAGAGAGGGAAGTCCGGATGTGGAAAATGGCGGCACCCATGGAGTGGGTGGGGGGTCGTCTGGCTTGTTGTGAGGTTCTGCCAGGGTGGTGGGCCGTTTCTTCCTCAATCCGGCCCAGGTATGCTGGTCCAGAGACTCTTAGACATGGGGCAGAGCGGTTCCTTGCTCTCCCTGTGCCCAGCCGTTCATGAGGCAGTCGGGAGGCATGGTGGGTTCTAGCCTTGGCCCACCACCCCGGCAGAACCTCACAACAAGCCAGACGACCCCCCACCCACTCCATGGGCGCCGCCATTTTCCACATCCGGACTTCCCTCTCCTCAGAACTCCACCCAGCCGACCAGCCCATCACAGCCCGGATCACACACCCACCCTGCAGCCGTTTCTTCCTCAATCCAGCCCAGGTATGCTGGTCCAGAGACTCTTAGACATGGGGCAGAGCGGTTCCTTGCTCTCCCTGTGCCCAGCCGTTCATGAGGCAGTCGGGAGGCATGGTGGGTTCTAGCCTTGGCCCACCACCCCAGCAGAACCTCACAACAAGCCAGACGACCCCCCCCCCCACTCCATGGGTGCCGCCATTTTCCACATCCGGACTTCCCTCTCTTCAGAACTCCACCCAGCCGACCAGCCCATCACAGCCCGGATCATCAACACCCACCCTGCAGCCGTTTCTTCCTCAATCCGGCCCAGGTATGCTGGTCCAGAGACTCTTAGACATGGGGCAGAGCGTTTCCTTGCTCTCCCTGTGCCCAGCCGCTCATGAGGCAGTCGGGAGGCATGGTGGGTTCTAGCCTTGGCCCACCACCCCGGCAGAACCTCACAACAAGCCAGACGACCCCCCCACCCACTCCATGGGTGCCGCCATTTTCCACATCCGGACTTCCCTCTCTTCAGAACTCCACCCAGCCGACCAGCCCATCACAGCCCGGATCATCGACACCCACCCTGCAGCCGTTTCTTTCTCAATCCGGTCCATCACAGCCCGGCTCGCGCGGCCGCTAAGCGGCCAGCAGTTTATCAATAAATGCTTTATTTGGAGGTGTTTAAAGAATATGCCTCCCGCACGGCAAGCCTAGCAAGCTGCTCATGTTGTATTTAACATGCCAAATGCCAGTAACAATTATATTAGGTCATTCCCATGACCGAATATAATGGTTTGAGGCTCTTTATGTTCCTGTAGCAAGCCAATGCCCTTTGCTCTACTGGCATGAGACAGGACATATGGAGATATTACTGGTGCCCGCTCTAGCAAATAGATGATTAACGGGAAGATCGTGATCGTGATACTTAAGCTTAAATATTTCTTCTAACATGTTGAAGAAAGTATATGCACTTAAAATAAAATGTATAAGTAGAAAAGCATTCCATTTTCACTTCCTTTTGTAATTAAATTTGTGAGATGGTAATTAGGAACATAAATAGATCAGAAGTAAAAGAAAATTATATTTTTACAATGCAAGTTGGATAGAAACAGAGACTGTATCAGTAAAGTAATAAAAATCATAATCAGAAAAGCTATAACTTGTACAAGTAGCATGATTCTCTGTGCTTCCAAAAAGAAGCCTAGTGTGGATTGTAGAAATACAAGCTACAATTTAAAATACAAAACATGACTAAAGGAAAAATGTTTTCCGGGCCCAAACATAAGTAAGGGTAAAAACACTGGTTTGGTTAATCCTGAATAAAGAAGATGTTACATCATTTTTCATTTGATGTGATTATCTGCTCTTAATATCCAAATGTATGAGCTATGTGCAATTTAGAGGAGAATGGATTTCTATTGTCTTCTCTCATACTCAAAACCCATGGTTTGATATTTCTATTTAACTCATTGCTTTCCTCCAATGTTATCGCCTCACCACCAAATCTACGCATAGTAAGATTCAAAATAATATACTATCACTGAATCCAACCAGGACATATTTGATACAGTCTTTAGCCTTATTTAGTTTCTGTATACTAACATTCTTACAAACAAGATTCTGCTGTTTATTCTGTTTCTTCTTATTAATCTTCTTTGCAGTATCTCTTCATTCCATGTGGCATTAAATATTAGAACTCTTCAGATATTTTCTAGGTCTGCTCTTAATTCATCTGAAGCACCTTCTCTAGAAAATATTATCCAGTCTAGCATTCAGTTACTATCTTTATGGCATAACCAAAATTCTTGTCACTACACTATATTTTTCAGTTAGGATTTCAAACTTACATATTCAACTAAACAATTTCTTCAAACTTAACCATGTGAAACCTTGTTCATCATTTTGTACTAATCGACTTGTCCAACATATTTCTAGTATCAGTAAAATTAACACCTGCATGTATCATCCATTAAAAAACATATAACATCTAATTCTTTTATGACACCATGCCAGACACCATCAGGTCTCTGCTCAGATTCCTTCAGTCAATTTTAAAAAGTCTTGTTCCATTATGTCCTTTGTGGGATAACTGAACTTCATCATCCAATAACCCAAACCTTCAATTCCTTAGAGAATTGTTTTGGGGTTGCAAAAGTGAGCTTGCCTGATGCAAAGAAACCCAGAGTTACTGACGAGTAAATCTAGGCTTTCACTAATAACTGAAGATGAAAAAGTCAAGCCATTTTGCTCTATGTAATTGACCAATTTAGTGTTTCTTAGTACTTCACATTTCTCCATTTTCTTAGTATGCTTACAAGTATTTGTGTGATATATTTATTGATAGTCTCTGAGTTAAAGAGGAAAGACAACAGACATTCTTTCTGTCTCTTTTTTTACATTTCTCTTGTTTGGTTCAGCAACTAATACAAGAAGGACAAAAAAACAGGTATTTTATAACTATTGGAAAAAGGAGTTAAGATATTTTTCAAATAATGGAAGATTTCTTAATTCTATAGATGAGCTGGAGATAGTACAGTGGGTAGCGTGCTTGCCTTGCAAGCGATTAATCCCTGTTCAATCCCAGGCATCCCATATGATTCCCAAGCTTTCCAGGAGTGATTCCTGAGTGCAGAGCCAGGAGTAAGGTCTGAGTACCACTGGATGTGGCCGCCAAACAATCAAAACAACATAAAAGAGATGACAATAATAGACATAGCCAAGATGTATGAAAATATTGCTTAGTTGGCAAGACCAAGTGATTCTATACAGGTGGGACATGCATACACACATATAAACAATACTCCATCCATAATATATACTGCATAGCAGTTTATGTACATAAAAATGGAAACACTCTGGACAGATTGTTTATAAAATACCAAATGGCACTAAGTATTGTCTTGTGCAATTTTAAAAAAGATAACACTAAATTTGTAGTACTTAAAAGTATGTTATTACATATGTCACTTCTTCCCAAGTCTTCTATAATCTTTACCCAGCTAAAAGCAATAACAAAGCCCAAGTTCAGATCACAGTCATTTGAAGGTTAGCTAAACAGACAACCTTCTACCTGTTACATGTATGTGTCTTAGGAAAACATGTTAGGTTATAATAGAAAGTGATGATATATCAACTGTGCTAGATAGCTTTCAGCTTTATCTTTGTAGTCATAAAATCCAAAGAGAAGTAATTTGGTTTCTACAATCCTTCTTTCTAAAGATCTAAAATCTTACAAACTTTCCAGAAAATATATTCATTGTTTTTTACAGTACTTCTTTGATTTCATACCAAAATTACGTTTATCACATGATTGCTCATCCAATTATACAACAAAATAAAAAGTATCATCAACTAGTTTAATAGGAATATAGGAAAATGTAGTTTGGTTCATCAAATGATGCAGAAAATAATGTGACAACAAAAAAAATCTGATAGCAAGTAAGATATTGTTGCATTAGAATATGAATGCCCACACTACAAAAAGTAAGAATATAGATAGCTGTGAGAATACAAGAAAGGTCTAGACCTGTCAAGGTTAAAACAATACTGCAACAATAAAATATAAATTATCTCCTAAATTTTTAAGATGACATATTAGTGGCATGTAGGACCATACCTTATTAGTTACTAATAATGATCTTGCAAAACCATTGATCATATTATTTCTCATGATCGCCTAAATAATGATTTAGCAAATAAGAAGAGACAATGCTAAGGTCAATATTGTTCTTAAAAAACGTCTTCCTAAAAACAAGTGTTAGTTTGCATGTTCATGTACATGCAGAGTTCCCCCAAAACTTGCTCAACCCAAGCTCCTTTGACTTAATAAATTCTTTCACTGATAATTTTGCTAATAAATATCCCACATAGCAACATATCCAACGTGATTTTGGCGGGGCTGAAGCCTTCCAAGAAAATCTTCTGAAGTGTATTCTACTAGCCTAGATATTTAAATATGCTTGAAGCCTCTACTTGGCGAAAATGGGATTATACCCCTCTTTCCTTTTTCTCTTTTTAAATTGAGGGTCCAAGCAGTCAGCAAAAAGGCAAGTGAACAGAACGCGCCTCCGTCTAATTCGGTCTTTTTTGAAGCAAGACAAAACGTGAGGAAAACTGCAAAGGCCCCACACAAAGCTCCTCCAAGCTGCTGGGCGGACCCAGGCCCACCACCGTCGGCCCCCGAGAAGCGCCTTGAACAAACTGGAGCATGTCCACAGGTTATCATTATCATTTAAAAAAATCTTGATCGATCCCTCTGACCACAAGGATGCTGGAGGGCCCCTCTCTGCTGGGGAAGGTTGGCCACCGTCGGGTATCATTAGAGAGGGTCGGTGGAAAGGAATGGGGGCGAGGGGAGGACGGGTTGAGTGTGGGAGCCAGGACAGGCGGGGTGGGTGGGAGGCGACCACCAGCCTCAGCCTCTCCCTGTGTCTTTCTCTCCCCTGAACTCCACTGACCTTTCACTCAGGAGCCAGCTGGAGCCAGAGAGATTTAATTGAATGGATTCCTTAGATGTGTTTGGAGGATGGGTGATGAAGAAAGGGGGAGGGAGGGGGACAGAAGGCGGGAGGCTGGTGAAAGGGGGGGGGGGCTTCCATGACCTTCAAAGGCTAATTGCCTGGCTCTTCCCAGCCCTTACTGGGGCTTGACTGGCACCGGCTCCTGTTGGGTCTGGCCACAGCTCGCCAGCCCCTCCCAGAACCCCAGCCTCAGACCTGCAGCACCGCGTCCGCTCCCCGGTGGCCCCCAAGCCCCATCATTAGCAGGCCCAGGCCAGCCTAGCAGGGCCGCTTCTCTGCCCCTCTTGGGCAGAACCGCGTTGACAGGCTCTGCTCAGCCTCGGTTCCCAGGACTCGCTCATTAATCCGAGCCCTGGAAGACCATCAAAACAAACCCCAAACCCCGGACTGACCAGTGCTGTGTGTGTGTGTGTTAGTGATTTTATACATGAGTGTGCGTGCCTGCCTGTGTCTGTCTGTGTGTGTGTGCGCGCAGGTGCCTGCCTGTGTGTGTTTGTGTGTGAGTGCCTGCTCTGTGTGTTTGTGTTTGTCAGTGATTGTGGATGTGCGTGGAAGCTGTCTGTGTCTGTGTGTCTGTGTGCCTGCCTGCCTGTGTGTGTATGTGTGTGTGTGATATGTGTGAGTGCCTGGTGTGTGTGTGTGTGTGTGTGTATGTGTGTGTGATATGTGTGAGTACCTGGGGTGTGTGTGTGTGTGTGTGTGTGTGTGTGTGTGTTTCATTCTTCACCGTAAACTACACGGGATTAAACCGAAGCCAGCCGGAGAAATGAGACCTCTCCTCTGGCACCTTCTCTCTACCTTGTTTCCATTGTTTGTTTCTGAAATTATAAATCACGGGGAGTAAGCAGATTAAGAGTTTATGCACGCACGGCTCTCCCCACTCCTCCACTCTCTAAACCCTGTCTTTATGGGGCTTTTGTGTGTGTCGCGCATGTGGGTTTCCCCCGTTTTTTTTTGAACATAAGTAAAAAGGAGTCAGTGAATGTCAGCTGAGTTAAATGGGTGACAAGGGAGATGGAAAGAAGAAAATTCATCCCTTCTTGTCTTTGAGAGCAATTTAATTAGGCCCAAGCCCCCTGTGAGTGGTAAGTCGAAAGGCTGGGGGGTGGCTGGTCTAGGCTTCCTCTAAAGGCAGATTCGGCCTTGGACGCAGCCTAAGTGTCTGTACACACACAAAGGATTTTTTAAAGGATCATGTAAGAAGATCAACCGATAAGCAGCTAATTTTGTGTACTTAGGGGAGCAAATGAGTGAGCATGCTCCCCCTGGAATATCTAGAGTAATGGGATAAAAAAAAAAAAGGAGGGCGGAAAGATCTTAAGTATTTTACTATTAATGCTGATCACTAAAATTAAAGATTTATACTGCTTGACAGAGAGTAGCTCTTGGGAAGCTTGTGTGTGTGTGTGTGTGTGTGTGTGTGTGTGCTAAGGCGCCTCACACACCCTGTGCGTGTGGATGTGTGAACTGTGAGTTGATCTAGCAATATACATACAGATGTGGAATTTTTTTTAATATACTGCACGGTTATTTTGAAAAAATTTCATCAGAAACCACTTTTCAACTAATTGGAGTCTGCAGAGAGGGAAACCTCATTTTGGGTTCAAATGAATTTTCTGAAATGTCATTTGATTCGGGAAATATGACTGATCTGCCCGATTCCTTGATAAGAAATGAAATGAGCCGTTGTCCTTCAGGATATCATAGACTTGAAATGGGGGATTTTATGGTTAATGCCATCAGATAGAAGTGTTCTACTTGGAAAGGAGAAAGTCCATCGCCTCGGGGGAAGGCTGAGGTCTGAACTCCTCTGTAAATCCCAAACTGCAGTTCAAACCGAAATGGAGCATTGAGTGATGCGTTTTTTTGTAAGCAATAATTGCAAATTAAAAAGACAATAAATAATGAGATTATTGATACTACAAAGTGAATTGTTTATAGCTTCACATTGCATACTCCACTTTGAGAGCTCAATGTTAGCATTTGATAGGGGTGGCAAGGGTGAACACAGAAGCTAAATTAATAGTTGAACCACCATGTGGAATAGTGAATGTATAGGAATGTGATTCTTGTAGTCATTCTTATAAAACACTGTCAATAATAGAGATGGGAAAACTTAAGGGAATAAAATTCATAACAGCATACATGAAAAGGTATTGATAGCCAGAAGCAAAAGAAGAATATTTAGGTCATTGACCTCAGGCACAGTGAACGGGAAGTATTATAGCCATACATTAGAAAATGTAAGCAATAAAATAGAGGTAAGTCATTCTATATTTAGGTGTATATGTTAAACAGATTGCAACAGGTAAGAGAAGACCAAGGATAACAAATAAATTCCACAGACAAAAGAGCTCATTATGCATCATTTGTGTCTGTCTTCCAACTCAGCCCTTCATACCCAGCTGGGAGCCCTGACTTCCTTCTCTCAGTGTACTTAACTGAGAGACCACATACCATGGTTGGGCATTTCAGAGTTTGCAACAAATACAAATTTCTATGAAACAGTCAAAATGTAGTAGGAAATAACTGTGAGAAAGAAAAAAAGATAAAGTGAGTTTGCAAGTAGTATATTTCAATGTAGAGAGTAAGGGTGTGAGAGATCAGGACAGAAGCAAAGAAAATGAATGGAAACAATAGAAGGATAGACAGAATGAAAGAGACAAGTGAAAGGAGAGTAAGGAAGGAATAACGAAAGTCTCTATTTGTTTAAGAGATAGTCTAATTTCCATTACCACCTGTAGCTGTGAATATGTGGTTCCTAGACTCACATACCAATGAATCAATGTTAGTCTTGACATACATGCAGAAAATAGCATCATAAATTCTTTAAGATTCTATCAATGAAATGGAAATCCACAGAGTTATTATTTATAAATGCTAGTGTATCAACTTCCATTTAACCTTAAAAATAAAATCTCAGGGTCAGAGAGATAGTACAGCAGCTGATGCACTTTTCTTGCATGTGACTGAACTGTGTTTAATACACAACACCCTGTATTAGTACCCCAAGTTCACCGAAGTGATTCCTTCACAGAAACCAATACTAAGCTTTCAGCATTGTCAATGTGTCCCCGAATCCAAAATAAATAAATAAATAAAATTTACTTTTTTAAAGCAATTTATTGATCACTGTAAACTACAAAATCAACAGTTGTGCGTGACTACATATCAGGTGTATAATGTTCAAGCATACATTCCTCCACCAAAATCGATACTTTTTTAAGGAAAAATCACTTTATATATTCAGTACTTCCTGGCAGGCAATCAAAATTCTCAAATATTTAAGGAATCACACATTATCCAATGCTATATAACCTGGAATAAATATTTGCCAGTTGAATAACATGCCACTATCTCACAAAATTATAATAGACTTAAAATTTTGATACATCAAAGGAGCTAGATTCTTTGTTTCATACTGTTCCTTGTAGTTTAATTAACAATTTTTATCTAGTTATATCAGTTTAAGAATCAACTCTCTTTCTGTCTCTTTCATACATATATGTGTGTATATATTTTTTCACATTCCTTCATTGGCACTGCAGGAAGGAACTTCAGATATAAAAAAGAAAAAATATATATAATGGAATATAGATATTGAATACGCCATTTATTTTAGAAATTAAATGTTTCTCTCTTTTAAAGTTATTTTAATAGTAAAATGTCACTTCTAATAAAATTCAACTCTTTGTGTGTATCTAAAAATTATAAGTTAAACTTCTTTTGCCTAATTTCACATAAATGAGTCAAAAATAAAAGGGTCTGCAGGCAAGATGAAAGAGATTACACACAAAAGATTCATTCTTTATTTTTTCGCTTTTAACTCTTGGCAAATACATATGATGTACAGTAGTGTTAAACCACGACATACATTTGTTTTGTCACCCACTTTGTACAGCAACCACTGAATAAAGTAGAGCCCAGAAAGAATTACAATTGCATAGTTACTGATATAACAGCGCTAAGGGGAGATGTTATAACTCAGCCTAAGATTGCACTCTCAAGAAATCATGCTGCATTTCACAACAGGTAAGCATCTTGACAAATCCTTCAGAGTATGATGAAAGCAGCTTGCAAAAATAGCATAAGAGTACATTCTGGCTAACATCTCAGATACATCAATTTTGTTCCCAAGACCTTTACGGTATTAAACTTAACTAGAGAGATAGCAAGGTGCTTTTTCAACCACTTCATCGATCCCTCTAAGCCAGTGCCAATAACCTCTTATGACACCAAATTTGTCAGTTGTTTAAAGTTGCACCTCTTTAATTCTGGAATTTTATTAACCATATGTATTAAAGTATTAACATAAGAAGAGTAATTTACAAGAATAATAACAATAATTGCTTATATTTATTTACTTTTCCCAAAATTTTGTTTTATTAAAGGCTCATGAATTACAAAGTTACTCATAGTCCAGGTTTGGATATACAACGTTCCATTACTAATCCAACCTCCAGTGCTGTTTTCCCTCCATCAGTGTTCCCAACTTTCCTACCACTCCAACCCAGACCCAGCCTGCCAGTTGACAGGCACCTTTTAAATTTGATTCTTAAAGTTTGGGTCTCATAATTTTAGTGTTGTTGACTGTGATTTGGATATTTTATTCTATTATTCCTTAACACCACCAATGTATCTGGTCTCCTTGACGCCTGCCCCTATTGCTTCTTACCTACCTATTTTCCCCTTTCCTTTTCGCTTTTCTTTCTTTTTCTTTCCTCCCTATTCTCTGGGGCCAAGTGTGCTCTAGGCATCCCCCCCATAAACCATTATTTTTCTTCATCCAGTTACTCAAAATACCCCATCTAATGAATATCATCCTGTGCTTGACCTTCTTCTTTGGCTTATTTCATTTAACATATCTTCTTCCGGTCCCAAAGTGTTGCAGAAAATTGCACGATTTCATCACTACTTACAGTTATGTAATATTCCTTTGTGTGTGTGCCTGTGTGTATACACCTTCTCTTCATGATCTACTGACCTGTAGTTGGGCATCTTGGTTGATTACAAATCTTAGATATTGTACTGACTGCTACAATGAATAATAGTGCACATACCTCACATAGGGGCTGGACGGGATTAACATCACTTTTAAATTTGTTTATTCTGTGTGATTATTCTTCTGGGTGGGATTATTTGTGTGCTTATGTAGAGCATCACCAGTGATGTCTATAACTACTCTGCACTCTGTATATACTTGTTTCTTTTCCTTTTAGTGTACTAAATGAGTGAATGTTTTCTATGTGCCTATTAGTGACTTGTGCACTATCCTATACCTAGCCTTGAGCTTAATGCCAGATGAATAATATGCACAAATCATGTACTAAATATATAAATTTAAAATCTTGTTACTTTGTTGCTAAGTGGTAATAAAACCCAATTAACATATATATTGTTGGAGGACAGATTTAACTAATCTAGGAGCATGTTGTTTTGCCTACAGCCAGCTTAATCTTATTTAAGTCAAGGTTCATTCTAATGAGACCTCTCTTCTATGTAAACACTGCTAGAGGGTGTGGCAGTTACGAAGTCACCTTGATTGAAAAGCTTCTGACTTATACATCTACTAAGACTTCTATGTTTTCTAGATTGGGCATAGCTCCTCTTTATACCCACTGCACTCAGCGTGGAACAGTTAGAATTTACCAGGAGACTACCACCCTGGCTACGTTGAGACTATAGGAAGACTATAGGAAGGATCATACTAGTTTTCTCTAAGCAGGCGAGTGTGACCCTTTCAGTAGTCGAGAACAAGATACTCAGAATCTCCCTGGTGCAGATAATAATAAGAAGGACCTTGTGGGTACCATCTAGATTACATGAAGCTCATGAAGTTAAGATGTATTACTTTATATCAGCCCTCTCTCTCCAGTGTTTTACATAAGAGATAATCTCGGGATTAGTCCTTGGATTAACCTTTGTTTATACCTGCAATAAGGTGTGGCACTACACTCTGTTTAGAGTTCTTTGTTGACATGCCCCCTCCCGGTTGGATTACTTTGGTATATATAAGTTGAGGCCCCTTCACCTTTTGCCTTTCAGTTCCTCAGCCTTCAGCTTTTGGCTCCTGCGACTTTTGGCTTTTGGCTTTTGGCTTTTGGCCTTTTGCTCTTTGGCCTTTTGCTCCTTCTGGGTAGGACTCAGCTCGGGTGAGATCCTCTCTTTCTTTGGTGGGAGACTTAGGCTCTTTTGTATGATCTAAGTTCGGACCAGAGCTAAAGTTTGTTCATTATATTGGAGTGCTGTGGAAGAGCTTTTGTACTATTAAAAGCCATTTTTGGAACTGCACCGGACTCGTGAGTTTTCATCTGTTCTCCCGGCGACCTTGGAGGTAGAACACAACCTCTGTCCTGACACTGTCGGGGACCCAGGCGGCGTTCCCGAAAATATATGGACATAGATATACACTTTATTAATTCTATCATTCATTTCAAATTTTTAACAGAAAACTTGATTACTTAAGCCTAAGGCAAATAAATAAAGGTATTTATTTGCTATAGATTGGGTGAAAATATTATCCTTTTATTGTCTTGGATTTTTTAAATAGACAAAATGGGGAATCTATTTAACAATAGAAAAGATCCAATATAAGATCAAGAGATTTCTCAAGGTTTTTGAAAAAAATTAGCAAAGGAAGATTCAAGAGTTATGACTTAGAAATATCACAGAAGACGGTACCCGGACAGAGGCAGAAGTAATCTCTGCAAAAACATCCTCTTTCTACATCTAAGCAAAAACTGAGGAGAACCTTCCAGTGCTTTTGGAATATTAACTTTACACAAGTAGTAATTAATTTCTTCATCCTTGCATTTAAGAAGTGGCATTTCAAGAGTTCAGGAGAGATGTCCCCTCTAACTTCCTGCTTTCCAAAGTGGATTTCTGGGTGAACCATAATACCCCACTTATGAAGTGCAAAGTGATTCACTATTTCCTGATGAAGGAGCCCTCTGAGTTGGTGACAAATAGTATCTGTTCACATTTTAACTGGGAACACAATCTCATACTTCCTCTGACCACTGCTGTCTAAATCCATACTTAGAAATAAGAAATCTTAATACACAACTGAAAATTGCAATGACCCACAACTTTATAAGATGTTCTAAAGCTGTTTAAGAAAAATAGGAATGAATTTATATGAATATGAGAGGAAGAATTTATATATCTCACATTTTCAAGTTTCACGGGACTACCCAATTTATTCATAATACCAAAAAATGTAAAGACAATGATGTAATACTTGATCACTTGAATCCTGTTATTCATCGATTTGCTTGAGCGGGCGCCAATAACATTTTTATTGGACCCTATCACGTGCCAATGTAGCCCAATGGTATCTGGTTGATTCACGAATATGAAGAGCCTCAAACCGTTCCTTCAGGGTCTTGACAAGGAAGTCTGACCATTTGTAGGTGGGCGGCCACGTGATCTTTTGACATCCGTGGGAGTCAGTCGGTAATGACTGATGTAATACAACTCAAATTAAAAAATAGATTACAACTGTTATCTTGGATTACATAATATACATTAAGCCAAGAAATTTAGTTATTTGAGAACAAATGAATAAATAGGGATACATGTGAGCCTAAGTTCATATAAAATCACAATTGATGCTGAATTTATTATTCCCCATAGAGCTATAAATTTCTGAGGTACTTAATAATTTAAAAAATTATGATAGTCCTTAATTTTTATGCTAATTTTTAAAAGTCAGGTAATCACTAACCAGTGATTTAGAGCATTAAATTACAACTTCAAAAGACTCTTCAATCTATTGATTCCAAAAATTGATTTTATAAATCTAAAGAAAAACTGAATACACAAATATTTGAATAGCGCTGTGAATACTGTTTAATTACTAGGAGTATCAAAAAATCATCTTTTTATTGTGTTATACTACTGGATATGTAAAAAATTATGTGTAAAAAATGTGTAAAAGAATGCAGCTTTAAGATAAATACATTTGTCAATTTTATAAGGATAAATGCACTTTCCTTAATTACAAATTTATATGTATTTATATTAAAATTATAGTGATAGAATGTCCCTCCCAAATGTGAAATATTCTAAACTTGAGTACTTTGGTCAAGTAAATTACTTAATGACAAGTAAAGTCAAAATTGAGAATAACACAATAAACAGTAACTCTTTAATTGGAAGCCCGCTTAGGCATAATTGTTTCCAAGCATCACCAATTCCACTACCTACTCCTCTGAAAAGTTATAAAATGAAAATCAAAAGCTCGACTTGTCTAAACTTACAGTGTGGCAGAACCTGAACAGATTTGGGGTTTGACTTGGCTGATCTTTTTACAGTGTAGTGCTGCCCCCATAAAGCTATTATAGAAAGTTCACCACACACTTCCTTATTTTGATGAAAGATCTTAGAGCCTGTTTCCTAAAGGAAGTATGAAGAGGGTTTCCACTTTTTGCAGCAAAAGTCTAAAAAAGCAAACATAACTTTTTTTTTTAACACCATTTTTGGCTTAGGAAAGCTTTTGTGGGAACTTTACTCTCAGAGGGGGCACTTGTACTCATCAAAAGCGAGGCAGTTGGGAAAGGAAGCGCTATATTAAAGCATCTCTAAGCCCCTCGTGGGAAATCACAGACTTACTCCTTACGATCCCTGAAGACAATCTGTAGTTTTCTGTCAAGTGCAACAAGTCTTCTACTATGGGACACCTACACCACATTTTTTAAGGTTGAAAAATCATGACTCTCAGCAAAAAAGCACCAGAAGAGAGTATGATGTACACTCGAAACCAAAACTAAACCTAAATGTGCAAGGAATAAACATCCAGGAATGCATTTTGAAAAATAGATATGTAGTCAGCTTTCAAAAAACTTCTAAAAAATAATTTATATGGATAAAATAGTCCTTAATGCATTTACAAGGTTAACTAAATTGTTATCTAAATATCATTTACATCTTGTTACTCTACAAATATGGTCTGCTGCACTATTTTGAAAGAATAGACGATATTTCAAGCAAATTCAGAGCATACCACAATTTAATCATGTCATAAAATATTTACTTAGCAATGTGATACAAAGAAAGGGTGTTTTGCAAACTAGCATAATGTATATATTTGTCTTATAAAATACCTTTGCTTGGTCTTTTTCTGTAACATAATTTGAATGCAAAGTAAGAAATTCTTAATAAATACTTTATGTCTTTCAGAATGTTTTAGTGATGATTTCTGTGGTGTTGGGGAGACAATGTGAAATAAATTGGCTTAGATGGATTTCATGTTGACCAGCACGTTTGGTAACTTATAATGGTTGGAATGTAAAGAATGAGCTTAAAAACGTTCAGTGTGGCTATTTGGTATGTTTTGCATTATGCATTTATATACACATCAGCTTTTCAATATTTTTAAAATGATATTTTATACACTTTAAAGATGAAGAGACAAAAACTTGAAAATGACACTACTATGATCCCAGAATACTGAGATTCTGTCTGAGGCCTCTGCAGGTGCAGATATGCTAATATCTGAGAGAGCTGTCAGGGATACTTGCCATGGGCAAATCTCTTTTGTGGACTGGCTAGAGTTAGCCATGATGGCTAACTCTATGCCAAGGTGGCTTCAGAAATTGATCATAGAAATACTAAATGACCCTGACAAATTCATTCAAAATATGTTACAGAAAAAGCCAGGGACTGGAGAGATGACTCAAGTGGTAGAGCATACACCTAGCATGCATAAGGCCCTGCGTTCCAACGATGGCATTTCATGTACACACCCCAGTAACTCTAGTTGAAATCCTGGGGACTTCCAAGCGCCACCAGACTCAGTCATTGACCTATCAGGTTCACATGACTGTGAGAGTCCTGCCCAAATTTTTCAAGTGCCAGGTAGCTAACATAGGGACTCTGAACCATTACTTGAACTTAGCTCATGCGTGCACAGACCCCAGTTTATCCCATCCCCTCACTCATAACCATTGGCATGCACTGACCATCTAGCCTCACAGGGTATAGCCTTTGTTGCCCTTAGGTATAGCAATGGTGATCTGAAAGGTTCCTAGTAACACAGAGCCCAAACAACACTGCAGAACTATCAAACACTTTTATTCAATTACCTGAATACTGCCTGGAAAACACACCTTCCAAGAAATAATCAATCAATATAAAAATTAAGTGGCTATGAGAGTAACCAACTTGGGTTGTGGTAATCCACTCACATGACCAATTTTCAGTTATGCATGAATAATTCTCTGAAATTATTACCTAGTAAACAAACCGCTCTGGATTTTTTCACTCCAAAAAGAATTCTCTAGGAAAAACACACATGAAAAGAAAAAATTTTGAAGTCAATGATGTTTTAATAAATTGCATGAATTCTAAACTTTGATCCATAGTTGATATTATATACCATATATCTTATTTGAGTGTAAATATATATATTTACTAAATAATTTGATGTGAATCTGAAGACAGAGAGTAAATTCAGACTGCAAGAAAATAGGCAGGACTGTAGCAAGCGTACACCAGGTTGGTTATTTGTGTTGCATGTGGCTGATGCCAGTTCAATCCTCGGCACCCCATATGGTCTCCCAGGCTTGCTAGGAGTGATCACTAAGTACGTAATTGTTGGAGGACAGGTTTAGCTATTCTGGGAGTTTTGTTGTTTTGCCCACTCTCAGCTTAATCTATTTAAGCCAAGGTTCATTCTAATGAGACCTCTCTTCTATGTAAACACTGCTAGAGGGTGTGGCAGTTACAGAAGTCACCTTGACTGAATAACTTCTGACTTATACATCTACTAAGACTTCTATGTTTTCTAGATTGGGCACAGCTCCTCTTTTAATACCCACTGCACCCAACGTGGGAATGTTAGAATTTCCAGGAGACTACCATCCTGGCTACGTTGAGACTATAGGAAGACTATAGGAAGGATCATACTATTTTGCTCTAAGCAGGTGAGTGTGACCCTTTCAGTACACGAGAACAAGATACTCAGAATCACCCTGGTGCAGATAATAATAAGAAGGACCTTGTGGGTACCATCTACATTACATGAAGCTCATGAAGTTAAGATGTATTACTTTATACCAGCCCTTCTCTCTCTCCAGTGTTTTACATAAGAGATAATCTCAGAAGAAGAGATTAGCCCTTGGGGTTTTATTATTCCATACAAATTTCAGGAGTGTTTGTTCAATTTCTTTGAAGAACATCATGGGTATCTTTATAGGGACCGCATTGAATCTATATAAAACTCTAGGGAGTATTACCATTTTGATAATGTTAATCCTTCCAATCCATGAGCAGGGAATGTGTCTCCATTTCCTCAGGTCTTCTTTATTTCCTGAAGTAACGTTTTGTAGTTTTCTTTGTAGAGATCCTTTACCTAGGTATTTGATTTTCTGCAGTGCAATTGTGAATGGGATAGTTTCTTTAATGTCCCTTTCTTCTCTTTCGCTGTTTGCATATAGGAAGGCCATTGACTTTTGGGTATTGATTTTGTACCCTGCTACTCTGCTATAGGAATGTATTATTTCTAGGAGCCTCTTGGTAGAGAGTTTCGGGTTTTCCAGGTATAATATCATGTCATCTGCAAATAGTGATAACTTGGCTTCTTCCCTTCCTATCTGGATGCCCTTAATGTCTTTTTCTTCCCTGATTGCTATGGCAAGTACTTCCAGTACTATATTGAATAGAAGTGGTGAGAGTGGGCAGCCTTGTCTTGTCCCTGATCTTAAGGGGAAGGCTTTCAGTTTTTCCCCATTGAGAATGATGCTCGCTGTGGGCTTGTAGTAGATGGCCTGGATTATCTTGAGGAAGGTTCCTTCAATCCCCATTTTACGGAGAGCTTTCATCATGAACAGGTGTTGAATCTTGTCAAATGCCTTCTCTGCATCTATTGATATGATCATATGGTTTTTATTTTTCTTTTTGTTGATATGATGTATTATGTTGATTGACTTGCGGATGTTGAACCATCCTTGCATTCCCGGGATGAATCCCACTTGGTCATGGTGTACAATCTTTTTGATGACTCTTTGGATTCTATTTGCTAGTATTTTGTTGAAGATCTTAGCATCTGTATTCATCAGGGAGATTGGTCTGTAGTTTTCCTTTTTTGTGACATCTTTGTCTGCTTTGGGTATCAGGGTGATATGTGCCTCGTAAAAGCTATTTGGGAGTATTTCTGTTTCTTCAATTTGCCAGAAGAGCTTAAAAAAGAATTGAGAGTAGGTCCTCTTTAAAGGTTTTATAGAATTCACTGGTGAATCCATCTGGGCCTGGGCTTTTGTGTTTGGGGAGACTTTTGATTACCGATTCTATTTCCTCGATGGAGATAGGTTTGTTGAGATATTCCAAATCTTCTTGTTGCAGACTTGGGAAGCTATAGGAATTCAGGAATTTGTCCATTTCTTCTAGGTTCTCTTGTTTCGTGGCATACAGGCTCTCATAGTAATCTCTGATGACTTTTGAATTTCTGTGTTTTCAGTTGTGATATCTCCGTTTTCATTTCTGATTCTATTTATTTGGGTTCTCTCTTTTCCTTTTCTTACAAGTCTTGCAAGTGGTTTGTCAATCTTGTTTATTTTTTTCAAAGAACCAGCTTTTGGTTTCGTTGATCCTCCGGATTGTTTTTTGACATTCCATCTCATTGATTTCTGCTCTAAGTTTTATTATTTCTTTCTTTCTGCTTGGGTTGGGCTCCTCCTGCTGATCACTCTCTAAGATCTTAAGTTGTGAAGTCAGACTGTTCACGATGGCCTTTTCTTCTTTTCTGATGAATGCCTGAAGAGCTATGAACTTGCCTCTTAACACTGCTTTTGCTGTATCCCACAAGTTCTGGTAATTCGTGTCTTCAGTCTCATTTGTTTCAAGGAATCTTTGGATTTCCTCTTTGATTTCTTTTATGACTTGCTGGTTGTTCAGCAGTGAGCTGTTTAGTTTCCAGGTATTTGGTATTGGTCTCCGTTTTTGTGTACAATCAACTTCCCATTTTCAGTGCATCATGGTCTGAAAAAATAGTTGGCACAATTTCTATCTTCTTGATTTTATGGAGGTATGATTTATGGCCCAGCACGTGATCTATTTTTGAGTATGTTCCATGTGCACTGGAGAAGAAAGTGTACTCAGCTTTCTGGGGATGAAATGTCCTGTATATATCTACCAGCCCTCTTTCTTCCATCTCCTCTTTTAGGGCCAGTATTTCCTTGGTAAGTTTCAATCTTGTTGATCCATCCAGGGTTGACAGAGCAGTGTTGAAGTCTCCAACCACAATTGTGCCGCTGTCAATGTCTTCTTTGAAGTCCATTAGTAACCCCACGAATAGCTAAAGCAATCCTTGGGAAAAAGAAGATGGGAGGTATCACTTTCCCCAACCTCAAGCTCTACTACAGAGCAGTTGTAATTAAGACAGTGTGGTATTGGTATAGAGACAGACCTGTAGACCTATGGAATAGAACTGAGTATCCTGAAACGCACTCACAAATATACAACCACTTAATCTTCGATAAAGGAGCAAAAAATATTAAGTGGAGCAAAGAAAGCCTCTTCAACAAATGGTGCTGGGAAAACTGGGCAGCTACGTGTAAAAAAATGAACTTAGACCTCCTTCTAACGCCATGCACAAAAGTCAGATCAAAATGGATTCTAGATCTCAATATCAGACATGAATCTATAAGGTACATCGAAGAAAACATAGGAGAAACACTCTATGACATCGAAGCGAAAAGTATCTTTAAAGACGACACACCACTGACCAAGCAAATGGAAGCAATGATAAACAAATGGGATTATATAAAATTGAAAAGCTTCTGCACCTCAAAAGAAACGGTGACCAAGATACAAAGACAATCCACAGAGTGGGAAAGGATATTCACCCAATACCCATCTGACAAGGGGTTAATATCCAGGATATATCAGGCACTGGTAGCACTCCACAAGAAGAAAACAGCCAACCCCATCAAAAAATGGGGAGAAGAAATGAACAGAAGCTTCCAAAAAGAAGAATTTCGAATGGCCAAAAGGCATATGAAAAAGTGCTCTTCATCTTTAATCATCAGGGGAGATGCAAATCAAAACAACAATGAGGTAACATCTCACCCCACAGAGACTGGCACACATCCAAAACAGCAAGAATAACCGGTGCTGTCGTGGATGTGGGGAAAAAAAGGGACTCTCATCCACTGCTGGTGAGAGTGCCGACTGGTCCAGCCCTTTTGGAAAACAATATGGGCATTCCTCTGAAAGCTAGATATTGAGCTCCCATTTGATCCAGCAATAGCACTCCTGGCAATATACCGGAGAGACCGAAAAACACAGAGCAGAAACACTATCTGTACTTCTTTATTCATCTCTGCGCTATTCACTATAGCTAGAATCTGGAAACAACCTAAATGCCCGAGAACAGAGGACTGGCTAAAGAAACTGTGGTTCATCTACACTATGGAATACTATGCGGCTGTCAGAAAGGATGAAATTATGAAATTTACCTGCAAATGGATGGACATGGAGTCTATCATGCTGAGTGAAATTAGTCAGAAGGAAAAGGACAGATATAGAATGACTGCATTCATTAATAGGATATAAATAGATACCAGTGTTTTACTAAATATGGGAAATGGTAATGGCAGATTTTTTTTTTTTTTTTTTGCTTTTTGGGTCACACCCCGCGATGCTCAGGGGTTACTCCTGGCTCTGCACTCAGGAATTACTCCTGGCGGTGCTCCGGGGACCATATGGGATGCCGGGGATCGAACCCTGGCCGGCATGGGCCGGCCGTGGCAAGGCAAGCGCCCTACCCGCTGGGCTATCGCCCCGGCCCCAGTAATGGCAGATTAAAACTCACCACTGAATATACACAAAGAGACTTAAGTGATAAACTCTAAATATCTGCAGGGCTAGCCACAATGTGTAAAATAAGAGGGAGAGAGATGCAGAGACAGAGAGAGAGATAGAGAGAGAAAGAGAGGAAACTGGGGTACCTGCTATTAAGGCGGGTGGGGGGACGGGAGGGAGGGGTACATTGGTGGTGGAAATGGGGCACTGGTGGAGGGATGGGTGCTGGAATACTGTATTACCAAGAACCAATTATGAACACCTTTGTAATTGTATGTTTCACGGTGGTATAGTAAAAAATTTTTTTTAAAAATGCAGAAAAAAAAAAGAGATTAGCTCTTGGTGTAACCTTTGTTTATACCTGCAATAGGGTGTGGCACTGCTCTTCTACACTCTGTTTAGGGTTCTTTGTTGGCATGACTCTCCCTGGATTACTTTGGTGTATATAAGGGGACTGACTTGAGGCCCCTTCGGTTTTGGGCCTTTTAGCTTTGGCTTTTGGCTCCTGTGGCTTTTGGCTCCTCGGCCTTTTGCTTTTGATTTTGGCTTTTTGCTCTTTGGCCTTTTGCTCCTTCTTCTGGGTAGGACTCATCTTGGGTGAGATCCTCTCTCTTTGGTGGGAGACTTAGGCTAAAGGCTAAAGTTTTTTCATTATATTGGAGTGCTGTGGAAGAGCTTTTGTACTATTAAAAGCCTTTTGGAACTGCACCGGACTCGTGAGTTTTCATCTGTTCTCCCGGTGTCCTTGGAGGTAGAAGAGAACCTCTGTCCTGACACTGTCGGGGGACCCGGCGGCGTTCCCCGACACATAATCATGAAAAAGTGTTGAATAACTTCTGGTCTGGTGAAGAGGAAGGAAGGAAGGAAGGAAGGAAGGAAGGAAGGAAGGAAGGAAGGAAGGAAGGAAGGAAGGAAGGAAGGAAGGAAGGAAGGAAGGGAAGGAAGGAAGGAAGGAAGGAAGGAAGGAAGGAAGGAAGGAAGGAAGGAAGGAAGGAAGGAAGGAAGGAAGGAAGGAAGGAAGGAAGGAAGGAAGGAAGGAAGGAAGGAAGGAAGGAAGGAAGGAAGGAAGGAAGGAAGGAAAGGAAGGAAGGAAGGAAGGAAGGAAGGGAAGGAAGGAAGGAAGGAAGGAAGGAAGGAAGGAAGGAAGGAAGGAAGGAAGGAAGGAAGGAAGGAAGGAAGGAAAGAAGGAGAGGAGGGAGAGGAGGGAGGGAGGGAGGGAGGAGGGAGGGAGGAGGAGGAGGGAAGGAGGGAAGGAAGGAAGGAAGGGAGGGAGGAGGACAGGAAGGAAGGAAGGAAGGAAGAGATGGGAGAAAGAAAGGAAGAAGGGAAATGAAGAGGGAGGGAGTTAAGTAAGGAGGGAGAGGAGGGAGGGTAAGAATGAAGGCAGGGAGGAGGAGGAGGCTGAAATATTTACACTGCTAATTATCACTGAGAAATTGTTCATAATGCCACTTGCATGCTGAATTTATTTGATTATACTCCTAGCCCTGTCTGTTCTCTCTCAAGCTCCACACCTCCACCTGTAAGCACTTCACTAGACTCAGTGTTTTAAAAAATGACTTTTATTGAAGATCTTCTGCCTTATTGCTAAGTCTGGGGGTGGGGTTTTCAGTTCTAGTTCTATAAGGTAGATTGTTCTTTCCCTTCCTTACTTGTCATTCATTCCTTCCTTTTGTCTTTCTTGTCTCTTCCCTCCCTTCTACATTCATTTACTTCCTTTCTTTCTCATAGAAAATGATACATTTTAGAAAATATACTTTCCTTCACTGGGCACCGTCCTGGTGGGCCAGTAATTTCTACTGTCATGTTCTTCCTCTACATAAGAAAAAAGAAAATGCCCTTGGAGATTCTTGTAAATCTTTGTGGACACCCCTTATGTGAACCTTCCCCAAATGAAGCTCTCCCAGTCCTTGAATATTGAGCTAATTCACAGATGGCAGTAAATATTTAGATAATTTTCAGATAGTGTCAAGAGAATAGGGATTACTCTAGTTCCTGTTCTAATTCTAAGGACCTCCATCCATTCAGTGATCTATGCAATCATTTCTCATACAATGTTCTTTTAATTTGGAAAGATTTTTGTATAGTATAAATCGACTGAAAAATATACATGAATAATTTTATTATTTAAAACTACTTGTGACATCCTTATCAATTGCACTGAATCCCTTATTTTATTAGGTTACTGGTCTCTTACAACATTTCAATTCAGTTATACCAATTAAATGACTTTTAGAAAGTGTCACTTTATTTTTTGTGCTTGAAATTGAATTCTTATTTCTGTATATGTAAATTGTTTTAATATTAGGGGCAGAGCAATAGTCCAGCAGGTAGGGTGTTTGCCTCACACAACACTGACCCTAGTTTGATACCCACATACCATATGGTCCCCAAGCACCAACTGGAGTAATTCCTCAGTGGAGAGCCAGGAGCAATCCCTGAGCATCATCGGGTGTGACCCCCAAAAAGAAAAAAAAAGTTTAAATATTATTCTAGATTAAAAAAAAGTCTCTTTAGCTTCTCCCAGCATAGAATAAAACTGAGTTGTGGGATTATCTTTATGTACACTTTTCTCTCTTCTTTTTTCTAAGAACTAGCTCCACTTCTAGGGTAAAAGAAGGGGTGCAGAGGGAAGTGCAAATTATTTTGCTTCACTGTAGATCATTTTTTGAGTGCTTCATGAGCTCATTTTGTTGAATGACCTTTATTTCTTCCACTTATGGAGGGGTAGTCACACACGTTGCACTTGGGTTTCCAGAAGTAATGCTCACATTTTTCCTGATAACATCTAAAATTGAGAACCCCTTTAGATATTTAACTATTTCTCTTTGGCCCTACCATTAGTGTGTTCTCCCAGATAGTTTTAGCCAATGGAGACCCAGGCATGTTGCAGGAAACTTAAAAGCCTAAAACTTCTGCATCTGCCCTGGATTGCTTCCTGCAGATCACTTTGTAGATAGGGGGGGTAGCTTAAATGTGGCGGTTTATCTGACCATGTATTCTGTACTGGCTGGTATAAATATTCTCTCATGCTACCACAAACATCGTGGGACTAGCTAGATCTTACCAGCATATTTGCCTGGTCACGTTGGATCTCTACGTTATTAGACCAGAGAGAAATGCTGTTTGCATCCAAGCGAGCAAGCATGGCTCCCTGATAACTCAAAGGCAACTAAAATACAAAACTACCATGAAGTAGGCGAGACTTGTGAAGACTTAGAGAAATATTTAACTGGAATTAGTATTAGTCTTTGGTACAGAGACATGCCATCTCAGAAACCCCCTTCTCTACCCTATAAAGGTATTTCCAGGCAGATCTTGGCTCAAAACATTAGCATATAATAGGACCTAGGTGAGGTGCTGGGAGAAATTACCTGAGGGCATTTGACCCTCCCAATTCCCATAATAGTGGGAGGTCTGAGTTGCAAGGGTATAAAACTAGCCTGCTTCCTCTCTGGCTCCCTCTCTCTTTTTGGGCTCTCTCTTTGTGAGCTCGCACCCTTCTTGGGAGTCTTGTCTTTGTCTCCTCTTAACAGGGTCTTTACACGCGGTGGCCGCCATCTTGGCCTACACGTGGCTGGGGTTCTAGCTGGGAATCCTAAGCACCGAGTTTTTCCTATTGCTGATTTGTATGCCTGAACCTGTGATAAGTAAAGTCTTTTAAAACTGCATCGGATTCCTGAGTCTTCATCCATTCCCCACAGGCTTCGGAGGTAGAAGGGAACTCACTTCCCAGCACTGTCAGTGACCCTGGCGGCATCCCCAACACAGGCAGTCCAATCCTTCTTATCCTATGCTACCATCTATACTCCTTCAATCTTTCCCTTGGTAATTTCTATAGAGTTTATTCCTAGCCTGTCAAAGTCTAGAAAAGTTAAGTCCATCTTCTTTCTATGTATAAAATATTGTGATTGGGACAGTTGATTTTATAAGTCTACCTGACAAGACATGGGTTGCCCAAATGAAATATACTTCACGAATATGTCTAAAAGGGAACCTTCAAATGATACTAGCTTTTGAATGTGTGGACTGAGTAAAGTAACCCTACTATCTTTGTATGTGTAGACATCATTCAGTCTATTCGAGAAGTAACAAGAACAAAACAGGGGGCAACGGAGAACGGAGAAATCTACTCTCTTCCTATGGTTATGGAACATTTTTTTAAGGTGTGGGTACTATGTTCCCAACCAGTGCTTCGAGGATCCATAAGCCACTTCTGAAAATTGTCAGCCATCCTAGTGAAACTGCTCATACTAGGAACCAAGGGAAGTTGGGGTGCTTCTCAAGTCCTCTGATGCTGGGAACTGCCCAAGTAACCCTGACATTGCTTGGGGCCCTTCAGGTCTACACTTAAAGATGCTCATATGTCATGTGGTATTAAAGATCAAAATGGGACCAGCCATATGAAAGGTATGTATTAGATGACAGGACTAGCTACCTTGGAAGATTTGCTGTTTAATCTATTTAATCTATTTACTCACAGTTTAATCTATTTACATGTTTTTATGCAGTGTTCATGCTAATGAGATCTCTGTTCTGTATAAACACCGATGGAGGGTGTGGTCAAATGCCCTTAGGCTACACTAGCAGGCTGCTACAGGACATTTGGAGATATTACTGGTGCCCACTCGAGCAAATCGATGAACAATGGGAAGACAAGTGATGTAGAAAGAAATCACTTCAATGCCTCTAAACTGTATTTCCTGGCAAACCTGTTGTCTTTTGTGTGATATTTTGAGTCCATTTTTTTTCTCTTTGTTGGTCTTTTATGTCTCAATTAAAGACCCCTTTCTCCTAACTGATACCAAAACAGAATGTCCTTATGTGCCATATGGGCCTAGGCATGATTCATCATTTTTTCTAAAAGAGATTTTCTTTTGTGGTTCTATTGAGTGGTACACTTGACTATGATTTTTTGCATAGCAAGATCTTTCATCAGACCACTGCTAAGACTTTATTGTTGTCAAAGGTATCTTACTATTGCACATTAATTCACATACTTAGTCACTAGTGTGTATCCATGTGCTAGGCACTTGAAATATGGAAATTTAAAATAAAGCATTTCTCTCTTACATAAAAAATGAAATATACCAGGAAGAAATTCTGTTGACATAGACTATATTTAAATATAGACAGATCCCTGTATTGAAAAAATTTACCTTGCTTTTAAACAACATAGATCCAATATATCAAATAAAACCAGTTTATTTTAATCAGCAACAATAAACTCTCATAAACCAACACCTAACAATTCAAAGCCCTACTTTAAGTCACTTAATTACTCTTTTAAATCATGATGCTTATTGGACATTGACTAAACTTCTCTTATGTTTTTAGGATAGTTTATGCAGTTGCTTTGGAGTTTATCCCATTTCTTTATGTCTAACAAAAGTTCCAGTTAAATGAGGTCGTAGCTATAGTACAGTGGGTAGGGCTTTTGCCTTGCATTCAGCCGATTCAGGTTCAATCCTTGGAACTCCATAGAGTCCACCCAGTTTTCCAGAAATGATCCCTGAGCACCCCTGGATGTCACCCCAAACAAAATGCAAAACAAAAAAACTCCAGAGATATCTCCACCATTACTTTTTTCTGGACAGAAATCCTGTAGGTAAATTTGAAGTCAATACTTCTGACAATTTAGTACTTAGTTGACTGCCTGTTCCATTTCTACAGAATTGGTGTTCAATCACTAAAACTCCATGATTTTGAGTTTTATTAATTTTCCCACCTTTATCAATAAAGGTGATCTTCTTGGTTCTTACCTCAAGGGAGTGTTAGTATACCTAATATGTTGGTCATCAACTTTGCTTATTTATTGTGGAAAGGAAACTTTCAAGGCTCTAACACGAATACTATGGTTCGACAGGAACTTTGGCAACTATTACCTGAGTATGTGTGAAAAGTAGTTCAAGTATATTCCTTGATAGATCAGAGCTCAATTCATGTACTAACTTAGTGACTAAGTACAATGACAATCACTATTTTATCAAAGCTCCCGATAAAGAGGACAATATGCTAAACATTTTATAAGCTTCCTCTAATTTAACCCTTATCATCAAGAATATGCCATTGAAGATGAATCAAGAGTTTTTTTAATGCTGATGTACTTATTTTAGAAAGTGAAATTGAGAGAAATTAATTCTTAACTCATGCGTGTCATGTATAAGACCCTTTTCTAAACCTGTGACCTATATACTTCCTAAACTTCCTATGAAAAGCCCTAAAATATATAATACTTTCTATACTGTGTACAAAATAAGTACCTATCCAGTTATAATGCATCACAAAAACATTCAGGAACAATAGAAATAAACAAGGATACCAATAAAATTTTATTGACAAAGACAGGCACTGGTCAACTTTTTCAGTACTGACCAGATTTGGTCCATAAACAATAGTATGAAAACCTCAGGTAACACATATTATTTTAGGGCTTGCTCTAATTTTATTACAGTACATAACTAACCAATGTACAACTTCATAAAAAACAACAAAATTCTCCTGAATTACTTTCTCTTAAAAAGGGTTAAGCTGCTTAAGCCTACTCCATGAAGTCTTATAGAGCATCACTTGTATCATTTGTCTTTCCATTTTTAATTGATTTGCTCAAGCAGGCACCCGTAATGTCTCCATTCATTGGGAATGAGGTCCATTATTGTTACCGCTTTGGCATATCAAAGACACCACGGAAACTTGCCAGGCTCTGCCGTGGCTCTGGGTTCATCCCAGAGGGCCTAGTCTTTTTCTAGATCGACCATCAAGCATCCAGGGCCAACGGGGCAGAGCCCTGGGTGTAGACAAGCCTGTCTCCTGTATGTCACCTGCTGATGGAGCCAGGTACTGCAGCCACACCTGTAACACCTCAAGGGGCAGGTGGCAGGAAATATATAGCATATACATAGCATATCATAACAAACACCTGGTTCCAAATTTAGCCAAATAGTTCAATCTCTAAAGTCATTAATCCTGCCTACATCCCTGTGACAGAGGGAAATGATATAAACCCATAAATGTTAAAAATCCTATTACATTTGAGACAACAACAACAAATAGAAACTGAATGGCAAGTACTTGATGCACTTAGAGTACCAGTACCTTAAAATAAATATTTGGACTCATTCAGATCCATAAGCTGGGTATATCTAGGGAAAAGGATCCAATACCAGAAAATCCATTTTCCCAAAACTTATCATTTATGGCCTGTAGTTCAAACAAAGATTTGGTTTCCATAGAGTTTTCATCACTTTTTCTATTATCTAAAGGTAACACAAACAAGCTGTTCTCTCTCTTCTGGTTGATAACTGTATTTAAGTATTGGTAGTAATAAAAGAGTAAATTATTCTAGGCCTCTGTGCCTTGATGTAACATATTACTAATCTATAAAAACCAAAGTAACAAGCTCTAAGGAATTTTTTTGTTATCAATACTCACAGGTCAAGTAACTATACAGCTATATGTATGTTATTACAAAATTACTAATTCAGAAGGAAAATATGTAACTGCAAATAATCAATGTTATAAAATGTATCTATCCTTGAGATTAAATATTAAATTTGCTGCTGCATGAACATTATATGTGTGCTTGTATATGTAGGCATATATATATATATGTGGTTGGGTGATTTTTTTTGAGAATGTAGAATGTGGAACTAATTTAAGTAAAACAAAATAATGAACTACACCCTCTTTATAAGAAGCATTCATCATAAATATGGTATTAAAATGTTCACATTCAAAGTAATGTCTCCAAACTTCTACTTCATCAAGATTGAAAAAAACTTTTCTAGTGCCTTATATGAAATTTCTATTACCCCTATGAAATTCATATTTCTTAACATGTTCTTTGAGCACAGACACACTCAAACCAATGTGACTAGTCACATTTCTCAACTTCCCTTGCTATGTCTCCACGTAGTTTAAGCAAATATGTCTAATACCATCCAGAGATAAAGCAAGTACTCATGGAAATATATATCTGAACTTGCCACTCTCCCACCTTCATTTCCACTATTTTTTCCTTAATGCGTATATCAGTACTTTTATTTTCTACCTCAAACTCGTCCTTATGAGATAACATAGAAAAAAATATATCAAACATTTTCAAATAATTGTACAATTAGTGAAGTAAAGATAAATATAAATATTGTGACACTCTTGACAGTAACTGCTGTCCTGGAAACAGTGTCCCCCTATGAGATTTCAAAATTGTCATTCATGGACTATAGAGATAGTACAGCAAGGGAAGTTCTTGCCTTGCATCCAGTTGGCTGGGTTTGATCCCAGGCATTACATAATGTTACTCTGCACACCACCAGAAGTTATCCCTGAGTACAAAGCTAGGAGTAATACCTGAACACCATCAAGTGTGTCCAAAAAGCAAAATAAATTGCCATTCATTATTGAAACAGTGCAATTTAGATTTTAATAGTATGGTGTGGAGCAATCAACACACACAGAAATTTTACTATTATTTCAGCACCTATAGCATTAGTTTATTCACTTAGTTTTTTAATTTACAAATTCCAATTTGAACCTACAAGTCTCAAATAATGTATTAAAATATATCAGTTTACTCAAAATTGTCATTCTTTGCTCCTCTGTCTTCCTCCTCATGTATTCTCTGAACTAACAAATGTGCTTAGACCATTTCATCAGTTAGACAAACAAATAATTGAATGTACTTAATAATTCTCTCAAATTTATCAAAACTGACTTATAGATATAAAAATCATCAAACAGAAGTGGAAATTCTTTCTCATTAATGAGAAACCGTCCAAAATTAGTTCATTGATTTAATTATGAGGCATAAGAGCAGGATTTTTAAGTGCATACAAATTAAAACACAATTGTTTTGGATTTAAAAGTCAGGGATTTGGGGATTTTTAAACGTTATGAGTCAAAGATTTTTCCTCTTTATGTAAATTTACTCCTTTGTATATTAAACATCTGTAAATGTGTTCAAAATGCATTAAGCATAGATTTAAGGGATTTCTTGTATTGTATATTAATTGCTATTTCTAAAACTAATATTCCAAGAAACACTGTTTCTTCAGGTTGCAAATAGGTGTACCGTAAAAGTGTTCTATATTTAATTAAGTTCAGAGAGTATTGGGTTATTCAAAGTTAAAAAGAATTTTTTAATGCAAGACTGCTCAGAACTTTTACTATGCAAATATGCATTTTTATTCTCTAAGGAGAGAGTTTGGTAAATAATGACCTCCAAAATAATTTGACCACAGAACCTTTTTCACCCCTCACAAAACATATTTTCACATCCACTAGAACAAACACTCTGAGAAACATGATTTGGAAAATGCTCTGTGCTACCTTTAGTAGAATTGTCAAGACTAGAATGATAGTCAACGGAAAGTGAATTTGTAAGATTTAGAGTTGGAAGTGCTCCTGGAGGCTATCTATTATAGCCTCCAAGCAGAAATCATTTCAATAGCAAGACTAACAGATGGTTAGCCAGGTTTTTTTTTTTTTAGTTTTTATTTCATGATTCTATATTTTGTATCAACCCCATATATCTGAAATGAGTTCTTTCATTTTTTAAGCCTATATTCGTCCTCATTCTGTTGACTATGCTTCAAATATTTGAAGACAGCTTATAGGTTCTCCACTAGATCCTTTCTCCGAGATAAACTCTCCCCATTCCTATAAATCAAAGAAGTAACAGAGAAGTTAACAAATTTCTCATTATTTCAACTCCCACTGTGTAGACAAGTTGAACACCATCCATTCTTCGACTCTTCCTTCTGAAGTTTGCAGACATAGTGATCCCATCTGTGTTATAGTTTTGTAGAAGTAAATGCTAGCTGATCCTTCCTCATGATGAAAACTATTTTTAAATGTAACCAAACAAAATTTTTATTCCTATACTTACATGGTTAAACTTTAGCAGTTTAGTGGATACTTTTTAACACAATCAAGAGAATATCATACTAGAGATGACTTAAACTAAACCTACCTGTCCCTTTGTGCTAAACACTCTTTTTTGTGAACTGCAGAAAGATAGATACAAAGTGCATATCTAAAATAGCTGATTCTGGAAACTAGTTTTATTGATATTTACTAACTTTAAGCTTGTAAATCAAAACAGCAATGCATTTATTTTTGATATATGTCTACATATACACATTCGATATTTAAAAAGAAAGTCTTTTAAAACTGAGATTTCTGTACCAAAACACCTAAGTTCTAAATTTTAATTTTATTTCTCTTTCCCTTTTGCCCTGAACTAAAAACTGACAAGCTTGATTTTTAATTGTGTGTTAGGATAACAACCATCAGATCCTGATTTAGCTAGAGTACTACCTGACTTAGAAGAATGAAGAAGCAAGAAAACATTCAAAAACTAACATTTATTTTGGATGAGGGCCAAGATCTTTGCAAATGCTACAATGATTTACCAAGTATAATATCACCAAATTATTTTTTCTATACCTTATGTATTCTCCTTTTGGGGGAAAAGTTAATGAGATTGCAGAGTTGCTAATGTAGTGCAAACAGCCTAGGTGAACGCGTGGAGAGATTAGTTCTGAAGTGTGGGATAATTGTAAAGGGCCTTGAGCAAAACAGAGAACGGAGATGTGCAAGAGTCATAGCACATCTTGTCTTCACTTGTCTTTGTTAGAGCAAGTGAAAAGGTTAATGCCGTTCAGTTTCCATCAACACAGAGTGAGGAACGGTGGCACCTTTGAATTCGAAAGTTGCCAGTTGTGCTACCGATTTCATGCCTGTGAGAATGGTACTATTTGCAAGTTTTCTTGGGAATATGAATGTCAACGAGCGTGTGCTCCTGCACCATCTCCTTTTCTCTTTTTCTTTTTGTTGTGAGATGTTTTCTAAAATCATTAATACAGGGGAAGATTCACTGTTGTTGTTGCTATTATTATTAATATTATGGCTTTTTGGGGTCACACCTGGCAATGCTCAGGGGTTACTCCTAACTCTCCTCTCAGGTATAAGTGCTGGTGGTGCTCAGGCAACCATACGGGGTGCCCAGGATGAAACCTGGTTGGCCTAGTGCAAGGCAGATACCCTAGCCTCTGTACTATAGCTCAAGCCTTTCAATGTTATTAAAAGTTATCTTTTCGTTGAAATCAAACTTTCAAATATATTATTGGCCCAAAGTTGGGGCTGAGAGATAGTACAGTGGTAGGGCACTGCCATGTACACAATAGACCAAACACCCTATGTGGTCCCCAGAGCCCATGAGGAGTGATTTCTCAGCATTGAGCCAGGAGTAACCCCTGAAGACTGTAGCCCCCCACCAATAAAAACAACAAATAAAACAGTAGCAACAAGAGAAAAATGCTCGCCCAATGACATTAAGTATTTTCTAGGGGCAAAATCATCAAGTAGAACATTTTCAAATAGGTCTTTATAGCCTGAATGCTCAGATAACCCTCAGCATTTTCAAGTTCTCCACCCAGTATTTGAAACTAGTGCTTACATTGGTCCTTTGATATTCTGATAAAATTTGTTATATTAAAATCCAGGATGCATTTGTGTGTACACTGGTATCAGAGATGAGAGCCTCAGATGAGTGCGTTACTTACCCACCTTCTTCTGCTTCTGTCCCCAGAGCTTTGCTCTTCCCTTTGTTCTCATCTCCATTCTCAAAGCGCCAATCTCTGAGTATTATCCTTCCCCCTACCCTCCTAAGCCCTTATTACTGTCCATGTCCAGCCACCCTCCTGCTCTTTTGTTCCCCTTATTCAGTTAAGGGCACAGCAGAAGCTGAGGCAGAAGCCCACTGTAGCTATCAGGTACAAGGGAAGGTGGACAGAGTCATCCCCTTTCCAGGTTAGTGGTTATGAATATATAAAATCTACCATGCTTTAGCCAGAGATGCTGGACCTGAAAAGCTCCACTCAAGAAGTTTCACAGGACTGGTAGGTGGCCGAAGCTGAGTCTGACCAGTTGCATGGCCATTAGAAGAAAACAAAGCCAAAGCAAGCTGTGCCTCTTTTAGCCAGCAGTACTGGCTAAAAGATTCAATATGTAACACAGTGAAACTATATCTGTGCCACTTATATTTTTGTATCCTTATATTATTCCTTAACCTTAGGAATAATATAAGGATACAAAGTATCCTTATATTTCATACTTTCCTTTGAAATTTACGTGAACACTTGGTTTCATTAATACTTCATTTATTTAATTTAAATACACAAAATAGAACAATGTACTCTGCTACTTTTTTAAAATTAACCTGCAAAAGTATCCCAATATCCTATAATATTGGTTTGAATTAGCACCCTGAAACCCATCAACACTGAGAATGTGATATAGTCTCTTTACAGTCAATCCCTTTTCATCCCCTTTCTCAATGTAACTGTCACCTAACTGACCACAGAATTCTGGTCCCTTCTGTCTATCCTTCAGCAGATACTTAATTCACCAAGGAATACCTTGGTTCTGCTTGCCCAACTCTTTTGGAGCTTTCTGCTTTGCTTTTTGAATTCTTAATTTCTTTTTATTGAATTACAGTGACATACACAATTACAAAGTTGTTCATGATTGGGTTTCAATGTCCTTTTTTCTTTCTCTCTGCCTCTCTCTGTCTCTTTGTCTCTCTCTGCCCACCTCTTTGAATAAGTTATTTTGCATCTTTCCACCAGTTTCTGAATTTTTAGCAAGAACATGTTTAGATTATAATCCTCTATTATTATTTTTGATTTAGTGATATTCCCCTCAAGGTCTTGCAGGCGTGGCTGCGGTGCCTGGCTACGTCAGCAGGTGGCAGGCCGGGAGACAGGCTTGTCCACACCCAGGGCTCTGCCCCATGGGCCCCTGGATGGTTGATAGTCTGACATAGAAAAGACTGCCCCCCACTGGGATGAACCCAGAGCCACAGCAGAGCCTGGCAAGCTACCCGTGGTATATTTGATATGCCAAAAACAGTAAAAATAATGGACCAGCAAATGGAGACATTACTGGTGGTTGCTCGAGCAAATTGATGAACAATGGGAAGACAAGTGACAAGTTGATTTAGTGCATAAAATCTTGCATAATCCCTTTCACCTTTAATCTCTGAAAATAAAACCTATGTCATAGCTTTTCTTCCTTCATATGTAAAGACTCCTTTGAAGAACATGCACTCAATTATTTGTCAAACTGGGCAGCTCCATTCCTTCCTATTCACCTGAGACCCACATTATGTCAGTTTTTTGGTAGTGCAGCAGAAATCTTGGGAGATGCATATATAAGCCAGGAAATAATAAACACGACTAAAATTGTTGTTACCATAGTGAGGGTTATCTTTTCTATCATCCGTGACATATGTGGAATGGAAGGACATGTAGAGACTGATATTTCCCAGGGAATGTTCAATTATCATTGAAAGCTTTCTGGCTTTGTGCTAATTATGCTAATTTGATATTTTTTGTTAATTAATTTTTTCTGTATTATTGTGAGTATAGGTTTTGGTTTCAAACTTCCTTGACTAACAGGGGAAATATGTGTCCTATAAACGTAATTTCCAAATGACTAGGTATTATTCCAAGAACATCATGACATGAGTGTTGAGATGCCCTCTTTCACAGCTAAGATGTACTTTGTTTTCTACAGAAATAACTTGTAGTTCTGCAACTGTAAACTAGAGGAAATCTCAACAGAACATTTTTGTAGAGGACCTCTGTGTGTATACTTGAGGATAAGAAAGTAAAAAGAGTTGGGAGAGACAAAAGACTGGTTGGTGCAGTGTTTTATTGACTTCTAAAACGAAATCCACCAAGACCAAGAGGAGCAGAGGCACCTACAAAGCCTCAGGGAATAGACTCTAACCCTACCCCATTTGGTCCAGCTTTTCACTCAGTTTTTGAGTTTTGCTTCTTGCTGATTCCTCTAAACTTCTCCCAGTCCTCTAGGTTGTCAATGACACCATTTCAAACAGAATCAAAATAATTTTATGGAGAAAAGGAAGGAATGTATTGGGATGGGGGGGGAAAAGACGAGACGAGTGGAGATTGCAAGAGGTTACTTTTTCGTATCTTCTCTATAATTCTCAACTTGAAGCTATTCATTTTGAAGTTCGGAGAAGCCAGAAAAAATCCCACTGGGGTTGCCATGCCCTGGGGCTTGATGTGCACTTTATAACATGATTCTGATTCAAGTGTGGTGGAGGAACCTTGAAAGACTCTTGCTGTCTTAACACGCTGGTAAGAAATACCGACTGAGCCTGTAGGGAGAGTGTCTGATAAACTAAGGGAAATTGAATGGAACCATATTCGTCTACAGAATGCTATGTTAACAGAAAAGGAATGTAAGAGTTGCTTCTAATTACTTTTCTCAAATGACTTAATAATATTCCATGGGGAGCAGACCTTCATCATTCGCTGATTACTCTTAGCCACGCCAAATGGAGGGTTCAGAGCTCAGAGTCTTCAAATTAGGTTTGCAACCCCATATATGGTCTTATATCTGAAAAAAATGTGGAAAGGACTAAAGGGTTTTGGACAGGCAAAAGCCAAATTTTAATTAACAACTCAACCACAGAATGAATTTGAGTTGTTTCTGATGGTGCCCACCTGTGTTGCTCTTCTTCCATGAAAAGGGCCTTCCCACCTCCACCCCAAAAAGAAAACAACAAAGTCACAAACTCTTTTGATAGTACTGATTTCCCAAGTGGGCAACATGGTCCCCTGGAGACTCTGAACATATAGGGGGCACGATAACCTCAGGTGCATTAGAGGAGGGAACACTTTCGATTTTTTGCTTCAAGGGTTGTTTTCTTAAAGAAGGGGGTGGTGGTTAAGACAAATAGGTTTGAGAATCTCTGGTCTAGAGAAAAATTTCTAAGGCACTTTGGGGGTGGGAGTGGGGGGAAGGGACATATTCTCTGGTGCCAGGGCCTGGTTTATAGTGCTGGGAATTGATCAAGGTTGGTCACATGCAAGGCAAGTGCCTTAACCTTTATATTATCTCTCCAGTCCTATCTAGAACCCTAGATTCAAATCCTGATTCCACTTCTCTCGAGCCACAGAGACTGGACACAAGTGTATGTCTCTTGGGACCTCAGTGTTCCCATCTGTATAATGGAAATAGTAACAATAATTGGTTCCAAGAAGTGAATCCATTAAGATCTTATGCTTAGAATAATACCTTACATAGTCACCCTGTATATATCATCACAATTTTTCTCCATTTATAAAAAATACTACAAGTACAATGTATTCATATAAATATGTATATTTATACCGGTATATACAGGAAAGGCACAAACGTCGGTATCATAATGTCATCTCCAGTATACAACTTCTCTGCACCTCAATTCATATTTGTGTAAGGCTGAATGGCAGAAAGTTATATTTCATGCATAATCATCATTTTTAGATCATTGCCTTAGTTGAAGCTCTCTTTACAGAATTCAAGTACATTTTTGCAATGACTATACACATACGTGTACGTTTATATTGACTAAATGCACATGGTTATATTCTGTGTTATGGAGACAGAGTCTTTGGGGGTTTAGAGTCTTTGGTGCTTTGAACAAATACTGAAGCTTAAGAAACTGTCAACTCAGAGATGGAGTCTATATGAAACCTCATTAATATCATAGGAGTGAGTGCAGAAACAGAAGCAAATAGAACAGAGGATGCCATGGGGAAAAAAGGAGTTATGTCAAGTCACAGAAAATAGAAGCAGGGAAGATTTTTTCAAAAGGTGCCAGGTATACTTGAAGAAAGACAAATTGAGGAAACCAATAAAGAAGGGAACCATGCAGTGAGCAAGCTTTAACAGGGATTCCTCAGTAAACTCTGCAAAGCATGTAACATTCTACGTATTGGCATGCCTGCTAACACAGATGCTAAATACAGATTTCAAGCCTTGCAGCAGTCACATAATATAATTAGCAATATAGTCCGTGTGGCTAGCCTGATAGACACAAGACTGTACTATGAAACCGGGCAAGAAAAACCTTCTTTGAACTGGATTTCCAATCTTAAAGTTGAACCAAGTTTCTTGAGACAGTATCCATCGTGTCTCTTTGCTCTTTTCATTGTCATCCCTTTGTCCTACTGCAAAAAACAAGGATGTCCAACCTTTCTCGAAATTTCTTTCTCTGTATTTTTTACCTCTTTTTCTTTTTTCTCTGTTTGAAACTTCTTACTCTAACCAAATAATTAGTGCATCACTGCAAAATTAAATCACTGATTTACTTTTAATTCTTTTTGTCCATTTTATTAAAGCTCTGCATTTCATTTAACAGACTTTATTTCAGACACCCCCCCATTATCTAATTTCTGTAAAATCATACTGGTTTTCTAATATTTCAGGCTCTCTGACACTTTAGTTGTGATTGCCTTGGGAATTCTATTCTTCTGGATCCAAGGACATTCTGATCTTCTCCCTGTATGCACTTTCCTGGAGCACTTTTATCCTGTCTGATGGTATTTATCCTCCTACGCTCTGATGATCTCAGGTCTCTACCACAGGGAACAGTGAACCACGGTATGGGGCTGGATTGAGCTCAGCACTTAGTTTTGTAAATAAAGTTTTATTGGAGAATAGACATGCTTATTCACTGGATTTGGCTCACCACTTGTTTTTGTAAATAAAGTTTTATTGGAGAATAGCCAGGCTTGTTCACTGGGACCACATATATGCTTCAAGACAAGATGAAAGAAAATAAAATGTGTGGCCCTCACCATTAAAAATGCTGTTTGCACCTTTACATTTTACAAAACTTGCCAGTTAGTGATGTAGCTCTGAAGATAAAACTCTCAGGCAAATATCAAGACTATATAAAGTAATATATATACTTAGATGCAGCAAAACTATGGAATTCCAGATATTCAATCTGCTAATGGTTCTGCTCTGACTTTTCCTCTTATTGAAAATATGTTAAGCAGAATAAAACCTGGGAGACATTCTTAGACTCCTTCCCTTCACTTCAACTGACTACAGGCTTTAACTAATGCTGTTCATTTTTGCCTTGTCTTCATACTTCAGAACCTTTGCCACTTTGCCCATGGTTGCAGGCAACAGTTTCCATCAACAGCTGTCTGTGTCCCCTACCATTCCTCCACATAACAGACATAGTATTTTGTATGACTCCTATCTTAATCCAAGAGTTAGTAAACCCCAGCCAGAGGGTTTTTATATGGATATCCTCAGTGTTCGATCAAGTCAGACTCAGAAAGCTAACAAGGCAGAAGTGAACTTGTGAAACCAAGAGGTGTGATTATGACAGAGACGAAGAAGCCTGGTGTCTGTAGTGGGTGTGGGAAGCGATAGCATGTGACTGTAACAGATACAATAAGATCCTGCCCAAGGTAAGGAGGTCAACAACATAGGAACAGAAAAGTCTTTGAAGCTGAAGTGATCTAAGAAATAAATATTTGAGGATGAGAAAGAAATTATCAATGTACTGCAAGTGTGATGCATCTAGGTCCATGCAAGTTCTTGTACCAAAGCTACAGAGAGAAGTAGAATATAATTTCAGAACATGGCAAGTGTTCTAGAAATTGAAATAAGGGTTTAGTAGGTCCTTATTAAAATAATGACAAAAAAGCCATGTAGCCTAAATATGACTTTCTTACCCCTTCTGTTTTTCTTTTTCCTGTTTTGTTAATTTGGCTCAAGGCTTACTCTGGCTCTGTGCTCAGGGATGCCTACTGGTGATTTTATTAACCTCCATGCTTCAGTGAGCTGACTTCAAAATAAAATTGAGAAACTCATTTTTAATTTATTTAATGATTTAATTGGAATGACATTGCATTTTAACATTGCCTAAATTTTAGTCATACATCACTGAAAGTAATCATCATGAGCATTCTCTCTGCTCCAGTTTTATCTTTTCCTTTTCCTTCCTTTCTGGTAACAGCTAGATGTTCTTACACTTCAAAAGTTTGTGATTGGCATCTATTTTATAAAGCTAGAGGGCAAGCATGGCATACAACGATGAAAATGATATGTTGCAGCAACACAACAAATACTATTATAATGAGCTTTTAAGAGAATCTATAAGTCTTAGTGAAGTTAGTAGGAGAGATAGAAAGAGCCAATATCAAGAGAGAATCCAGAGATGACTCTCCCTGCCTTATGGCCTACTTTGGTGAAAACAGAACAGAGCCAGAGGAGAGAAAATGGAAAACCTGCATGTCCAGAAAAGTCAACAGAGCAGACAGTGGCTCTATTAACCAAGAAATTATTATTCCACAAAAGGAAAGAAACACTTCATTGGACAATAGAAGTTTGTATGGAGTAATGTTAAACTTGAAACACCTTCCAGATGACCAAATTGACCAAGCAAAATTTCCAAACAACAACCAGAAATGTGAAAGAGGTGCTTAGGGTAAAATCAGGATAAGGAAGTTTGTTTGAGGTATTAAGACTTGTTCTCAAGTGTGTTCTATACTATTTCACAGCCTGCAGTGCTATATAAGTTCTATACTATGATTTTAATCTGCAGTTGTATACTATTTTGCAATCTGCAGTTCTATAATGGTTCCATATTGAGAAATAGCATAGAACAGACTCCAGGAAAAACTTATACAACCACTCTATTATCCCTGTTCCTACAAAGCTAGTATTTAACTATGTTTTCAACATAAAATGCATGTTTATTTTAAACATGCATGATTTTTTCCAAGTGTTAAGCTGTTCCAAGAGTATAGTATTAAAGGTGAATCACGCCACACTGTTGTTTTGAGTCATCTTACTGCTAGGATTTAGTTATTTACATAATTTCTTTATTTTAAACACAGGATGTTGGGGCTGGAGCGACAGTGGGAGATAGGGAGGCTTGATTTGCATGTGGCCAATCCCAGTTAATCCCCAGCATCCCAAATCATCCTCTGAGCACTGCCAGGAGTGGAGAGCAAGGAGGAAGCCCTGGGCATTGCCAGGCATGACCCAAACACCAGGAAAAATGCTACGAAACAAAGAACCAGCCCCTATAAGTTAGCATACTGCACTAATACCACAATAGGAATGGCATGTTCAAGAGCAGGGGAAAATGGGAAGGAAATTATGGAAAGGTGAACGGGCATGCCTGCCTGCAAGCTCCCAGCTGCCAAAGCCAGCAACGGTTGAGAGAGACACTCCAGGCCCACAGCTTTGCTGCACGGACCCACCTGGAGCTGCCCATGGAGTTCCAGAGAGGTGGTAAATGGCTTGGCAAGCCCCAGGTCGAGTCCATCATAACTCCAAGGGTTGGCTCACATGTATGGGGTGGGGGCATACTTTGGCGGACTTGGATAGGGGATTGGCTTCCTCCTCCCATTCCTCCTCCTCCACGTGGCTGCAAGATCCCAGCCCCCAGAGCCAGCACGAAAGAGAGACACTCCAGACCCACAACTGCATTGATGTGTGGCCACAGAGCATCCTGAGACAGTCTTAGACAATAATGGAAGTTAGATCCAGGTCCTTCCGGGATCTTTTTTTTTTTGCGTCACACCCAGCAATGCTCAGGGTTACTCCTGGCTATGCACTCAGGAATTACTCCTGGCGGTGCTAGGGGGACTATATGGGATGCCTGGGATCGAACCCAGGCCAGCACAGGCCAGCCGCGTGCAAGGCAAACGCCCTACCTGCTGGGCTATCGCTCCAGCCCCATTCCCGGGATCTTTCACATTTATACACTGTCTATTTGATTCTGTACAGGGCAGAGCTGCTACTGGCTCTCCCTGTGCTCAGCTGATCATGAGGTGCCTGGGAGGGAAAGTGGGTTCTAGCCCTGGCCCGCATACCCAATAGAGCCTTTAAGAAGCCAGAGGAAACCCCCACTCCATGAGGGCTGCCATTTTCAACATCCAGACAACACAGCTCGTCAGAGTTCCCCAAGAGAAAAGTGATTTCTCCCCATTGGTTCATCAGTAAATGCACGAGATGAGAGCCTACTACTGAAAGTATATCACCTGCACACGGCAGAGCCTGGCAAGCTACCTGTGTCATATTTGATATGCAAAAACCAGTAGCAATTATAGACCTCATTCCCATGACTGGGAATGAGGTCTATAATTGACTCCTCAGGACAGGACTACTTTCCTGTCACAACTCCACCCAGCAGATCAGACTATCACAGCCCGGCTCGCGGGCTGGCCAGCGCGCCATGCGGTTCATCAATAAATGCTTTATTTAGAGGTGACTACAAGAGTATGCCACCCGTACGGCAAGCCTGGCAAGCTGCTTGTGTCATATTTGATATGCCAAATACCAGTAACATTTATATTACGTCCATTCCCATGACCTAATATAATGGTTTGAGGCTCTTTATGTTCCTGGAGCACCTTGGATGCCTTTTGGGTTCTACTAGCATGAGACAGGACATATGGAGATAATACTGGTGCCCGCTCTAGCAAATAGATGATCAACGGGAAGATAGTGATAGTGATAGTGATTCCCATGACTGAGGGAATGGTTTGAGACTCTTCCGTGTTCCTAGAGCGACCAGATGCCCTTTTGCTACACTAGCATGTGACAGGATGTATGGAGATGTTACTGGTACCTGCTCAAGCACATTGATGAACAACGGAAATGTGACAAGTGACAAGTGAATGGATAAAGGTAAAAGCTACTTCAAAATTTTAATTTTTTTAAAGCTTAGGCACTGTAGTTGCCAAACCTTTTAATTTTTTTTTTTTTTTTTTTTGCTTTTTTGGGTCACACCCAGCGATGCTCAGGGGTTACTCCTGGCTCTTCACTCAGGAATTGCTCCTGGCGGTGCTCATGGGACCATATGGGATGCTGGGGGTTTGAACCGGGGTCAGCTCTGTGCAAGGCAAACGCCCCCTACCCCTGTGCTATCACTCCCGGCCCCAGTTGCCAAAACCTTTTTAAAACCAATTTTGGGCATTGAATATTCCAACTCCCAAATCACCAGTGTCTGCATCCCTCCCACTCATCAAAGACACAAGTTTTCATTCTTCCTCAGCTTCTAGTTTGGAATAGATCTCTGGAAGTATCAACTACTCTTGTGTTTTGTTTGCTTTTGTTATAATTTTGTTACTGCTTTTCAAAGAGTCTTAGGAGAAGACATGAGAAGTCTTAGGAGAAGACAATTATATCTAACATGTGATAGATATAATTTGCAGTTAGATATTTAGAACTTTAAAATCAGATGTTTCAATCTCTTACTTTATATTTCACAATTTAAAAATTTAACAGTGAACTTCTGCAAGACCAGGGAGATAGCTCAAATGACACTGGGCCCAGAGTTTGATTCCCAGGACCACAAGGTCTCCCAAAGCTCCCAGGTATGGTCTTGGTATATTCTACCACCCTTGGCCTTGAGAACTGAATTGTAAAATTCATTTTCACCAGGAGTGGCACAGGAACCTTAAATCTGGCCCAGGTATGCTGATACAGAGACTCACAGACATGGGGCAGAGCTGCTACTGGCTCTCCTGTGCCCAGCCGCTCATGAGGCGCCCAGGAGGGGATGGTGGGTTCTAGCTCTGGCCTGCCACCCCAGCAGAGTCTCACAACAAGCCAGATGACCCCCCACTCCATGAGGGGCCTCCATTTTCCCACATCCGGACTTCCCCCTCGTCAGAACTCCACCCAGCAGACCAGCCTATCACAGCCCAGCTCATCGAGATCCACCCTGCAGCAGTCTTTTTTAAAATCCGGCCCAGGTAGGCTGATCCAGAGACCCACAGACATGGGCAGAGCTGCTACTGGCTCTCCCTGTGATGTGGTTCATCAATAAATGCTGGATTTTGAGATGACTACAAGAGTATGCTACCCGCACGGTAGAGCCTGGCAAGCTACCCATGTTGTATTTGATATGCCAAATACCAGTAACAATTATAGACCTCGTTCCCATGACCTGATGGAATGGTTTTGGGCCCTTTATGTTCCTGAAGTAAGCAGGTGCCCTTGGGCTCTACTTGCATGAGACAGGACATATGGAGATGTTACTGGTGCCGATTGAGCAAATCGATGCTGAACGGGAAGACAGTGATACAGTGATACATCCACGCACCACTACCAGATAGGCTGTAATGGAGAAATGTTCCTTGGTAGTTCTAAATATAATAGGACGATTATAATAGGACGAATAGGACGATTACAGTTGAGGAGATGTGGCCCACTGCCAGCAATTTCTATCTTCATTGTCTATGCACCAACATCCACATACAAAGAAGATGAAATTGAGAAATTCTACATGAAATTGGAGGAGTTCTATAAAAAGATCACACCTTCTACAAGATCATAGTCGGTGATTTTAATGCCAAGATAGGACCGAGAAGATCGGCTGAAGAACTCCACATCGGGACCCATGGCCTAGAATGGAACGAACAGGGTGAGAGACTATCTGAGTTCATCATGTCCACCAAGACTATTCATGGGAACTCACAGTTTCAGAAGGCTGAAGCGAAACGTTGGACATGGGGAATCTCCTGGTGGACAGTTCCACAATGAAATTGACCACATCATCTTCAATCGACGGTTTTGTCTGACTGATGTTGCTGTCGCCCCCAAATTCCAGACAGGATCGGACCACCGTCTCCTTCATGCAAAAATTCTACTTCCCTCAACGGGGAGAAAAGGCTGCAAAGTTTAAGAAGAGAACTCCCAGAACGACCACCAACTGGGAACTTTTTGGCACCATTGCGGGCAACATGGGAAGATACCATCATTGATGACATCGATGAAGAATACAACTGACTGGTTCAGCACCTCCATGATTGTGCGAAGAATGCCGAGAGAGAGAAAGACACAAAAGGACGCTTGTCTTCAGAAACTCTTGAGCTCATTCCGCCAACGTGGCAAGGCGCGAGCCTCAGGAGACCAAATGCTAACGTCCAAGCTTGCTAAACAGTGCAGAGAAGCGATAAAAGCAGACCTCAAAGACAGAAGAGCAGAAATACTGGAAGATGCAGCAGAAGCCGGGACAAGTATTCGCACTGCCCGCCTGTCCTTCACCAACTATAAGACCAAGATGACTGCCCTCCGACGCCCTGATGGATCTATCACATCTTCCAGAAAGGCAATGGAGAAGATTATCCAGGACTTCTACTCAAATCTCTTTGATAGCCACATCCACCTGCCCACATACCAAATTCCACAGGATGGATATGTCATTCCCCAACGTTCTCCCTTCTGAAATCCGACATGCCATCTCGCCGGTAAAGAAGGGAACAGCACCAGGCCCAGACAAAGTCAGACCCGAACATCTGAAGAATCTGCCGTCGGGTACTCATCAATACACTAGCTCGGCTCTTCACACGCTACCTGTCCGAATGCAAGGTGCCCTCCCAATGGAAAACCAGCAGGACAGTTCTACTGTTCAAGAAGGGAGACATTCACGACATCGGCAACTATCGCCCCATCTGCCTGTTGTCTGTCATCTACAAGCTGTTTACACGAGTCATCCTGAACAGGATTAGCAGAACACTAGATGAAGGACAACCATGCGAGCAAGCTGGCTTCTGGAAAGGATTCAGCACAATCGACCATATCCACACAGTAACCAAACTCATTGAGGTGTGTAGGGAGTACAAGATGCCACTCTGTCTCACGTTCATTGATTTACAGAAAGCCTTTGATTCTGTGGAGACTGAAGCAGTCATCGAAGCCCTAGTCAAACAGGGTGTTCAAACCCAATACATCAAGATCCTTCGTGAGCTGTATTACGGATTCACCACCAGGATCTCACCATTCTACAAAGAAGTGATCATTGATGTCAAAAGAGGGGTTCGGCAGGGGTGATACCATCTCACCAAAAACTCTTCAGTGCCACCCTCGAGAACATCATGAGACAATTAGAATGGGAAGGAATGGGAGTGACGATAGATGGTGCGGCAACTACACCACCTCCCGCTTCGCTGATGACATCGTTCTAATAACACCAAACATTAGCCAAGCGGCACAAATGCTGGCTGACTTTGACCGAGAATGTGGAAAGGTAGGTCTACAGCTGAATCTGAAGAAAACTATGTTCATGAGAAATGAACTAGTTCCAGAGGCCCCATTCACTCTCAATGGAACAAACATCTCTGAATGCAGCAGTTATGTGTACCTAGGTCGAGAAGTCACATGATAAACGACCTAAAACCTGAGCTGCGCAGGAGGAAGAGAGCGGCATGGAATGCCTTCAAAGGCATCGAAGAAATAGCTAAAAGGACAAAGAACCTCCGGCTCCGGGCACATCTCTTCGACTCCACCGTTCTCCCTGCATTAACATACGCCTCAGAAACCTGGGCCCTACGAAAGCAGGATGAGAATGCTATTCGGGTCTCCCAGAGAGGCATCGAAAGAGCTATGCTTGGAATATCACGCCTCACTCAAGTGAGAGAAGGAATCCGGAGTTCTGACCTCCGTCGCTATTCCAGAATCAGGGACGCTGTCTCGTTTGCCAAGACATCGAAAATCAGATGGGCTGGACATGTAATGCGATTTGGAGACAACCGCTGGACTAGAGCCGTTACCAACTGGATCCCACGGATGTCAAAAGATCACGTGGCCGCCCACCTACAAGATGGTCAGACTTCCTTGTAAAGACCCTGAAGGAACGGTTTGAGGCTCTTCATATTCCTGAATCAAACCGATGCCATTGGGCTACATTGGCACGTGATAGGGTCCAATGGAAATGTTACTGGCGCCCGCTCGAGCAAATCGATGAATAACGGGATTCAAGTGATCAAGTGAAGTTCTAAATAACGCAGAGGACATTTAAAGCATTGGCTGTGACACACAATTCATTTTGTTTTACTTCTTATAAATGTTTGGGAATCCCATCTACCATTACTATTTTTTTCATTAATAAAGTTTGCTTCATATACACTTTCCTCAGCCCTTAAAATATTAGGAAAATATTTCAATAGTAACTATTTGATTTAATCAGTCTATGCTGCCTGTCCCTGACTGATGTTTTAAAACTTAAATTGCATAGGAACACTTTTATTGACTATATTTTTTGCACATTTTTATTGCTATTATCCAGGACTTAAAATGCTTTCTTTATTGGTATTACAAGGAAGAAAATATTAGTAGAAATTAGTATTTGCTTGGTCCCTGTTTGAGAGTGCCGAACTATGCAGGGGGAAGAGGAGTTTATATAATAGAAAATCTTTAAAAGAAAAAATTAAAATTAAAATTAAAATTTCAATCTGCTTTTGAATTTTTAGTATGCAAATTATTTTATTCTGAATTCCTTAATTAAAAATCAGTGACTAAATGTATATATTTGTATTTAGCACATAATTGCATTATCTACATAACCTCCTATATATTTGTTTATGTATGACATCAGTGGTCTTAAGACAACTAAGAAAAACAATTCATATTTTACAAGTAGAAAAATAACTTACAATATCCAGTTTTATTTTTAATGGTGAAGCATTATTATAAAAGTAGTAAAAATAATTTTATTCTGTCTTGTTGTAATGGTGACTTTGGTACATTCAGAAAACCAAAATGAACAAAATCATTCAAGTTTTTTTTTTTTTTTTTTTTGTTTTTGGGTCACATCCGGCAACGCTCAGGGGTTACTCCTGGTTCTGCACTCAGGAATTACTCCTGGCGGTGCCCAGGGGACCATATGGGATCGAACCCGGACCGGCATAGGCCGGCCGTGTGCAAGGCAAATGCCCTACCCACTGGGCTATTGCTCCCGCCCCTGATCATTCATGATTTTATATGATGATTATTTGATTTTATTGCAACAAAACTAATGGTATTTATTTTTCTGATTCTAAGTATTTTATTGAGATATATTACAACTGACATGATCAGCTAGTAGCATTTTTTCCTTTTGGAGACTCAGAAAATTATAGTATATTTAACAATAATGCCTGATTCAATAGAATCCTTTATGATGCATTTCATTTTTCTGAAAAAAAGACAAAAATGTTGTGCCACAGTTATAGTTAACAGGATATCTCTCTTGTATTCTAAGTAAATAGGAGTTATGTTAGGTGTGATTTTTTTATTTAACTTGTATAAACTTGGCAAAAGCTATTTAAGCATGCAATGTCAAAAGGTTTTTCTAAGGCAGCCGTCAAATACTCATTTTATATTACATTGAATAAAAATATGTGGACAGGTCAGGTATATAGAATGTCATCTAAGGTGGTGTCCCATGACCCCTACAAAATGATCCACCCAGGCTTGAATAACAAACTGCTATACACCTGTACACATTTGTTGTTTTTATTCCTTTTTTCATTCAGCTCTCTCAAGACATCAGGTGGGCTTAAGAAAGCCTTTTTCTCATTCCAGTGAATTTTCTGTGCTTTCACTGGCATTGGATAATGTGAGAACTAGAGGAAACAGATAGTTGGTCTAATATTGTTAAAAATAAGGATGTCACCCAATCCTTTCCCTAAATACATGCTGTGCATCAGCTTTCTAGCCTCTTAAGAATTTTCCCTTTGCCTGTTCTTAGGCCTGTCTCAAAGTCCAACAAGTTAACCTTTTGTGGAATCATTTTGATCTCTATCAGAAATTTGGAACTCTACTTGGTCTAGTCCTGAAAACTGCTGAGGAAGACAGAAAAGGTAACTCAAGAGTATATTTCAGCAGCCGAATTTTCTGTTATATTATCACTAATTGATGAATGTGCCACCTGAAGAGAACAAAGTAGGCCTTCCCTGCTTACATCCATATATATTAAGTGACAGTAAAATTGAACTCTTCGAGGGGAAAATTTGTGAATGAATTCACTCAAACAAGTACAGATCAAAAATCCAAAATAAATAATAAAAAAAATAGTTTCCTTTCCTGCTTTGGAAATTTCATTCTAGAAAGAATTTATAACTGGTATATAGGACTGAGGAGTATAGTCATAGGGTGTGGTCAACCCATGATCAACTTCTGACACCCACAGGGTCCCCTAAGTCTGCTAGGAGTGATCACTGAGCACAGTCAGCAATAAGCACTGAACACTGCAAGGTATAGTCTAAATTTTTTTACAGAAAAAAGTAATTTACATTAAATTAAAGAAATGGAATCTTATTTTTTTTCATTTTTATTTAAGAATTCCATTCTTACTTTTATTTCTTATTTATTCCATTCTTATTCATTCTTATTTACAATGTTGTCAGCATTAGCTTCATGCAGACATTTTTGCAATATCACACACACCAGCAGGGAGTCTGCTTCTAACCACCAGTGTTCCAAGGAAACTCTCCACCGGGTCTAACTCCCCAGCACTCCACCCCAGGTCTGGTTAACTGTCTAGATCAATTCTCAGGTCATGTTACCTGTCTCCCTTCTGAAAGCAAACACTGACAATTTTTTCGTTGTCGTTATAGTAAGTTACACTGTTGGAAATCCATAGAAAGCAAAACGTACAACTAACAAATGCTGCTATTAACTAGAAAGCATTGTATATGAGAAGTCATATCCAAAACTCTGTTAGAAATAAATAATTGGTTTAGAAAATTAGAGTGTGTTTCTTAAGGAACATATATGCAATGTTTTATAAAAAATAGGTGCTTTGTAACAGAATTGCATATTAAACCTTGGAAATTACATTGTGTTGTCAAGTACAAGTTTTGTTGGTGGTGAGAATGAATTCAGCTCTGACTTCACACTCACCAGCTAGATAGATGGGCGTCCACACTCATTCTTTGCCAATGGCAAATAACAAAATACTCCAAGGAGCAGGGCAGTGTTTTAGCTGTAATGTGATAGTAAAAAGCAACACTGCTTAGGTCAGAGAAATCTTACAGGGGCTACAGCCTATACCTTTGAGATGCCCCAGAACTGCCTGGATCACATGGTTTGTGTTCATGACCCAGCACATAGCCCCGAGACTCTGGATAACCGCAGCACATTATGGGGATCCCCATTCTCACAGAGCCTTAATAGCAGAGCACCTCTGTTCCACCACTCAACTCTTCTCGGTTAGCTGAGAATGATTCAAAACGGAACTCAGACTCATGGAGTCTAACAGTAGGGTTCCCACTGCCTGGGAACCGGCCGCAAAAGAGTATTTTTTTGCTCTGAAAGTCACACGAGGTAGTGCTCTGGGATGATTCTTGCTCTCTTTTCAGGGTCACTCTTAGAAGTGCTCAGAGGGCCGCGTGTGGCACGGGGCATCAAACCCAGGACAGCTCCTTACCTGTTTTCTCTGGCCTGTAAGTATAAAATTATATTTTAATAAAATGTAACTAAAATAATAGAGAAGTATTTTGAAGGTTATCTTAAGTACACTTGGACTTGGCAGAAAGGACTAAAGTGAAGGAGAAACCAAGAATGAACAAGAAGGTCCATTAAGCAGCACAGAGCTTTGGATACTTTGCTCCGTTTGAATTAAGCCACGCGGAATTGTTTTCTTTCTCTCCTGTATGGAAGACCCACATGTGTGTTGCTGTACTGTACTGGCAGGATAAGTAATTTTCTATCACATTTTTATACCTAGACAGATCCTGGAGAACACTCAAAGTCTACATTAATCAAAGCATACATACACGGTTGTCTTCGCTCAAGCTAAGCAAACTCCTTAAGAAAGGATTCACTGCATGTCTCCACTTTCCCCTATAGCGCCTTTCCCTCAACCAAATGGTAAGAGCTCAGCTGACAACAGAGTAAACACATTATTGTGTTATTGCTGGCTGATTGCCGGAGTTATTTTGGAGCTTCATAATTCATTTAAAGAGATTTTTGACATTTATGAAATGACTTCTATAATCAACTGACAGTGCAATATCCTATAATTGTTCAATTAAAAATGACTACTAGTGAAGTCATTTATTAGGAGAATCAGATAATTGTCTTGCCACTAAAGAGTACTTCTCACTTTGCGCATCAAATGAAAATGTTTGAGGATGAGCCTGTGACGCAGCAGTCGATGTCCCGGGGATTTTCAAGTGCATATGTAATTATTACAGACCTCTGAAGTAAATATGGTTTAATGTGATCATCTTAAACGGATTGTGTGTGAGCCTTCCAAAAAGCTTCTTCGTAAAAGCCAGAGGATCCTGCGGTATGGATGCAAGTTCATTCCCGACCAGTAAAGTTCTGATAGTCCGCCCACACGGAGCTCAACACACGTATTAGGATACAGAACAGCATGCTTTTCCTGTGATTCGCGTTTATCTTTCTGTTTTCTCCTGCAGATAAAACTGATTATCAAAGTAAGAAAACAGAACAGGGTGTATAGAAAAATCCTTTTCGGATAATTACTCTACCGGAATGGGTGTCCAGAACAATGATATACACACAGATGGAAACGCAGATTTACCAACGCAGAACTGCTTATGCACATTATACACACACACACACACACACACACACACACACACACACACACACACACACACACACACACACACACACTTCAATGCTGCGTTTCTCTGAAATCACTTTGACTCAGGTTTCCAGGATCATCTGCTAAAGTGCCTCCTGAAGCAGCCTTGATTACATGAAAAAGCAAAGTCTCACCACACTGAAATCAGAAAAGGTTCAGATCAGTTAAAGCGCAACCTAGAGAAACAACCGGAGGCCAGCAGCCTCCCAGTTAGAAGATAAAGATTTCTTCATTTTCTCTTTGAAATCCTCTTGTGCTCCTTCCCACAAACTGGCTAAAACTCCAGATTTACATTCAAATAATGCTAATGAAGGGGAAAGCAGGCCGGCAGATGGAAGATATTACTTCATTGGGGCGAGCTACAAAACAGGATTTAGTGGTGTCCTTCCAAAGTGCCAGCTTCATTTTCATCTATTCTTTTGCTGTTGCTCAAATAAATGATCTGATTCCAGTGTTTTTCTATTCAATTTGCAGGAAAAAGTTTATTTTTAAATTTATTTACTTATTTATTTTATTAAATTGCTGCCAGATTCCATCTTCTCCTCCGCTTTCTTTTTCACCCACCGGCAAGGAAAGAGCTTTTGACTCAGCTGCTTTGGGGCTTTTTGTTTTTGTGTCTTTTTCAAAAAAAAAAAAAAAAAAGGAATTTTTTTTCCCCAAGCCCGTTTTTTTTTTCCTTCTCGTCTGGATTTTCGAAAGAGTTTGATAAAGACAGTGCTGGCAGCTGGATGATAAATATTATTTTCTTAACCTGCCTAGCTTTGTCAGCCACCTGCGACTGGAGCTGCCACGCGTTGGCAGCAGCTCATTAACTTCGCGCAGCTTCCCGGGAGTTTTCCTGTTTGCTTTCACCTTGGGTGTGAGCCGAACGGTTCCTGCGCTGGGCTAGGCCGAGCCGGGCCTGGCACCGCGGGGCCCAGACGCTCCGGGCAGCTCCCCGCCGGGCCCGGAATCTCTCTTCAACACACACAAGTCAGCAGGCCCCTTTGGGGTAGATAGTACCGTAATTATCCTGCTGCACCCTAAAAACCATCCCGGGGTAATTGGCGCCCGGGAAAATTACCCAGAGCCCTCCAGCACCTGGGAGTGAAGGAACGCATCCAGGGAAGATAAGTGAAGCTTGCAGAGGTGAGGGGGAGAGAGAGGGAGAGACAGAGGGAGAGAGCGAGAAAAAAAATCAGCACGTATTTGATTTTAATCTCCCCACTTTGCAAGCATTTAAATTGCCTTAATCAGGTGGTTGGCTGCCCGCCTAGCTGGTAATCTGTTATCAAATTTGAAACTAGATTTTTTAAAATGTCAGTGTAGGCAGAGAATTGAAGTCTATTAACTGTTATGAGCCACCCTCCGAAACTTCCAGAATCTATGTATTAATAATCTTTTTTTTTTTTTTTTTTTTTCTACGAAGCTGTCAAATATTACCCGATTACAGGCCCATTCATAAGTGGATGTAAAGGTGATGATTAATTATTTATTTATTTTTAATTTTTCTTTTAAAATGGAGGAAAATCACCAGTCACACATAACGCTAAAATTCTTTCCTCTTCTTCTGTTTTTTTTTTTTCTCCCAGAAGCAATAGCTGGAGTCTATGAAATAACCTTGATAAATGTAATTGAATTTTTCTCTGATAAGATTAACTAGTGGTAATTGTGAATGGGGAGGTGACCCACTCCGAATGAGATGTATACCAGGCTGAAAATAATCAATTTCTTTCTTTTCTTTATATGAGTCCAGATTTGTTGAAACGGCATGAGAAAATGGGGATTTTGCAGGATGGGACATTTGGGTCTGAGATGTGTTTGTATACACCACTTATCTCTACTTATCTCCTGTCTCTTCAGTGTGTCTAATTGTGCTGAGCTGGGTTTAAAATGAGATCAACACATTGAAACCCCAGAAGGCTTAATTAAGGAAGGGACATAAATGTACCCAAAAAAGCATGGCTTATTTTTTGACAAATGTGTCATAAATTTTACCTGTAATACCCTGGACTCAAACCTCATCAAATCTTGAGGCCTACTAAATTGCCTCTTTTCTTTTTTATTTTTTTCCTTTCTTCTCTTTTGAGTGAGAGGAGAGGAGGGGAAAAGGATGAAAATAATTTTACTTTGAAAATCTTAATCACTGTGATAGCAGGGTTGGGTTGTGTCTTTTTTACGATTCCTGTATGATTTGCATTTTGAGTTGAAGTTTTGTTCCTCACCACACACAAGCCAGCAATCAGGAGCATATAGAAATGGCTTGATAGATTCCCCTTTTAAACATGCTTATAAAACATTTTGCCTATGTAGCTTTTTGTATTACACATTCCATGGGGTTTCTCACATACCAATCAGAAAGCATATTCCTTTTAATTCATTTTCTCAGAAGTTTAAGATCTTAGAAGTGAATATTAATACAGAGGGAAAAAAAGTTTTCAAAAATGGCAACACTATTATAAGGAGTTTCATTTGAAAAGGAAAAAAAATTGCTGCCATTATTTGTACTTTTATTTCAGGTTTTAATTTGGCCATAGAATTTTAGTGAATAGACCTGACCACATACTCCAACAATTTGATTCCTACTGCCTTCTGCATTTCTAAGTTCATTTACTCTTCAAAAAGCATAAAATCAAGTGACAATGAAATTAATCACAATATACAAAAGGAAAGCAGCTGGCAACCAAATACTGAATAAGGCAGAATATGAATTTAACTAGCTATCAACCTCAATGTATGTAAAGCATACATATTCTGTAACGTCTATGTGTACTTCAGCCAAGGCACAATCCATCTTGATTTTTTTTATTTGTATGTGTATGGATTTTCCATATTACTTCAAAATTACTTTTATTATTACTGCTTTATAGCAAATTAAATCCAAGTAAACCCAAGAGTAAAGCTTCTCTTCTTGTAGAAAACATCCCATTAAACCTGGTCTTTATAGATATGCAGATAAATTCAACATCTGCTGGTTGAGCATTTGACTTTCAAAGTGTGAGAGTTTCAATGACTAAAAACTAGTTTCAAGAAATAATATAGTGGGACCTGTTATCAATATTTTCTTTTCTTCCACATGTGATCTCAGATGCAAATACCACCTTCAAAATAAAGATATTTGAGTTTGAAGCTACTGTCATAGGGACTAACTCATGGTCTCGCTAAACTATAATTTCTCAGGCTTAAGTATTATCTGGAACAATGGTCAAATTCATATTTTTCTGGTTGGCTCCAACTGCTAATTAGTTTCAGCAGGTTCCTCGTTTGGAAGGTTCCTCGTTTCATCTGGACTTATGATCCTCCATCTTTAAAGTCTAGGGAACTATTGGCATTTCGGACAGGTATCTCATTCAGCATTATCCTGCATGCAACAGATTGATTCAAAACTCATTCAACAAAATGATTCAAAATTCAACAAAGTGATTTGAAGAAAACAAAAATTGAAGTATGATGTATATATAGTTAGAGATGTAAAGCTATATTCAATAATTTGTTCCTTGCTTTCATATTGGAATGTATGTGCTATTTTCAGAGTATATAGATGTGTTAGAAAGAACAGCATACAAGGTCTTCAACAAAAAGTGTTCATAGCCATGACCAGTCACACTCAGGATATACTTTAAGGAAATACAGAATACACCTCTGCACTCACAACTTTTGACCTTAAAGTTTGTTGTTTTATAAAACCAAATCTTATATATCTCATACCTGGTGAGTAGAGAAATTGAAATTCATACTTAATATAGACAAAGGAGTCAGGAAAAATGAAAGCCCAAGAGATTGGTGCTATGGTTGAAACAATAGAGCACATGCTACTATGTGCTAGGCTCTGAGTATGATTCTTGGTATCGCTGGTTCCCTAAGTGACCCTGAATGAACTGGTGACCTCTAAGCACTGAATGACTCTGGTGACCTCTAAGCACTGCTGTGAGCCATTGGCCCCACAACACAGGTCAAGCATTTACTTCGGTGGCTGCAACTCCCCCACCAATATGCACATACTTAGCACTACTAGAGGCCTTTATAAAACTAATAAGACCTAAGTTCAATTAAGCATCATACTAGAATTCATTTAAATAATGAAATTTCAATTGCTTAGCTAATATATTGCGTGGCGTCATTATTTGTATAATCCTTTTTAATTTCATAGAGGTAAAAATAATATATTGCACTTACCTCTAATATATCAGTATTTAAATTTTGGGAAAGGGAGATGAGCAGATGTCGGGGATGCCTCTGGGGTCCCCAACAGTGCCAGGAAGCGAGTTCCCTTCTACCTCCCGAGTCGGCAGGGAATGGATGAAGACTCAGGAATCCGATGCAGTTTTAAAAGGCTTTACTTATCACAGGTTCAGGCATACAAATCAACAATAGGAAAAACCCTGTGCTTAGGATTCCTGGCTAGAACCCCAGCCACGTGTAGGCCAAGATGGTGGGCACCACATGTTAAGGCCTTGTAAAGAGGAGACAAAGACAAGACTCCCAAGGAAGGTGCGAGCTCACAAAAGAGAGAGCCCAAAAGAGAGCGAGAAAGGAAGCAGGCTAGTTTTATACCCCTGCAACTCAGACCTCCCTCCCACTATTATGGAAAGCAGGGAGGGTCAAATGCCCCTCAGGTAATCTCTCCCGGCACCTCACCTAGGCCCTTTTAAATGCTAATGTTTTGAGCCAAGATATGCCTGGAAATGCCTTTATAGGGTAGAGAAGGGGGTTTCTGAGATGGCATGTCTCTGTACCAAAGACTAATACTAATGCCAGTTAAATATTTCTCCAAGCCTTCACAAGTCTCGTCTACTTCACTGTAGTTTTGTATTTTACTTGCCTTTGAGTTATCAGGGGAGCCATGCTTGCTTGCTTGGAGGCAAACAGCATTTCTCTCTGGTCTAATTATTTAGAGATCCAACGTGGCCAGGCAAATATGCTGGTAAGATCTAGCTAGTCCCACGATGATTGTGATAGCATGAGAGAATATTTATACCACCCAGTACAGAATACATGGTCAGATAAACTGCCACATTTAGACTACCCCTTATCTACAAAGTGATCTGCAGGAGGCAATCCAGAGCAGATGCAGAGGCTCTTAGAGGAGTCCTGCAACAAGCAGATGAATTATCTGAATGAAAACATCACATTCCATTCAATGAATTGGAGCAAAGTTAAGAGACCGAAGAAGATACTGCAACTCTGCAACTCTACTTGGAAAACTTAGTCTAGTAGGAGATGAGACATTTCTTGAACCTGAAGAGGTAAACAGTTATTAACATAATATGAATGGACTGTATGGCTTATATTGAAATAAATAGAACTAAGATTAAGAGAATTTGCCTCTTAAAGAATTTTTATATAATCAACTTACTATGATTAAATATAGCAGTAATATGAATAACCAATGTTAGACATTATTCATACATATTTCATACATTGTAGACCAATGTCCTAAGTTCTTGCTTGTGTTAATTCCATTGCTTCTTCTAAAAATCATTGATGTGGGGTTTTATATATGAAGAGCTCAAGACACCAATAGACTAATTGTTAAAGGTCAGGTCACAGAACGAGAGAGCAGAGAGAAAATTAGAACTTAAGCATATATATCTAGAGTTCAATAAAGGAAGTCTCATTTTCAAGCAAGTGTTTTAGGAAGGCTTTCATAAAATAGTAAGCATTGTGATTTGGAATAGTATTTTATCAGGTTTTTCTTTCAATATCTTAAATGTCTGGCTTGCTGTCTATGACACTTCACTTTTTGCGTAATATGAAGTTAGCTGGTTCTACACTCCATAGCAATATATCTTTGAGAGCAAACAAGAACTGGCTGACTTTATTGCTCAGCTTTTGACAACCTTTATTATTTCATTTATCTGCTATTCATAGAGAGATGTAAACATCTTACTTCCTAGTGTGATCCTCATATCAACAGTGGGTCAGTTTAAAATATTGGGAATCAATATGTTATAAAACATCAGCCAGTACTAAAAGGCAGCCACAGAGAAAATTCATTGAGTGTCAAATAAAAAAAAATCAACAGTTAAAAATGTAATAAGATAATAAATAAAAGCAGGGAATTACAAAAAATTTCTTAACCTAAAAAGCAATTTGACAAGTAAGAAATACCTGTATTAAACACAGAGCCTCTCACAGTTCAGGGAGCAATGAATTTTTCATGCAGGTAGACAGAACAATTCTTTTCTAAATTTAATAGACAGAAGACATCAGTGCCAGTGATGGTGGGGTCTTGGATTCATGCAGGGAGGAGCACGATCTCAGTGAAGACATTAGTTAGCAGAGGCTCGGCGTTTTTACTGATTTATGTAGACAGATAAGACTCAATGTCCTTAGACCGAGGGTCTCTTTTATTCTCGATGTGTACGTACATTGCTTCTGTGTGGAGCACTTGGTTCTTTTCTGTTGTTTTCAGTTTCTTGCCTTTTTATCCTTCTCCTTCAAACTTATCCAATCTGATACTGGTGTCCATCAGTCGGTGTCAGTCTGTGAGATACCATTGTAGAGACCCACCATTGGATCCAAACTTCTCTAGAAAGCCTTCCAAACAGCCACAAAGGAAGTAGGATGCCCCATTCATTTGGGATTGCTTAAAATTGAGTGTGCAATGGCTAATGAAACAAAGGGAGCAAATAGTATTCCAGAGCCAGGCTGTTTGGACAAAGCCATCAGGAAGACAGTGGTGTAGGACTGTGATTATTGGCCCACGCTCCTCTCAGTTCACCCCGTGGAAATTACCAAGCTCATTTCCATAAACTTCAGGATTTAGCAGTTATCTCCTCTCCTCGTTTAGTCCTGTTGCATGCAGCACAGGAGCCTTCCATAGTGTCTTAGTCTTCCATGCCTGCACCTCTTTTTTCACACCTGCCTTCCTTTCTGACCTATTGTACCTACAATAGCTATGAGGCCTCTAACATGAACTAAACATAACAGCCAAAGGAACGAGGCCCAAGAGTAAAGAGATCCAAGCATATGTAGAAAATCAGTTTTGTTGCTAAAGTTGCCAGACTATTGACACAGAGTTCTAGAACCACATCATTTGAATCACTTCACTTGTCTTCCCATTATTCATTGATTTGCTCAAGCGGCACCAGTAACATCTCCATACATCCTATTACATGCTAATGTAGCCCAAGGGCATCTGCTCACTCCAGGAAAACGAGGAGCCTCAAACCATTCCTTCAGGTCATAGGAATGAGATCTATAATTGTTACTGGTTTTTGGCATATCAAATATGACATAGGTAGCTTGCCAGGCTCTGCCATGTGGGTGGTATACTCTCAGGAGGAGGCTCTCATCTTGTGCATTTGCTGATGAACCATGGGGCCGCAATATCTAGAACCACATATATTCATTTATTTGTGTGTTCATTTCATTCATATTTTTGATCTATCATCAAGTCAGAAGGTATTATGCAAGTTTCTGGGGAAAATGCACACTCCTATTCTCAAGGTTCTTGCACTCCAAAGGCCAATGGCTGTGTACATATCCTCCATATTAAAAGATAATATTTTAAGGTCTCTAGATACTGTCCTATGTGATGGTGAAAAATTGTCACAAATCTGGGCTTTGATGGGGAGGATTAGGAAATTGTCACAGTGACAGCACATAATTCTTGCCTTTATGGAGAGTGGCAAGTGGTTTTACAAGTGGACAGAAAACTATAAGCAATAATTGTGGGACAGCTTTTATGAGCAAAATAACAAAAATAACAATTTAGATTGTAGCAGTCTAGAGCTCCAGGTGTAAAATAGGAATGAATTGAAGGTATAGTTGAAGGCCTGAGTCAAAACTTAGTCTTAGATGTTCTGTCCTGCAGTGTTCTGGGTGATACCAATAGGAGGCTCTGTGAAACAGTCTGGAAAAAAGGATGTGAGAAATCCTAGGTGTATGATGACATAGTCAAGAGGTTCTTGCTGTCATTCAGACATAATGGACCGCTTGACTAGAATTCAAGTCTGTTGGATGACCAGCCTTGCTAGCTTGGGAGCTTTGTTGTTTTATCCACTCACAGCTTAATCTACTTACATTTTCTTAAGCAGGGATTCATACTAATGAGATCTCTCTTCTATGTAAACACTGATGGAGGGTGTGGCAGTTACAGAAGTCACCTTGACACTGAATGAGTATCTTCTGACTTATTATTATACATCTACTAAGACTTCTGTTATATAGATTGGCACTGCTCCTCTTTATACCCACTAGACCAGTGTGGGGCAGTTAGAATTTACCAGGAGACTACCACCCTGGCTACATTGAGACTATCATTTAAGATTATAGGAAGGATAATATTAGTTTGCCCTAAAAGCAGGTGTGAGACCCTTTCAGAATACAGAGATTGAGATACTCAGAACCACCCGGGTGCAGATAATAAATAAGAAGGACCTTGTGGGTACCATCTAGATTACATGAAGTCCATGAAATTAAGATGTATTACTTTATACCAGCCCCCTCTCTGTTTCCAGTCTCTGATTATCTCTGAGATAAGATATAATCTCAGAAGAAGGGATTAGTCCTTGGCATAATCCTTTTTATACCTGTAGTAGGATGTGGCACTACCCTTCTACATTCTTCTACTATCCTAGAAGCTGTGTAGGGGTCTTTGTTGAAAAGACCCTCCCTGAAGTTAGGATTACTTTTGTGTATATAAGTGGACTGACTTGAGGCACTCGCCCCTTTTTGGGTAGGTTTCCTCTTTGGTAGGACTCTCTCTCAGGTGAGATCCTCTCTCTTTGGTGGGACTCCTTTCTGGTAGGATCGTCTTTGGTGGGAGACTTGGCCTCTCATGTATGGTCTGTTCGGACCAGAGCTAGAGTTCTTTCATTATATTGGATTGCAGTGGTAGAGCTTTAGTACTATTTAAAGCCTTTTTGGAACTGCTCCAGACTCCTGAGCTTTCATTCATTCCCCAGTGGCCTAGGAGGTAGAAGAGAACTTCTGTGCTGATACTGTTGGGGACCCCAGAGGCTCGCCAACACAAATCAAGTAATTATAATGAGCCAAAAAGTCAAGACATACATCATGGAAATCCATTCATGTGCTGAGAGATCAAGGTTGTTTCCAAGAGTAAGTTTTGACCAATGGATAGACCATTGGTTAAGACTCATCTACATCTCCAAGAACCTTAGTTTATGTAAATGTAAAGTTCAGATATGTGAATATGTCATCAAGATATATTTAACTATTAAGGTCTGTTTATTCATGTGTTAATAACTCAGACACATGGGGCAGAGCTGCTACCGGTTCTCCCTGTGCTCAGCTGATCATGAGGCACCCAGGAGGGAAGGTGAGTTCCAGCCCTGGTCTGCCGTCCCAATTGAAGCCAGAGGAATCCCAACCCCATGAAGCGCCACCATTTTCAACATCTAGACTCCACAACATGTCAGGAGTTCTACCCAAGAGAAAAGCTAATCTCCCCCGTTGTGGAGAGATCAGTAAATGCACAAGATGAGAGTTTACTACTGAGAGTACACCCTCTCGGCAGTGCCTGGCAAGCTACCCATTTTATATTTGATATGCCAAAACGAGTAACAATTATAGCCCTCACTCCCATGACCTGAAGGAATGGTCTGAGGCTCTACGTGTTCCTGGAGTGAGCAGATGCCCTTGGGCTACACTAGCACCCTACAGGATGTATGGAGATGTTACTGGTGCCCACTTGAGCAAAACGATGAACAACAGGAAGACAAGTGATACAAGTGAATAATATGTGATATTTTAGTAACATAGCTTAAGTGAAAAGATCATATATAATTTGGATTCAACCACACAGGTGATAATTGGGATTCTAGTGGTGGATGAAGTAACCCAAAGATGGTGTTTAAACATAGGCCACAATCTCAGTGTTAGAACAATTTTTGAAAGACATATTTGAAAAACAAGTAGCTGAAGAAAGAGAGTGATAATTTCAATATTGACATTGATAGATCAGAAAGACTTAATATGCTGCAGAAAAGAGTTAATGTGCAGTATCAAGAGTTTTCAGAAAACTAATGACAAAATAAATGCTACAAATGACTTGTCACATTTGTTAGTTCACAATCTTACTAGATGCAGCATTTTGAACATTACAAAAAGAAAGAATTTTTTTGTATTATTTTTTTGAAGAAAATCAGAAAAATTGCTTCTCCAATAAGAATGACAGATAATCTGGAAGGTCCCACTGAGTTTTCTTTTTTTTTCCCTTTTTTATTATTTTTATTTTTATTTTTACAATTACAAAGATATACAATTAAAAAGTTCATATTTGGGTTTTGTCATACAGTGTTCCAGCACCCAGACCTCCACCAGTGCCCATCTCCCACCACTAATGTCCCCGGCTCCCTCCCCACCTCTCCCAGCCCTCCTCCATGGCAGGTTATTTATTTCTTTCCCTTTCTCTCGCTTTCTCTTTTTCTTCCCTTCCAGACTATGGATTACAGAACATACATTAAAGGGTTGTCATGTGTATCTTTCTGCCTCTATTTAATGCTCAGTTCTAGGTTGGCATTAGTACCCTCGACAGTTGTTAGCACACTATTCCATTCTCTGTCTTACCTAGCCTCTGACTCTCACATGTTTGTGATAATTTCCACCTTTGACAGACCTCCTGATATATGTTTCACTTGACCTTGGATATTGGTATCATAATATGTACATATATATGTTATGCAAATAAATGCAATCATTCTGTATCTGTCTCTCTCCTTCTGGCTAATTTCACTCAACATAATCTTCTCCATGTCCATCCATTTATAGGCAAATTTTATAACTTATTTTTCCTAACAGCTGCATAGTATTCCATTGTGTAGATGTACCAAAGCTTCTTTATCCAGTCATCGATTTTCGGGCACTCTGGTTGCTTCCAGATTCTGGCTATTGTGAATAATGCTGCTATGAACATAAAAGTAGGGATGGTATTTCCACTGCGTGTTTTTGGTTTCCCAGAGTAGATTCCCAGGAGTGGTATGGCTGGGTCAAATGGGAGTTCAATTTCTAGTCTTTGGAGGAATGTCCATATTGTTTTCCAGAAAGGCTGTACCAGCCGGCATTCCCACCAACAATGGATGAGTGTCCCCCTTTTCCCCACATCCATGCCAGCACTTGCTGTTCTTGCTCTTTTGAATATGTGCCAGTCTCTGTGGTGTAAAGTGGTATCTCATTGTTGTTTTGATTTGCATCTCTCTGATGATTAGTGATGATGAGCATTTTTTCATATGTTTTTTGGCCATTCGAATTTCTTCCTTGCTGAAGTTTCTGTTCATTTCTTCTCCCCATTTTTTTGATGGGGTTGTTTGTTTTCTTCTTGTAAAGTTCTACCAGTGCCTGATATATCCTGGATATTAACCCCTTATCAGATGGGTATTGGGTGAATATTCTTTCCCATTCTGTGGACTGCTTTTGTATCTTAGTCACTGTTTCTTTTGAGGTGCAGAAGCTTTTTAGTTTCATGTAGTCCCATATGTTTATCTTTTCTTCTAGTTGCTTTGTTAGTGATGATTCACCTTGAAGATGCCTTTAGCTTCAATGTTGTGGAGGGATTTTCCTACATTTTCTTCAATGTACTTTATGGATTCTAGTCTGATATTGAGATCTTTAATCCATTTTGATCTGATTTTTGTGCATGGTGTTAGACACAAGTCCAAATTCATTTTTTTACATGTCGCTGCCCAGTTTTCCCAACACCACTTGTTGAAGACACTTTCCTTACTCCATTTTAGACTCTTTTCACCTTTATCAAAGATTAAATGATCATGTGTTTGAGGTTGGGTGTCAGGATACTCAATTCTATTCCATAGGTCCACAGGTCTGTTTTTATTCCAATACCATGCTGTTTTAATTACTACTGCCTTGTAGTACAGTTTGAAGTTGGGAAAGGTGATGCCTCCCATCTTCTTTTTCCCGAGGATTGCTTTAGCTATCCTTGGGGGGTTTATTGTACCATACAAATTTCAGGAGCATTTGGTCAATTTCTTTGAAGAATGTCATGGGTATCCTTATAGGGACTGCATTGAATCTGTACAGAGCTCTAGGGAGTATTACCATTTTGACAATGTTGATTCTCCCAATCCATGAGCAGGGAATATGTTTCCATTTCCTTGTGTCCTCTTTTATCTCTTGGAGCAGTGTCTTGTAGTTTTCTTTGTACAGGTCCTTTACACACTTGGTTAAGTTGATTCCTAAGTATTTGATTTTCTGTGGCACAATTGTGAATGGAATTGTTTCCTTAATATCCCTTTCTTCTCTTTCATTATTTGTATATAGGAAAGCCACCGACTTTTGGGTGTTGATTTTGTATCCTGCCACTCTACTCTATGCGTCTATTGTTTCTAGGAGTTTTTTTGGTAGAGAGTTTAGGGTTCTCTAGGTATAATATCATGTCATCTGCTAATAATGATAGCTTGACTTCTTCCTTGCCTATCTGGATGCCCTTGATGCCCTTTTCTTCTCTGATTGCTATGGCAAGTACTTCCAGTACTATATTGAATAAAAAAGAGGTGAGAGTGGGCAACCTTGTCTTGTCCCTGATCTCAGGGGGAAGGCTTTCAATTTTCCCCCATTTAGAATGATGCTCGATGTATGCTTTTGGTAGATGGCTGTAACTATCTTGAGGAAAGTCCCTTCAATTCCCATTTTCTCGAGGGTTTTAATCATGAAAGGGTGCTGGGATCTTGTCAAATGCTTTCTCTGAGTCTATTGATAGGATCATATGGTTTTTATTTTTTCTTTTATTGATATGATGTATTATGTTGATTGACTTGCAAATGTTGAACCATCCTTGCATTCCCGGGATGAATCCTACTTGGTCATGATGTATAATCTTCTTGATGAGTCTTTGGATTCTGTTTGCTAGTATTTTGTTGAAGATCTTAGCATCCGTATTCATCAGGGATATTGGTCTGTAGTTTTCTTTCTTTGTGTTGTCTCTCCCTGCTTTGGGTATCAGGGTGATATGTGCCTCGTAGAAGTTGTTTGGGAGTGTTTCTGTTTCTTCTATTTCCTGGAAGATCTTGAAAAGGACTGGAAGTAGGTCCTCCGTAAAGGTTTGGTAGAGTTCACTAGTGAATCTGTCTGGACCTGGGCTTTTGTGTTTGGGCAGACTTTTAATTACTGTTTCAATTTCCTCGATGGTGATAGGCTTATTCAGGTATTGGAGGTCTTCTTGTTTCAACAA